>CM041790.1:10660612-11025314 GCA_023375725.1 Nephotettix cincticeps
CTGTCGATGCCCCCCTCCGGCTAGTATTCTCACCACCTCCCTCAGATCTACGGTTACATCGGCTATCCACCCGAGGGTGGCCCAGAGATGAGAGACACCTTTCTTTGGCAAATCTCACTCTGGAAGGGGAAATGACTCTTTCTGTGCATTTTAGCACCAACAACAGCAACTACCAAACCCAGGAGAGAGTGTACCATTTCTAAACCCTTTCCAGTACTATCACCTTCGCACCATCCTAGTACCACGACCTTGAATATATATATTTAGAATATTATTTAAATCTGTCCCAAAATCCTCTAGCCACAAGAACAAACAGAGGAGAGTCACCAGTGGCCACCGAATGAACTGCTTCGTAGATAAATCTGACGCGAGAGGAGCTGAATTTTAGGCTCGCTAATTACAGCTTATAACCCTTGTTGCGAACTTCTGATTACCTCCATACATCACTTCATGTAATCCTTAACAAAACTCGGGAAACTCGTCTCAATTTATCTCCTGGTTTACCTATTTAGATTTTTTAACTGAGTAAAAAGATAGATTACTAATAAAAACGAGTACTTAAAAATAAGACAAACATTTTTACCTATATTTTATAAAAACATTGAATTTTTTTACACAATAGAACAATAGCAGTGGGGATTTAATTTAGATGAATATAATACATAGATAATAGTGTTTTATGTAAAACAAAGTTTCGCGACGTTTCGAGATCTGGAGTCTGATCCCGTCCTCAGGTGAACTAATATCTAAAACATAACACATTTAACACATAAACCGGACTAAGCCTGTGTAAAGCTTAAAACATAAAAACATAAAAGTTAAAAGCAGTCATAAAATGTAAACCATTACACACATAAGAAACATAACACGTCGTCATCGTTTTTTGTAAGTTTTTTGACTGCTTTAAACTTTTATGTTTTCAGCTTTATACAGGTTAAGTCCGGATTATGTGTTTATTGTGTCATGTCTTTGATTTTACTTATTATTTGCTCTGCACCGGCCCCTCCCCTTCTGCTCATTTTTTAGATGGAGTCAGTATTATGGGTAAGGAGCAAATGAGCAAATGAACACCTTCCTAGGTAAACCCTCCTGCACCGTGATTGGTCGAAACCGATCACGTGATCTGAAAAGGACCGTGGTCAAGAAATTCCTGGCTTTCTATTGGCTATTGTAGAGTCACGTGACTGGAAATGTGGTGGGGGAAGGGCTCAGTCACCGGGTGGCCATCGAGAGGAGAGGTCGATTTTGGACTTGGAAATTTTTCGAATGCTGCGGTGGTCTCGATAGGCGAGGTATTCTCTCAGGCAGAATCCCAAAGAGCAAACGTGACCGTTGAGATGTGAGCAGCGAGATGTCGATGCCATGAAAATCGCTAGCGCAATGATATGAGACTGGTGATTTCGACAAATTTTACAAGTGTCGAAAACGACCTCACCCCTCGACGACTCCCTTATTAGTTTGCCTGAGGACGGGATCAAATTCCAGATCCCGAAACGTCATGACACTTTGTTTTACATTAAATCGTAATGGAAAATATCCGAAATAAAGATAAAGATCTAAATAACATTAATCCAGCATCACCTATAATGAATTTCAAGCAAGAAGCTGTTAGGTAGATCTACCTCAATAAATTAAAACTTCGTGTAAATAAAACCATTGTCCATACTGTAACAAAGTCTCATATTCACGAATAGCAAATATGTAAAATATGCTTACATTATAAATACGTTTTAAATTAAATTATTTCAAGCTATATTAAGTATTTGCTGGAATATAAAAAACAGGTAGTTTCATATTTTAGTTTCACATGTCATGCAGTTTAGAAAATTAAACTATTACAATAGGTTAATATAAATAGTTTACTTCAGAACTAATATTATAATTATGTTTTAAAGTATTTTAACAAATGGCATATTGATAGCTTGGATAAAATAATAGCATACCCATTAAACAGCTTCGTTTTTCTTAAGCTCGTAAAAATTAAAGATAAAACTACAATGTACTCTTAATTATAACTTGTTGGATTTTTTTTATTTTAATTAATTTAAAATTAAGTTACTGTATTTTTTGGAAAGAGGGTATTATTTTATTATTTTAAGACAGAACCACAATCCATAATTAAGAATTGCCCAGCTCGTTTAGTATACTCTGTGTTAATGGGGCGTTAAAAAGTACAATTTGTGACGTCATAGTTTTAGTGGCCATTAAACTAAAAGGTCTGAGAATAGCCAGAGGCGTAGAAGAAGCTGTCACAGTTTACAACTACTTAAACTATCAGCTTCACAGCTGTTTTAACAAATTTACATTGTTCTTAAATGAAGAAATTATTATTAGTGTCCATTATTATACTTTAATCAAACTTTAAATCTATAGAAAGTTTTGTCTGTACATTGATCAGCGTTATTAATTTTTTAGTTATTTTTACGCTTCATGCTTTAGAGAAGCCGAAAAGTCTTATCTCGATTTGTGTCTGTGACGCTCCAGGAGGCATTTTACGCTGTCTTCTCCGAAAAAACGGGAGAACTGATAACAATAAAACTTATTGCATGCATGCTCTACATTCCAGAGAAGGTTTTTGAAAGCTTGAAATTGTTCATTACCCCTTAAAAATTAAAGCACGATCAATATAAACCCAATTTTTACGCGATATTAGTGGCGTTTTGCTTTCAATTATCAATGAACCACCTACTGGTAATAATCAGCTGTCTTTGTAGTTTAAAGATTTAATATAAAGAAAAACCAACAACCGCAAATCAATATTACTTAGTTTATATTGGTCATTAATTTTTAACCCATTTCGAAATCATACTATGTTAAAAAGTTATTTTAACATATAATTAATTATAATAATGGTATAAATGTTCTAATCTATTTAATTGTAAAGCAATGCTAAATAATAAAGCCGGATATTGATTTATTTTCTTTATACTGATTTTTTTAGGATTTCAGGTATACATTTTCGTATGATAATCTTTCTTCTTTAAACTGAACCCTACAAACCCGTACAAAGGACGGGCTTACTGCTGGTAATTAAATACATTTTATATTACCAAACATTGTACTTCAGGTCAAAAGAACAAAAAATTTGTATTTTGAATTATCACTCTAGGTCAATTCGTTACTGTAACATTCAAAATGGTAAAAACAATATGTTGACTAAATGTAATTTTATGGAGGATAAGTCAAAACCAATTATTCAGTTACTAACTTAAATATTCAACAAAAAATTCGGTATGCAAGTCTTTCTGGTTAGGTTTTATCAATACGTTCATAAAAACCATAAGTTTAGTGTTGCTTATAGCAGTAAACCTACATACTCGTTGCCCATGTTACTTTTATGGAGGATAGAATAATTGGTATAACCTGCTTAATCATTGACATAATTTGATCAATTTTGGTGTGTGGTTTTACTTAGTTAACAGCTTTAATTTAAGCACATTACCACGTAAAACAACCATTTTTTTGTAGAAACCCTAAAAACTCAGTATTATTCAACTACTATGGTTGCAATAAGTTGTATGAAATTCACTCTTCTCACGCCAGCGTGCTGCGTGCTGAGTGCTACCTCGGTATTATTGGTGGCCAGTTGGAATATGTTCGTTGACCTGACTCTAATTCATTCAACTGTTAACACTTCATTGTGGCGATGGGACTTGGCTCGCCTCTAGGTCTGTCGACGTGTATACGAGGTTCACTTTATTTCTAGACACACCACACACTA
This sequence comes from Nephotettix cincticeps, assembly GCA_023375725.1. Classification (NCBI taxonomy): domain Eukaryota; kingdom Metazoa; phylum Arthropoda; class Insecta; order Hemiptera; family Cicadellidae; genus Nephotettix; species Nephotettix cincticeps. The sequence goes on from CM041790.1 coordinate 10,664,334, forward strand.
GAAATAAGTTTCATATGTTTTGGGGTTTGAAATGGATAGTGTGTTTGATTTATATCAACCTAATAAACAACAATATACCCCCGTCGGAACAGATCTAATAATATATGACAAGTTTTATCATTATCTGTCGCTAAATATGAGAGTTATTTGCCTATTCTTCTTAAGATTAACATAGGAGAGAGTATGCAGGTGTACTGCTGTGAGGAACACTGAAAGTAGTCATTTCTATCTTAAACAGTTTTTATTTTGACCATTTATACCAAGTTTCATGAACATCTGGCCATAAATAAAAGAGTTTGCCTCTTCCCTATATGATTAACATAGGGAAAGAGTACACAGGTTACCTTCCATGATTAACACATAAACTATGATTTTTAAGCATAAATGGATGAATTTCAATCATATGAAGCCAAATATTAAGTTTCATCCAAAAATATGCATTGATAAGTAAAATATTAATTTTTCCTTAGCCTCCACAAGATAAACTTTGAAGCCCCAAAATTCAACATACTATGTTTAGATTTTTTTATATCTCGGTAACCCTTGGAGATAGAGAAAAACTATAAGGTAGTAAATTGTGTAGTTTTTTAAGCTGATTCTAATGGTGAAAGAAAAATTCAAATGTTTATAAATTTTTAAAATTCAAAACAGGTTTAAATTACAAATGAAAAACGCAAAAACCCAGTCTTGCCATGAGACCCACGGTAATAGCTTCTTCCCTAAGCGAAATTCGCCAAAACCAGTTGTTTCTCTATAACAATAAGTAAATGTTTGGAAAGTTTTAACTAGAATATTTCTGTAATGTAAAAACTGTTTAATTTAACGTTTATTTTTTGTATTATTTTTCTTTGATCGTTCAAAATATTGATGAAAATAACTTTTACTTATCGAGAATTCTTGCCAAAGCTATTTTCTCTTACGCTTTACTTTTTTGTGATTAATTTAAAAGTATCATTTTTAATTTATATACGTGTAAAATTCCATTGTAAAACCCTTATTTTGCACATTTTTCCTGTTTCACGAACGTTGACTTCAATGTTTATAAAAGTGATTGACGTATGTTTTATTCTATAAAACAAATATATAATAAAATCAGGGTGTAACGTGTTATTATCATCCAAGAAAAAGTATATCATGGTAAGCTATACTTATTTTGGGCGCGCTTTATAAATATGTCGCTATTTCTGTCCTCTAAAGTTTTTTCGTCCTAGTCGACCTCCCTCTGGAGACTTCACCCTATGATAACAGTAGGGGGTGGAGCCGCTTAATAGGGAATGCTGAAGGGGCCTAAGTGGCTGTAATACAGACTGTTGGATATTCTATATTCATGGTGTATATGTCACACGTACTGCGTTCTCTAAGGATAGACCTAGATGACCTAGATATCCCAACCAACTGTCGAATCCTCACATTTATTAAAGAAGGGCTTATCCTAAATTAATAACTGCACCGCTTGTACAGTAACCAAACGGTTGTTCAAAGTTAGTTTAGTTTAACATTGCAGCTCACAAAACTACGTATTACTAAGGAACTTTTACGTTTATGGTACTTTCATGATGATACAATATTTTATCAAAACTTAACTAAAACGTAGCTACATTGCGTATTTCATAAAAACGTATAATTTATAAACATCAATGAAATATGTGTAATGATCATGGATAAACAACATCATAATCTTATTTGGTCTTTTTTAGTTTAGTTTATTGTGCTAATTAAGGAAATTAAAGTCATAATACATGCAAAACTTAAATTAAAACAATTAAATATAACTAAAATTTTATCTGTAAATAATTAATTATAGTATTTGATAAACGTGTCATGAAATTTAGTTTTTACCTCGCAGTTAAATAGCAGTTTTTACCTCGTTTTTAGTCAATATTAGTAGACGTATTTGAGGTCAGGTTATCTAAGATAATATTATTGTGAACCATATCTAATTGAATGGACTGAAATCTTAAAGAAATAAAGATGATTTTTATGATATTTTTTAGCCGACACTTGTACAGATACTTAGCTAATGTGAAAAAATTTAAACTAATTTTATTATAGATACATTATTGAGTGTTAAAAATCCCAACATGGGACCAAAGCTTGCACTGTAATATTTTAATAATTTTACTCTGCAATTTATGTGACCAATATGTATTACAATATGATACATTATATCATATCATATTATGATTGACTTTGAATTTATTGAATGTGTGAGATTGGACAATACTCTCACACTCACATTCTCATGGACAATACATTTTATTATTGTTAAAATTACATTCTTTTACGAAGTTTTCTACGAAAAGGATTGTAATACATCAAGCTACAGACTTATTTATTGGGTAATGCAGTAAATAGGCTTTAACTAATTGATTATTTATTGAATCTTAATGGACAAAATACAAACAGTGATAAGGTTATTCACTAATTACCAATAAGTGATATTAATGCTATAAAAGGCATTGTTACAATAATACAATAGTGTTAAAAGATCGGGTACAGGTCTCTAACCGACAAAAATACGACAATCTTCTACGGTTTAACACCCACTACTCATGCTGTTTTTCTGTCCTCCTACTTCAAAGATTGAATGACATTAATGTACGAGAACACGGCACTGGCAATCTGGAACAAAGTGTAACATTGTACTGAATCTATTCTTTGGAAAATTAAAAAATATTATTTTATAATTTAAAACTTTATCAACAAGTTGCAAAGACCTTTACGATTTCTAAAAACATTTAAGGGTTTCAGCATTAAACACGATCACTAAAATTTCTTTTAGAATGTGTTTTTATAGTCTGATATATATATTTTTCAAGAAATATCGTTTTTAAAGTTTTATTAAAGTTATAGATGCTAGTGAAAAGTCAATAGATAAAACTCAAAAATAAGCGGAATAAATTGGACCTGCTATGTTTGTCCGTAATGATCAAATAATTTGTAAGAAATGTTTTTGTGATTGGATTCGTACTAATTATGAATGTCAACATGAGGAAATTTAAAAGTTTAGCCTTAAATTTATTTGATTTTTTCGTTAATATTTTACGTTAGCGACACACGCTGTATTTAAAATTGCACTTATGAAAATAAATCGTCCATAAATGATTGTTAATTGTACAAAATAAGGTCCAGTATATTTGTTTTATGTTTATATCACAGACGTGAATAAATATTGTAAAGAGTAGCAAACGTAAAGAAAAATTTAGACAATCTGAAACTAAGCTAGATGAAAATAGTTTTTTTATCAATTTTTGAGTCACCTTTACGCGTAGCCCTCTCGCTACGAGGGATCATCTAGGTTCGGTGTAAAGTACCATATTTTATGGAAAAAATAGTTGTAATAAATATGGTGTGCTGAAAAAACATAGTTTCTACGTGGGTTGTCAGATTGTCAACTTACATTGCCGAAGGTCTCCATACTGAGGCTGAGAGTGCCTCCAATAGTGAGCCTGGGGGGTGCGTTGGCCACGGTCTGCATGATGAGTAACCCGCGCTTGGCACTCAGAGGCGCGTCCACCCAGTCACAGCAGTATAGCGCTTCACGGAGCAATTCCAACTGTAAACAGCCCAAAGTATATTTAAATTATATGTGGCAATAATTAAATACCCCCGTCGCAGCAAACCTGCGTACTCAGCGAATTTCCAAATCAATAATATAATAATAAAAATATACGGTATGAAAAGTTTGGTCAAAATCTGTCGATAAACGTGAGAATTATTTGCCTATTCTCCATAAGATTAACATGGGAAAAGAGTATGCAGGTTAGCTGCCATGATAAATACATAAACTATGATTTTAAACTCAACCACATGAAGCTAAATATCAAGTTTTATCCAAAAATATCGATTGATAAGTGAAATATTAATTTTTCCTTATCCTCCATAAGATTAACATTGGAGCCCCAGAATACAACGTACTGTGTTTAGATTTTTTAATATCTCGGTAACCGTTGGAGATAGAGAAAAACTTTAAGGTACTAAATTGTGTAATTTTTAAGCTGATTTTAATGGCTTAAATTTATAAACTTTAAATTACATATGAAAAGCAAAAATCTCAATTTTTGAGTACAATACCCCCCAAACTACCCCTTCCGATTGACCGATATGTCTGGTTTACGAACTCGACCGAGCAAATATAGGAATACACGTCTCTACCAAATTTAGTCACCATTTTTACGAGATTTATTAAAAATATCTCATTATCGTAATTTACCATAAAAAAGTGTTTTTCTTTGATAAAAGTTGTAGTACTTTATAAATAGCCAAAGTACTCGTTATTCGCACGGGTAAAAAATGCTGAAAGGTGTACTGATACATTTAAATTATTATTCATTATTTTTTTATTATCAACAAAATGGCGAAACACTTGTATTTAGAACTAATAAATTGATCACTATTTTACATCCAGCAGTTTATCTGTAAAAATGAACTTTCTTCTTCTTCCCGAATTGTCAAAATGTAGTTTGAACAAGTGTTGACATTATAAAATGTTAACATTGAAACCTAGCCATTTCTTCTTCTTCTTGAATTGTCAAATTTTAGAGTTCTAGCTGTTGAAATTCAAGTGATTTTACTTTTTCATTCTTTTAAAATGTGAACATTGTAACTAGGACGATCATTTAGCCCGAGGGGATTTTAAAGAAATGAATATGCCTATGTGTTGCATGAGAAGATCTACCTTTGTGTAAAATTTCAAACCGGTCGGTTCAGTATTTTCGCGTTTATTTGTCACAACAAACAAACACACAAACATTCAGAAACCACCTCTTCCTTATAATATTATAGATTAAACTCTTGATCCTGCTGAATCCCTGTTAAGTATCCTGCTATCTGCAAATGTAAATGCTGATTTCTCAATGACATCTGCATCCACGGACCAGTTTCCAGCACTTATTTGCCCAATATTGACACACTACCCACCAGAACATCGCGATTTGAATGGCTAGCAAACACACTGTAAGAAGTGGCGAATTATTATTGAACTAGTGAATTCAATCTAAATCTGAACATAAAACTGAGACTTGGCTAACTTTTTCTCTTCCAGTATAGAAATAGAGAAATAAATGTTTAATATTTTATCATATTTGAAATAAATAATGGTTTCAAGTAAAGTTCCCATTTCATTCATATAAATTACACCTTTAAAATAATATAACATTTACAAACAGCATAAAATGCTATTAAATTGTAATTAAAACAACTGACAAGTCAAACTGACAGTCTGTCAATTCATTTGGGATTTCAAGATGTTGATTTGTTGGTTTTATGTTTTAGACTAAATGCACCAACTGTTAACATACACTGTGGGTTGTACATGCAATAATAAACAACAGACTATAAGAAGCAAGGTTAAGAATAAAAATAGTGCTATATTGTCAACTTACATTGCCGAAGGTCTCCATACTGAGGCTGAGAGTGCCTCCAATAGTGAGCCTGGGGGGTGCGTTGGCCACGGTCTCCATGATGAGTAACCCGCGCTTGGCACTCAGAGGCGCGTCCACCCAGTCACAGCAGTATAGCGCTTCACGGAGTAATTCCAACTGTAATCCACCCAAAGTATATTTAAATTATATGTAGCAATAATTAAATACCCCCGTCGCAGCAAGCCTGCGTACTCAGCGAATTTCCAAATCAATAATATAATAATAAAAATATACGGTATGAAAAATTTGGTCAAAATCTCTCGATAAACATGAGAATTATTTGCCTATTCTCCATAAGATTAACATGGGTAAAGAGTATGCAGGTTAGCTGCCATGATAAATATATAAACTATGATTTAAAACATAAATGGATGGATTTCAACCACATGAAGCTAAATATCAAGTTTTATCCAAAAATATCGATTGATAAGTGAAATATTAATTTTTACTTATCCTCCATAAGATTAACATTGGAGCCCCAGAATACAACGTACTGTGTTTAGATTTTTTAATATCTCGGTAACCGTTGGAGATAGAGAAAAACTTTAAGGTACTAAATTGTGTAATTTTTAAGCTGATTTTAATGGTTGAAGATAAAATTTAAAAATTTTTTAAAATTACATATGAAAAACGCAAAAATCTCAATTTTTGAGTACAAAACCCCCCCAAACTACCCCTTCCGATTGACCGATATGTCTGGTTTACGAACTCGACCGAGCAAATATAGGAATACACGTCTCTACCAAATTTAGTCACCATTTTTACGAGATTTATTAAAAATATCTCATTATCGTAATTTACCATAAAAAGTGTTTTTCTTTGATAAAAGCTGTAGTAGTTTATAAATAGCCAAAGTACTCGTTATTCGCACGGGTAAAAAATGCTGAGGAGTGTACTGATACATTAAAATTATTATTCATTATTTTTTATTATCAACAAAATGGCGAAACACTTACTAAACTTTATTTGAGTTTTTTTGCAACTTTTGGCTTTTTTACAAGTCTTAAACAAATTAAATTTTACAAAAAATCTTGCGTCTACGACTTCAATTATTGTTTCCAAGTATAAAACTATTGTTTATTTCACTCTATATGTTTTACATCATAATATTAATATCATATGTTTTATCATTTACCTCATTAAGTAATATCTGTCCAAAGTAGTTGATATAAGCCATAAATACCATGATTAACACTACTTCGGCTATGCGGTGGAGGTGCTCACTAGACACTAAGTCTTCTGCCTGAAAACATTAGAATGAAAATTGACTAAATCAAATTCATAATTCTAGTTTATAAGGAAACTAATATTTACTTCTCAAACATTTTTATATCCTTCACGTGAACATTTGATCAGTATTTGAAAAATTTATTGTATACCAGAGAAAATAATTTTTTCAAAAGTGGTTTTTAGCATTAGTCCGTTTGTGATGAATATACAGGGTGTAACCAAAATGTACCGTCAAACTTTGGGATATTGTTCCTGAGGTTAAAATATCCAAAAAAAGTCCCGTAAACAAATGGACTCTCCCGCTCCGTTTTCCGTCTGTCGGTATGTATGTGTTTTTATGTAACTTGCTATAACTCACTACTTAAAGAACCAACTTCAAATTTGGTAAATGTATAAGTACTAATAGACCCTACGTTTTTGCATAGTATCGAATTTCTACTTTTTACCATTTCAAAATGGCGACCATTTCGATTTTTCAAAGCTCAATAACTCAAAAACTATGGAATTTACAAAAATTAACTTAAGACAAAAAAGATGCAAAATTTGATTTTCTTTAAGAAACTGTAATATTTTAATAGGGGTATAGCACAAATAACAAAGAAAATTCAATTTTAGTAATATTACAGTAATGTTACTACTTAGCCAGATTGTCTATTCAAGCCCAAATTAACAGTTGTAACTTGATAAAAATGCATGTTTGACTATCAACCAGTTAAAAATTATTTTTTTAGTTTTTTTATTTATTATTCAAGTCATATAACCAAGCTAGTGTATTTAATAACAGATTGACTATAAAAACTATTCAAATAACTATCTAACGATTTTTTTAAGTTATTTTTTACGTTGTACATATATTTGTCTCCCCGTCTGCTAGACCAAATCTGTATCAAGTTCACTCAAGACTAAAATCTGGTTCCAATATTGTTCATAAATAAAAAAAATTTTACGGTTATGTTGTAGGTTTTACCGTGTTAATCTTAGGAACGTTCAAGGCTGCAACAAAAACAGCCCCGTAGATGTACGCCATGAAATATTGACGAAATGATTGGTCCAGTAGTTTGATATTCCTGGAAAAAACTCATATTATTTCAATCGAATTTTATTATACATCTATTTATTTTTAAACTATTTCTCTGTTTAAATAAACTCATTTTATGAATTAATATAACGTCATAAGTGTATTTTATTTAGCTCCTTAAGAGTCTGCATCAGTGGCAGCCATCTTGAATTTTAGTCCCGTAAGAGCAATATTAAATTCTGGCGGAACATACCTTCACTTTGGCGTCTGTAATGGCGTTAATTATCAAAGTATCAATGTAAAACTTTGGAAGTATATTGATGAGATGTGGCAAACCTTTTAAAATGTTCAAAAATTTTACTTGATATAAAAACAAAAATCCAGGAATATTTCACAAAATAAATCATTATTTTTATTTTATTGAGATGCGAAAATAAGAAGTTCTGTAAGGTGGTGCCCTGGAGGGCTGTAATACCTTTAATTTGACACCTCTTCCGTTAATTTATGACAATAGGTCAAGGAGATATAGGCGCCAGAATTTAACATTGCTCTTACGAGACTAAAATCCAAGATGGCTACCACTGAAGTAGACTCTTAAATAATAAAAATTAACTACTAACTGTTTCTGCTACACACTTAAATGCAAAACTAGATAAATATAACTCTATAAATTCGCATAATTTATTTTTTTGGATTACTCTTTATTCATTATAAATTAAATAATATTTTCTAAATCTCTATTCTTTTTTTCATATTTATTTAAAATCTATTTATCTTCGATTTTATTAGATTCTTGAAACATCTCAGTCTTTTACCTCTATTTTACCATTTTTATGAGGACCAATTTGTTAATGAAATCACAAAAATAAAAAAATTGAATAATTGATTAATCAATATTTCCAATTTTATAAAATATCTTGCCTTAAAATACATTGATTGCGTATTTAAATTAAGTGAATGTTAACCTATAGAAGTCATTAAACTATTTTTCCTTACTCAATTATGTCCACATGTTGATCTACAACCACTTTGAAATATTTTTTTACTTGATTATTTACTTCTTTTTTAATGAAGTATTCTCGTAGGTCCATGGTGATATTTATTTTTCTTTCAAGATTTTGCCTTCTTTCTGATATGTTTACTTCTGAATTGTTTGAACCCGACAATGACTCAATTCTCATGAGGAGTTCCTCTATATTTAGATTAGTTACTGGAAACCTTTCCAAAGCCTGAATAGCCTCAGTCTCGTTTACCATGTTTTTGATAGCATACACGTCTTTACACAGCAGTCTGATTTGAAACTTGATCTTGATTATGGCCAAAATGATCACCTCCAGAATTAGATCTGTATTCACAATTAATGTGGTGGTTAGCAATGCAAAATACAGTCTGAGGTAGACGACGTAAGTGTCAAACTCCACATCCCAGCGCAGCCAACCTATGATTGCGTGAACACATGGGTCTTCGCCCGGTCTGGAGCAGCCGAACAAGAAGTTCAAAGGTGACCAGTTGATAACAACTATCAGCAACACAATTGTCATGATCTTAGCATTAATAAAGAGCTCCTTATTGTACTTCTCAATCAGTGTCATGTGGTCAGTGTTTGAATCTCTCAGTTCTAACGGTTCAGTGATGAACTCGATCAATGAACATAGTTCTTCTTTTTTCAGAACCAGAATGATTTCACTCAAAAGCATGATGAACAAAATTGTGATGTCGTGTATTTTAGAGAAGACATTTTCTTTCTCGTCTTTATCATTGGTGAAAAAGCAATCGATTGTCGATACAAAAATCAAAACAGTGGGTAAGGTCCGTAAAAAAATCATACGTTTCTGTAGTTGTCGTTTGTTTGTATCAAGACAGGTGAATATTTTAAACACAAGTCTCAGATACTTAGTGAAAGTTGAATGATCCATAGGTCCTGAAAAAAAGAAATTATTGTTGGAGAAATAATAAATGAATATTTTAAACCTTATTAAATTTAGTTACATTTTGAAAGAAAATTATAGTTTTAGAATCAGTTATTTTAAATTAAAATAGCTAAATAAACGGTTTTATCTGACGTCACCTTATAGTACTCGTATATTGACCATAAAAAACTTAATTCTCAGATTTCCTGGTAGTTTGGTCAATTTCAATTATGTATTAATGACCTAAGTTAATTAAAAATCAGGTCAATAAAACTAATGTTAAATTCCCTTTGATCTTGACAATGTACTTTGTTTTAAATATGTTTAAATAAATCAATTAAACCTTTTTAGTACTTCTGTCCTACCTTTTTATCCAAAAATTATCAAAGCCTTCCCTAAGAACCATTAAAATACGATACTTACGATGTAATAATACATTATGTATTATTGACCTAAGTTAATTAAAAATCAGGTCAATAAAACTCATGTTAAATTCCCTTTGATCTTGACAATGTACTTTGTTTTAAATATGTTTAAATAAATCAATTAAACCTTTTTAGTACTTCTGTCCTACCTTTTTATCCAAAAACTATCAAAGCCTTCCCTAAGAACCATTAAAATACGATACTTTGAAAAATTACACATTAATTTTTTTAAAGCGAGTTGAAATTTTATCGGTCAGTGAAAATTCATTAGTATTAAGCGACATTTCATTTGAACCCAGAAACTGTGGAACCAATGTCACTGCCTCTATACATAGACCAGCTTTCATTTTTTGAACTTACAATTAAGCTTAGTTTTAAAATCATAAAAAAGGAACAAATTAAAAATATTAAAAATAAACGGTGTCACTGAACTGACACATCCATACTCCTTTTAAAAGTAAACTTTAGCTAAGAAATTAAATATTAATACGCCATTGTATTCATAAATTCTTGATAAAAAGCTATTTAAAATTTTCAATTTTACAAAATTATTAATACTATTTTAAATACCCCCGTCGCAGCAGACCTGCGTACTCAGCGAATTTCCAAATCAATAATATAAAAATAATAATAATATTTGACAAGTTTTATAAAAATCTATCAATAAACATGAGAATTATTTGCCTATTCTACATAAGATTAACATGGGAAAGAGTGTGCAGGTTCGCTGCTGTGAGGAACACTGAAAGTAGGCATTTCTACCATAAACAATTTTTATTTTTAACATTTATACCAACTTTCATCAACATCTGCCCATAAATAAAGGACTTTGCCTATTCCCTATATGATTAACATGGGAAAAGAGTATGCAGGTTTGCTGCCATAATAAACACATAAACTATGATTTTCAAGCATAAATGAATAGATCTCAACCACATGAAGCTAAATATCAAGTTTTATCCAAAAATATTGATTCATATGGGAAATATTAATTTTTCCCTATCCTCCATAAGATTAACATTGGAGCCCCACAATACAACGTACTGTGTTTAGATTTTTTAATATCTCGGTAACCGTTGTAGATAGAAAAAAACTTTAAGGAGCTTAATTGTGTAGTTTTTTAAGCTGATTCCAATAGTGAAATATAAAATTAGAAACTTTTAAAAATTACATGTGAAAAACGCAAAAAACCCCATTTTGGGGTACAAAACCCCCCCAAACTACCCGTTCCTATTGACCGATATGTCTGGTTTACGAACTCGTCCGAGCATTTGTAGGAATACACGTCTCTACCAAATTTGGTCTCGATCGGACCATTTTTACGAGAGTTATCGTGTTCACAGACACATATGTACATATATGCATATATATATATATATACATATATACATATATACATATATATATATATATATATATAAATTTTAACGACTATTGTTTTTGGTCTCTAGGCACCTAAAGAAGAAAAAATAACATGGTTCCGGGCTTAAGTCTTACCATGAGACCTACGGTAATAGCTTCTTCCCTATGGGAAATTCGCTAAAACCCCTTTCCTAAAATTTCAAACTTTTGAGGGAGATGCTTAACTTCCTTTTAAGGGTTTCAGGGAAGAAACTATCCGTAAAATAAAATAAGGAAAAAAAGGTTGGAGGAACGCTGTTTATATACACATTTGCAAACCAAATTAGTTATCTTATTTGCATAAAAATTGTAGGCTATGGCTATGTACAAGTTGAAACACACACGCGAAAAAAGGCTTATATTGTATTTAATATTTGAAAATGTAATAAAACATAGGTGGCTTTTCTAAAGGAAAAAAACTAAGAACAACATATTGGAAAATATTGCGACTATTTATAAAGCTACAAAAGAATTATATATTTTTGAAACAACTCTGAAAACAGTGTAATGCTTTTAAACGTTTACTGGCAGATACATTGTTTAAAGATACCATTGATAACAGTTAACAGAAATCGAAATAAAAGATTTCCCAAGTAAAAAAGTTCTAGAGAAAATTAAATTAAAGGAAAAAGGTCATTCTTATGGAATAACCTTTTTCCTGGAAGATTAAGTAAAATCTGAATATCCAGGTTCAAACAAATTTGTAAAAAGACTTGGTTGAAGAAGATATGTTGATCTTAATAAAATACATTTAACTAAGGTACTGGGCATTGGTTTAAGTTTGAAACAACTGTAAGTACCTGTAGAAAATTAAATGAATAATTTAAAATAATTCTTGTTATCTGACCTGCTCGCACCTCAAAGCTGTCTTGACCAATCTCCTCTGACAAGACTCTCCTGAACAGCTTTGACAAGACTGCAGTTTCGTGGCCAAAATGCTCGTTAATATTAGAGGTAAACACATGTTGCACACTGTTTTGCGTGTTGCCAGAACCTCTCATCAATAAACACGTATTTTGTCCTCTCGTCAAATTCCTAATAATACCATAAGTGAAAACATTAAGATATGCCGGCCATTTCCTACCAGGCACTTTACATAGACTAGTACTACGTTTAATCCTCCAAGTGCTATGACTATTTTAATCTTTTTGATTTTTATGCATTTCTTCTTAAAATACCAAGTATACACTAAAAACACAAAACATGCCCCCCTTATACCAATAACTATAAAAGCAAAACAGGTGTCCACTGCCGTCTACTTCCACCCAAGCCGGTCACCGTTTATTTAATGTGGGCCCTCCACTCCACTATACCACACATTTGCAAGCCAAATTCGGATTGTTCATGGTCGGGATTCGAACCCTAGCACTTCCGAATGGCTAGAACGTTACACTTGTCAGCGCAGCAAGCCGGTCACCGTTTATTTAATGTGGGCCCTCCACTCCACTATACCACACATTTGCAAGCCAAATTGGGATTGCCCATGGTCGGAATTCAAACCCTAGCACTTCCGAATGGCTAGAACGTTACACTCGTCAGCGCAGCGCTCTAACCGGTCCAGCCACCAGTGCAGAGGAGTATAAAGCGCTTACTTGGCTATAAAAGCATACTCTAGCGGCAAAATAACGAACTCAAGCGTCATAACAGGGAACTAAAAGAGTAGTTGCATGTATTAGTTCGCAGATGGCAGCACCGTGACGGCAATTGTTGACTTCGATAGCGTTATACAATTATTGCACCTCGCTGATATCTCACAGTGAGATGTTGGCAAATTGGAAGGTTTAGACGGTATCTCATATTACATTGTTACTTTTTTCTTGCTAAGCTACTATTAAAAATACCTACATAACTACCATGATCCAAGCTCAAAATTAAAAACCGCGGCCAATGTATTTTTTACCGTTTTCAAAGTATTTTAGTTTTAAAACTAATTTTAAATGGCCGCCATTTTGAATTTTGAGCTTGGATCATGCTAGTAATATTTTAATAATAGTAGTCTACTAGTGTAAAACACATTAGTACAAAATTTGTAAATAATGCGTAAAAAAGTGTTTGTAATAAAAAATATTTTGTGAAAAATACAAAATGGCGGATATCTGAGAAAATACGCGTTTTTCGCCATACCTCCCCTGGAACTTTTTTCTTCCTTTTAATGTACCTAATCACTCACCGAAGTCCTGAAACGTTTTTCATGGACACTTTGTATTTAGTTACTTTTGAATGTGACAGACTAGGGCCTACACTTTGCATAATACTTCATAAGACGTTATTGAGATTTGCTCGAGTTTATTCTAAATAGTAGATGCTTTGACTTTATTTGTCAGAATTTTCAGGGGCGTGTAATGACACGGGTGAGAGGGGGATGGGCGACCATGAAGACGGATAAGGGGGATGTAACCAGCATCCTGGGACAACTTTGTACCCGGAGCGACCCTTCCACCGAGGATGGCCCCTTGGAGCTTCAAAATAAACTCTGTGATCAGTCATCTACCTCGTTCGCTTGGACATATCAAAAATCGTTTAAAATAATGTTAATTTATATAGTAAAAATCAATTTTTATTCAGCTGAATTAAAAATAATGGTAAACAATAAGATGAATTAATTTGAATCATTCGGTTATAAATTAATCTAAGGTTTAAAAAATTAAAGAGCCAGTCAGCTATGTAAATATTCTAACGATAAAAATGTATGCCTATGATGTATTTTTTAACAAACTTTAAATAGTGATGAAAACACAAAAGTATGCAACAAAATCCTTAACATAAATAATTAGTTGCCTATAAAGACTGAAGAAGCATTATAAACAATCCAATCGTCCTTTCTTTGTTTGAAATTCATTATTGGTGATGGTGGATTTATGTTATTTAGATTTTTTTGCGGACATTTTCCATCACGATTTTATGTAAAACAAAGTTTCACGACGTTTCGGGATCTGGAATCTGATCCCGTTCTCAGGTGAACTAAATCTAAAACATAACACAAATAATAATAATCGTACTGCAACAAAATAAAACTGAAATGAAGACATGCGAGATTGAGTATGTGGAACTTAAGTGTATTACCAACTGTAAAACATAAAATGAAACCATGAAGCCCTCTCATATTAGGTTCCATTACCAAAGCGTGTTTACAGACATCTCGTAACTGGATTCCTCCCATTTCCAAAACTTTGTCCGAGCGAACCCCGACTACAAAATTGGTTTTCCCAGTTTAATCCCTACCTCCTGGCGCGGCCGACCGCTAAAGGGTTTAAGGGCTAAACTCACTTAGCCCCAACATTAGCAGACGCTGTATTAGCTTTAATCCCTTAGATGATTGGGACTCGCCGTTAAATCTCATCATAAAACAACAAATTATTGAAAAATGGGTGGTTTTGCGATGCTAATTATGTGGAAAATACAGTAGACTGAAATAATCTTAATTTTAAATCACGAAATAGCGAGAAACTTTTTTAATATAGGAAAAATTTATTTCTAAGTTATACATAATGCATAATTAAATTCACTTAATATCAATAAAATAAATTATTGCACACATTATCTATATCTATAAAAGAGGATGTTTGTATATATATTTGTATGATTGAAGTTCATGTGATCGGACACCGTTGGACGATTAGCTATAAAAAATTACTTATACTTAGATAAAACTTCATGGAGTAGCTCTATTGGGTTTCTCCCTAGAAGCCCAAAAAGGATCCCATACTGAGAAATCAGAACTTTGTTTACATTATAGTCATTTTTTATTCAACAGCTGATTGCTTTACTAATCTGTTAGTTGAAGATACTCCACAGATTGAAGCGCTTGCATTTGCTTATGTTTTTTTTTATTATTTACACTTTGTTTTTAAGGTTATGCGAGTGATTGAACAGTTTAAATTTTTTACTGTGTTACGTTTCTTTAGGTTATGGTCTGAAATGTCACTTGCACATTCCCTACACCGTGATTTACTGTATTTCAATTTCTAAGGACTGCCGACAGCAACCACGGGGGCCTGGGGTTAATCTAGTTATTTATAAAAATTCAATGGGTTTTTATATT
Organism: Nephotettix cincticeps; assembly: GCA_023375725.1. Taxonomy (NCBI): domain Eukaryota; kingdom Metazoa; phylum Arthropoda; class Insecta; order Hemiptera; family Cicadellidae; genus Nephotettix; species Nephotettix cincticeps. The sequence continues at coordinate 10,679,783 of CM041790.1, forward strand.
TTATTCTGTTTTGCCAATGGCAGGCTCAGCTTAAGCTATGCAGCCTCAAAGTGCACTATATTTTTTATGGAATTCCCATCTAAATTTTGTGGCCATCCCGTCACCTCTTGCACCGACGTCCAAGACCCTCACCTTTAAGCTAGCAGATGTCCTTTAATGGGTTGTTTCAATTATTTTTGTTAGACACAGCTGTAGCTGTGATAGTTTGTTATAGCTAGTAAACTCTCAACGTTTACCAAATAGCACAAGTGTTTTAAATAGTCTATCGTAAACTCGAAATAGTTAAAAATACTTTTATTAGTAGAATTCTTGATTGAAATACTCTGGAAACAAGACAAAGAGTACAAGACAGTGTCCTGCGAGGTGAAGAGCAGACTTTTTCTACTACTGCAGCATCACAAGTTACGCTTCAGATTAGATCTCAGGATTGCTTCCCGCTCTTTATCTTCTTCTCTCCCACGATTTCCTACTTCCGCTAGTCCTATTAATCCACCTTTATTACTTGTACCGTTACACTAGATTGTGTCTTCAATGGTTTTGTCCTATAACACATTTTTCTCGGATGTCTTTACGCCTTATGTCGCACAGAGTGTTATTATTGTAGTGTTTAAGTTTAAATCAAATCAAATAAAAATATTGACAAAACACACACATATTGCCGTTTGCAATAAATTAATGCTAAAAAACGTCACATGGGTAAAATACCTGTGCATGGTTTGTGTTCTTCTCTGGCTTCTTACATAATATTAATAAAAAATAAAATTACAAACTAATAAATCTTTCCAAAAACAACCTGTTCACAAGATGCTGAATGAACTGTGACTTTGGGAGAATTTTCTGTCAATGCCCATAGTAAGAGTCATTGTCAAAGTTGATATTCTGGGGCTTTAATTTGCTTATTAAAATTTTTAAGGGGACAAGTTGGCTTGGTCTATTATTTTCCTACATTAAGATGCATTAAATGAACCTAACTTTTACTAGAAACAATCATCATAATTTTTGTTACTAGACTACGAACAGACTATACTAGAAAAGCTATGATATATAATCTTAATTCTATTTATTTACTGATTCTTTCGTATATCCGTAATGGTTTTTAACATAAATAAACGGTATCGGTGGACTAACACATACTTTCTGCATTAAGTAAAATTTAAAAAAAGACAATCTGTAATAAAACTATCATGTTCTTCAAAGTTTATCTAAATATCATTTAATAGTTTCAAAAATAATCATTCAATTTCTGAAAATAAAACAAGATAGAGAAAGTTAAATTATTTATTCAAATTTTATGGAAGGGAACCCCCCCCCCACGGTAAAACCAAGCTTTTTGAGTTGGTTTTGTGGGTGATTTGACCTTACGCTTCATACCTAGTTTCATGGAAAACGTTTTGGAAAAAGGAAGAAATTGATTTTTTAATATTCCCCATAAGAATAACATTGCTATTTTCAAATTAAGTGAGTTATACTCAATAGATATTTATTTTTACAAGTGCGAAATAAAAAAAAGTTTCACGCGTTATATTATTTTGACCTGTGTTTTTGTGTTTTAATATATTCCTCGACTAATTACTAATTTAAGTTTACAAAAAGCCACAACAAATTGGCTGCAAACATATGTAGAATATGTTTGCAAAGAGGAGTATTTGGATTTGCTAAAAGGAAGGTGTTTAAACATGGCTTAGTTCCACACTGAGTTAGTTTACTCTATGATAATTAATGAAGAAAATAAACATAAAGAATGATTATATAAAAAATATTATTTGAAACCTTCAACGCTACTGAAGGGCACATCAAAGTGGCTCGGTGTTTCGAATATTTACTTTTTCTGTATAAACCTTGCCGTTCGCAGAGTTTGTTCATGCTAGATCAAGTAGTTCGCTATGAAAGCTCGCATTATATTTAATCCTATTACACTTTTTATCCTCAACTTATTCTCAATTCCGCATGTTTTCATATTTTTCTGCTTCATTATTATTGGTTTACCTCAACGATTCGTTTTCTCTTCAGTTCTATATCATGTTGAGATCTGTGGCGTCATCCATCGCTCAAAATGGTTCCTCTATTTGAAGCTTCTTTCATTAATGTAAATAATCTACTAGCCTGACGGTTAGCGTCTTGGACTTCGGTTCTAGATGTGACGGGTTCGATCCTCGGGAAGTCCACAAAATTTAGATAAGTAAATTCAACAAAATAGTATACTGCGAGGTTGCATTAAATAAATACCCCAGCCTAAAAAAGAAGAATAATAAAATAATAAAAATACTACTGTAGTTACACAGTATTAAATCGTTACTACATAAGGATATAATATAGGGACATAATAATACTAGACACATACTGTCAAAATGTGTGAGCAATATTGCATGAGTCTTAAATAGTACTACATATTAAACATTTCAATTCAATCACCTAAGAATATATGTGTCATTCTCTTAATTTATTTTTCGTTTACAATGATATTGATATGATGTCAATGATATCAATTGTCCAAGTTACGATTATAGTTAACCCCTTTTTATAAGTACATGTTTTGTAATGTTTTGTTTAAGAGTAATATAATAAGTCAGACGCGCTGTCACAGTATTATTTAAGTAAAGTGGGCCACCATAACTGGTGAAAGATAGTCATATAGTTTACCGATTAGTGCAATGTAGTTTTATTGTAATAATTAGTTACTGAAAACGAATCATGATTGCACTATTTCATAATATGTAATTTGGTGGTTTTAAACCACCAATTTTTGTCACGACGAAACACCCAACTATAGATCAGGTTAAGCTTGTTATGCGCCCAAGATTATTGTAAAAATTCCCATACTTAAAATGAAGGAGATGTACAGATGTAACGTAGTTCAGGCTTTTTAAGATAAAATTCTTGTGCTTAAATGTAGTTTTGCAACCATCTAGAGAAGAGCACACGAAGACTCACCTCACAAGGCTGCACTGCGGTGGCCTGATGAGCTGCAACAATTACAGTACTTCCTACCCACTCTACCGCCTCATTTTTTCGTACCACCGAAATTTAAAATTTAGAATGCATCTAAAATGGCTGAATCCATCCCATATTCATACTTCATATGTTTTACTTATTACGACATCCCATTTTAATTATTGATTATTATGAAATAAAAAATAATATAGAATTGTAATATGGATGTAGCAATAGTATTGCGAATTTAATATCCGTCATATTTAATTAAAGATCAAAATAATAGATTCGAATAAATTATTGAACTGGCAGCCCTACCACAAGGAAGGTATTTTAAGCCAAGTATCAATGAGGATTGTATGTAGGATGATTGTGGCGCGATCTTGTAGTCTTGTTACTAAGACTGACATGTTCCTTAGACAGAACAATTAATTAATAGCCCAACAGTCGATGGCATATCTAAGGTACCTACAGTTAAACGTGGAATCCGAGCCACTGCCTCTGAATTACGAATTAGACTGATTTTGAGGATAGTCTTTGTGGATTAACGTAGTATTCAATAGTGCGGACGTTAATCCACACAAGAGAACACTACATCCACCGACCATCGCTCATAACTGTCCACAATTCGTGACCTTCAAGTAGCTTGATTACATGACGACGCCACCGTCCCAGTCATACAAATAACCGTGCTATATAATCGTGGTTTAAACAAATTTACTTCGCTTTGGGAGATTTTAGATCATTTATATTTATACAGAGAATGTTTCAGTTCCACTAAACAGCCGCCCTTATAACTATTTAACGTCAATTCCGTTATAATGTTCGCGAGAGGAAAATTGATAACATCCCACACACCTCGAATAATATTTTCATGTTAAAAACTAAAATCAGTACATCTATATTTTCAAAAAATCAATCTTTACAAATGGTGACTGTATCTACAACCGAACCGGTGACTTTTGGATCACGAGATCATTTTCTAACAACTTAGCTACTCAGCCATATACTAATCCTGAAGTAAACCTTATTGGAACATTGCTCGGTTGCTTTGCTTGATGACTCCTATCCGTCCTCATGACAGGACGTGTTTAAGTCTAATAGGAGGGAGGTCCTGGACCATGCAGCCAGGACAGGACATTAGTCACTAGTCATGCAGTACATCCTTCTCTCCATCGCCTCTGTTCACCACCCGTCCTGCTCAACAGTGCGACTATTGATGCCGCAAACATTTCTTTGACTGGTTATTTCAAACAAATTAACCAAATGAAATTTTAATGCTTACAAAAACCAGAGCCTACAAAAAACAGAGACATCTACGACACCTAAACAGAGTTATTTTGTAATTTGCATCAAGAGGAAGAATATTGGTTGGGTATTTGTACACATAGGCTTTTTTATTGTAAGGGGCGGATTTCTCCCAAGGCACTTCAGCCGTAGTGGCTTTTTGCGCACCCCTGTGTGGGTTGCGGTATTGACACATAGCGTAAAGCCATTGGTGATTGTCGGGATTTGAACCCGGGACCTTGGGCAACAAAGCCCCGCGTTCTACCACTAGACCAGCGCGCTCTCCCAGTTGCATAGTTAGACTTTGTAACTTCTTTAAATTCTCACAGGAGTGTAAAGCTCGCAGCGCCCGTTTTGAAAATACAAGGTGCGGCAAAAAATTGATCTATTTTCTTCCGCGTACCGCTCAGCGGCAGAACGTCAGGTGAAAGTGGAAATAACATTGTTTCAAATCCAACATTATGCAATTTTAATTGCCATGGAACAGTGGTCACCTGTGCACCTTGGAAATGTAGAGACTGAAAACATCAACAGTATGTATATGCTGCTTTATTTCCAAATAGTGTGATCAAGATATAAAAACTATTTATAATTCAGCTAAAGTGTGTTCTGGAATATATTTTTTTCTTAAAACTTTTACCTTAAGGAGACGTAATTTAGCCATATCCGTACGATTTTCGTAAACCATTGTTGCTGGACTATCAAGGACTGCCTCACAAGCTTTTTTGGAATGGCATCTTAATTCAAGGTTATGTTTTACTAATTTAAATAAATGAGACGAGTTTGTTCGTAGGTAACGAAATCATCTCGATCCGAATATCGTTAAAATCGCGATCGAACCATCCTTCATCGTTAGAAGGCATTCAGACCTCGTTAGGCACATCTGTTTCTCGACGACTCCCAACTTCTGTTGCGTGTTTTAAACTGTATAAAATAAATTGTCTACCTCAGTGAGGGTGGAAGTACAGAAATAATAGGCTTACACTTATTAATATGATCTTTAAATTGCATTGTGTGTTCCTTAGTAAATGCTTTTAATCCAATATAAATGACTGAGACTATGGTGACGTCCTGTAATCCAGCTACTTGGAGGTCGCGAATTGTGGATAGTTCTGACACGAGTGTAGTGTCATCTTGTGTAGATAACGTCCACACTATCGAATACTACGTTAATCCGCGAAGACCATTCTCATAATTAGACCAATTCGTAATTCAGAGACCATGGTTCGGATTCCACGTTAAACTGTAGGTACATCAATTTATATAAGCTGTTGGGCTATTTTAACAGTCCTGTTTAAGGAACATATCAGCCTTAGTCAGTACCAAGACTACAAGATCGCGCCACAATCATCTTACACTCAATCCTCATTCATACTTGGCTTAAAATACCTACCTTGTAGTATGGTTGCTATTTCAATAATCTAATCTAACTATTATGCAATTGTGACAGGTTCTGTGTTAATTTTCACAAAATTTCTTCTAAACTTCCTTATGTAATGTTCCGTAGGAAATTTATACAACACAATCAAGCTGGTGAGCAGAACTCAATTAGTCGTCTCTAAAGTTAAACTGGTATTGTTGTGGATGCGAGAACTACTGACGACACAAGCTTTCTCTTTGCTATCACCACCATCAATTATTAAAATTAATTATCTTTCTGTCATATTGGAATATCTGCATCTATAAAAGCCTGATATTTTCTGAAATTAAATTACAAGTATTTGATTTTCAAGCTTAGTGATTAATACATTTTTTCATGTAAATGTATAACATGTATGTATGTCACTGACTTACTTAAATTACTTTTCTTTAATTTAATTACCTTACACTAATTTAGTAACTTATCAAGCATCCCATTCAGTTATAAAGATACAAATGAATATAAATGAATATTACTGTAAACATTTTACCATGCAAATAAAATAATCGTAACAAAAATAACTATTTCACTATTTATATTAAATAATACAAAGCAAGAAACAAATTGAAGCAGATAATTATTCAGGAATTTAATTATATTATATTCTGTTTACTAGCATAAAATCTATACAGATTTACTCACATACTTTACTATAAGAGCTCTGGAAGGTTTAAGTCTAACAGCCAAGCAGATACCACGCACTGCTCCGATTCAGTGAGTTGTCAGATTTTGATAAATTAAATTTTGAATTGGAAACGGCGTCAAGATGAAAATGACAGTCCCTTCAGTTCATTTCATGCTACATTTGTCTGATATTTCTCCGTTCAATTTATGGTATTGTTCTATGAGTGTGAGTTATAAAACCCTTAAAACAACTGTTATACAAGTTATTATATTTATATCCATATCTATAACTAATGAATGTGAGAGAATAAAAAACGGTAGACTAATTATAGTATCTACTATTGTAAACAAACATAATTGTTTTTTTTTAATAAAGCGTGTTCAAAAACTGACATTGTTCATGGGCAAATGTATTTCGTAACTTCCTTTTAGTAATGTTCAGCATAAATCTTTTCACAAGCTACAAAAAAACCAAAGGACTACGATGAAAAGGTCAATCATAAATTATTTAATGATGGGCTAAGATAAACATCTTTCACTCAACGAAAAAGAAGAACAACACAGCAGCTCAAGAATAATCACCCTGATGAAATCTGGTTTCCGACATCCCAGAGGGTCTAATGAAGACGTCTGGCCTGGGGGCATTAATGAGAACAAGGGACTGGAACAAGATTCATAGCTTCGCGTCTACAATCGACTCTCGCGATATATGACTCTTCTTTAGTTACTGTTAACCAAAATAAATGAAATTTGGGTGCGATCAAGTTCATAGGTTTTCTGATAAACGTCTCTAAAGTTTTAAAATGTATCTGATTTGTTTCTGTTAAATGTTAACTTAACCTTTTGCTACGTCGATTATTAACGAGTTAAGTTGTACAAAGACAATTACTTTTGGTAACCTATATAAATAATAGTGTAACTTTTTGTATATTATTTAATATAAGATAGCTTTTTTGGGAAAAACTCTTTATATTAGGTTCTACATATATTAGCAGTTTAATGTATCATTCAAACACCAGTTCTACATATATTAGCAGTTTAATGTATCATTCAAACACCAGTTCTACATATATTAGCAGTTTAATGTATCATTCAAACACCACAACAAATCAACAAGAAAATAAGTTCTACAACAAAACAAGTTCTACAACAAAAACAAGTTCTACAACAAAAACAAGTTCTACAACAAAACAGTTCAGAAGGAAAGAAAATAATAATTTAAAAGCCTTGTATCGGGGTTGTGAAATTATTAATTAAGATTAGTATTTGGATTTCATCAGTTAAAATAACAAAATTAATACGTACTCATAACGTAATTACATAAAAATACTTAACAAAAAGGTAGCAGTTGGAAGGAATGAAGCCCGTATTTATTTATTGCATCGTTAGTAGATATCTAAGCACGTGGTCGGCGCGTCTATAAATACTAACCTGATGGTATCTGGCCCTCGTCTCGACCTCGGCCGGAGCCACGGTGTTGGTCAAGACCACGGACATTGTGTTACAGCTACTATTTACTGTTCCTGCTGACCATATTACCCTCACTGAGCTGATATTATCTACCCACGTCCCGACCTCGGTGAAAAAAACGTACAATACTTCTATCACACCTTTTTACAAATGTTTCTTGCAGTTTTCCGTTAGTAGGTTACTCCAACTAGACTGTCTCATAATTGATCTTATTTCGATCTTATTTTACTTCGTATAGTTTTCGTGTTACAACATCCAGTCTTGCTTCATGCGTTGTTTAATTTGTATGCAGTGTACAACCAGTCTACTACTAGCCTCGTGCAGGGTACAACTAGTCACTACTATCTTCTTGCAGGGTACAACCAGTCTACTACTACCCTCCTGCAGGGTACAACCAGTCTACTACTAGCCTCGCGCAGGGTAGATCTTGTTACTACTATATTCTTGCAGGGTACAACTAGTCACTACTACCTTCTTGCAGGGTACAACCAGCCTACTACTAGCCTCGTGCAGGGTACAACTAGTCACTACTATCTTCTTGCAGGGTACAACCAGCTTACTACTAGCCTCGTGCAGGGTACAACTAGTCACTACTATCTTCTTGTAGCTCGTGCAGGGTACAACTAGTCACTAATATCTTCTTGCAAGGTACAACCAGCCTACTACTAGCCTCGTGCAGGGTACGGATAGTCACTACTATCTTCTTGCAGGGTACAACCAGCTTACTATTAGCCTCGTGCAGGGTACAACTAGTCACTACTATCTTCTTGCAGGGTACAACCAGCCTACTACTAGCCTCGTGCAGGGTACAACCAGTCTACTACTAGCCTCGTGCAGGGTACAACTGTCCTACTACTAGCCTCGTGCAGGGTACAACTAGTCACTACTATCTTCTTGCAGGGTACAACCAGCCTACTACTAGCCTCGTGCAGGGTACAACCAGTCTACTACTAGCCTCGTGCAGGGTACAACTTGTCACTACTATCTTCTTGCAGGGTACAACCATCCTACTACTAGCCTTGTGCAGGGTACAACCATCCTACTACTAGCCTCGTGCAGGGTATATCTTGTTACTACTATTTTCTTGCAGGATACAACCAGCCTACTACTAGCCTCGTGCAGGGTACAACCAGCCTACTACTAGCCTCGTGCAGGGTACAACTGTCCTACTACTAGCCTCGTGCAGGGTTCGGCTGTGACCTCTCGTGTGACCGCCCCACACACCACGCCGCCGAGGATATGAACGTTTACCACATTAATCCCAGCTCTCCCACATCAATCGCGCCGACTAATCTTGCTTTGTTGTTTGTTTAAGGGCCCCATCGGTCTGGACGGCCCCAAGGGTGACCCGGTAAGTAATAATTTGTACTAAAAAGTAACATATAGTTGCATAAGTATATCGTAGTTTACTTAGGCACTTGGTTTACTTAACGAATGTTTGCTGGTCTGTAATGAAAATTTTACTTGTTTTAATGATAGGTGTTATATAACGTGCAATATTTTATTAAAAGAGTTTTAATATTTTACTTTATCAGTTGCTTCACAATACTTGATTGGCATTGCACTTGTTTAGGATTTAAAAATGAATTAAAATACAAAATTTACAGTACTTTAAAGTTCAATATAATATTAAGTTAAAACCTTATTTTTCGTGTATATTTGAGTAAGTGTACTACAGTACTAAAATCGAAGTTTATTTTAATATATTTGGATTCTGGTCAAATACCACACGCGAAATGTTCGAAAAAGGAACAATGGTGTTTGATTAACCAATATATTACTAACTTACCATTGATGAAATTAAATACTTTCAATTTAAGCTATACCCACATTAGTATAAGATCCGTAATACTAATTTTGTAGCTTTTGCATACTATCGTAACTATTTTTGAGAATGTTTCCATTCCAAATAGCATAGTATCCTAGCGACAAAGGATTTATTTATTAATATTTTTTCTAGTAATAAACGATTTTTAGATTTTTAACCTTTTAACGTGAACTCACAATAAGAACAATGCAATTCATGTTTCAAGTAAACTATAGAGGTTTATATAGTTGAAACATCGACCGGACAACCGGACAACCGGATGCATCTGATCCGGCAGCGCAACAAGTGTGAAATTGCATCCGGCTGGTAAAGCTTCTCTGAACCTGTTGCTTAAAACGCTTGAAACTCGGTTAAAAGCTGTCCCACATCCAGTGATTGATGGACCTCCGGAACCGAACGGGCTTTGAATGAGTCCACATTTCACCTGGTGGTGACGGTCCTTCCATTACCAACGGGATTAACCTTATCTTTATATAGGGGCCCGTACCGTGGTTGTCAATTAGAGATGTCCTCGGTCTGTTATAGTTCCATTAGGCCCCGCTGGGCGCGCCACGTGCCCCGGGCGGGGCCCACCCATAATGTCTTCATTGTAGTCCCTTTAATAAACATTCAAAACGAGATGACTCGGTCTGCGGCCGCCGCCGCGCCGAGTCAGGAGGCCCCTCTAAAGGAAATAACCCTTGAAATTTATTCTAAGAGGTGCCTAAATACTAATTCCCTCTGTGGCTGGAGCCGCTAATGAGTTGGAAGCAGCATATATCATCCCAACCTCTGCAGCCGCTCGTTATATCCACCGCTGTCGAAAATCAATATTTTATCCGTGGCGCTTCCCGCCTGAGTCATGAGCGAATGAACTTGTAAATCTTCTTTTTATAGTTCATAAAGAAGCAGTTAAACTTTTAAGTGCTACGATGTCTTTTTATGAAGCGTCACAAGGGGGCAGATATTATTGTCGTCTTTTACTGTGTGCAATTTTAAAGTCGAGTATGAATGCTCTCTTTTCTCATTTCCACGTTTTTTGTTTTCGGAGACAATGGTATTCCAACGGAGGTGGCCACTTTAATGTTTAGTCTACACAGCTGCACACATCTAAAGTTCTTTATTTGTAATTTCTATCATTGTTAATTTACAATGTATTATATTTTTCAAATACACAAACGAAAACTGTAACTAAAAAGTACAGTTTTGGTTTCTAAATGAAACATTTTACTTTTAAAAAGCTTTTAAATTAATTGAATATATAAATATTTATATCCAAAACGATAAGGTTAAAGGCTCTGGCTATGATATTCAATGTCTGAATGCTACTACCATTTAGTAGATTACAGTTTTCTTCATAATCTTGCACTAACAAGTTAGTGGTCGTCAGCAATTTGTAAATCTTCTTTTAGAGAATACTGTCATCAAAATTCAATCATTTTAAATACATTTCATAGTGTTCTCTTGTGACACTACGTTAATCCACAAAGACCATCCTCATAATTAGACCAGTTCGGATTTCGGATTCCACATTAAACTGTAGCTCCCTTACTTGCCTTCGGCTGTTGGGCTATTAATTAACAGTCCTGTCTAAGGAACATGTCAGACTTAGTCAGAAACAAAACTACAAGATCGCGCCACAATCATCATACATTCAATCCTCATTCATACTTGGCTAAAATACCTAACGTGTGGTATGGTCGCCATTTCAATAATCTAATCTAAAAACTCTCCCAAAAAATATCAATTATTTATGTCTAGTCCCGATGGTACGCTATTATTAACATTCTCAGTTTCAATGTCAAATTCCCAAACATCCGAGAACACATGTGGTAGTGCCAGACGAGCCGCTCCCCCTAGAAACAACACCGACGCTCTTCCATGTGTCCAAACACGACACTGATCAAGTTTACCGCTACCAAATAAATATCTAAGAAAAACGAGGATTGCAGAAGAATATTATAATCAGAGGTTGATGATTATCCAGTTAAAAAATGTTCACATTCCAGTTACATTAATTTTGAGACTATATATCTATGTAAATGGAATAAGATTTTGGAATTGATTAACGCTTGGAGTTATGATAATTATTTATATTTTATAACCCCGAAAAACGGAAATAGGTCTTATATCAATTATTGTCTGTCTGTCTTGCTGTTACGTTAAACAAGGCATCTGTGTTCATCTCGTCTATGAAACCTAATGTACCCACAGTTATTAAACTTATTTTCCTTGCTCAATATCTTTTGGAGAAGTGTTTTCTTTACTGTAAACTGACCCACGAATTATAATATATAAAAAAATCAGCTCTCAAGAAACAAAATTTGAGCTGTATTATTTCTATTTTTTTCTAAAATTTACGAAAATTGTCACCTATATAAGTGACTAGCTGACCCGGCGAACTTTGTAACCCCAGGCAGTAAATATGTGTTAACTTTAAGATTAGCCATGTCCCGAAGTCAAATAGCACTACGGCTTCGTTGTCAAAAATCTAGATACTCTAGGTCGTATAGTTATGAGCCGTTCTCAAATTATAAATGGTATAACTAACACGACTTTGGTTTATTATTTAGATGTATAATAAAAATATATCAATCGATATACAACACTATGGCATTTATTAATATATGATATTTAATTAGACACGAAATAAAAAATAGGTACGTTAACCCCCAAAACTGTGAAGTATCAACGTGGCTAGTAAATTTGTTCATTTTGTACAGTATTTATTTACTTGATAGTTTTAAAGTGACGATTGATACAGAAGGCATTGAATAGCAATTCACATTGCTAATGGAAAGTAAACCAACATCTTTAGCTTTAGAAATCAAATATTTAATTGTAGAAATATTTTAAACAAATTTACTCTCTAAGAGGTTAAGAAGGGGACTTTGACCCTCTCTTTGGGAGTTTCGAAAAATCTTTTCTTTGTACGCATCAAGATCTTAAATAGAATCTGTGTACCAAATTAGAAGCTGCAAAGCCTTGTAGTTTTTTGAGAAACTGTGATCAGTCAGTCAGTCAGTGAGTGAGTCAGGTTTATTTTTATAAATAGAGATAATAATTTATAATCTTCTGTTCTCCAAATGTTTAGACTTTTAAATCCTATTTTTATGAGAACAAGTATAAATTAGTTCAATGTTAACAAGATTAAAAGATATATTTATAACCACTCTTTAAATAAAAAGTTTGTCTATTGAAATACGTGGTGTATAAACTCCACGTTACTTACAAATATTGAAAACATAGAAATGCAATAAAGTAAATAACGATATAAGTTATAAATAAAATAAAAAGTGTAAGCACTCGGTATCATTGGCATAGCCTCTTAAATTTTAATTAAAAAACGAAAGAGTTAATTTTAAAAATTTGTTCCACACATTAGACTTTTTATGAAGATATGAATACTATCAAAATATGGATTATAAATTTAGTTTTAAACTACTGTTAACTATACTTTAACTCAGCTGTCTGAGCTAACCATAATGTGTAGCATATCAATAATAAATCCGCCCGTAACTTTCCCATTGTGAACTTTCCAAGTCGGGCTCGCCAAATGAAGTTTGGAAATCTGTGGCCAAGTGGAGCTGTGAGTGCCAAGAACCCAATTGGACATCCTTCCCTGAAATTACACGTTTAAAGTTTGATGAGGTGGTGGGGGGGGCAAGTAGGTGTCAAATTGTAGGTTACTGTGATAGCGCGCCGTAGTCGACAAGGTCCGCCCGCGCTTCCGCCACGCGCTTCGTGTGGATGGCAACAACTTTGGATTTGTCACAGAATCGTATAGTCGTGTGTCTGTTAAGTGTGGGCTTAAACTTTAAAATAAACAGAATCAATGACTTGGCACATTACTCTCTCTAAAAGAAAACCTACGTTAAATTTGATAAACAAGTTTTGGTCATAAATACAAATTTATTTGTTATCAAAAATACTCATCAAATTTCTTTTCCACGCAATTTTACCAACGTTTAAAGATTTTGGGTGTGTTAAATTAGGTTATTGAGATAGCGACGATACTAAGGTGGGTATTTTAAGTCAAGTATGAATGAGGATTGAGTGTAAGATGATTGTGGCGCGATCTTGTAGTCGTGTTACTGACTAAGGCTAACATGTTCCTTAGATAGGACTGTTATTAATAGCCCAACAGCTGATGGCAACTAAAGGACCTAAAGTTTAACGTGGAATCCGAACCACGGCCTCTGAATTACGAATCTGGTCTAATTTTGAGGATGGTCTTTGGGGATTAACGTAGTATTCAATAGTGCGGACTTTAATCCACACAAGAGAACACTACATCCACCGACCATCGTTCACAACTATCCACAATTCGTGACCTCCAAGTATCTGGATTACAGAACGTCGCTACCCAGTCCAGGGTTGTTACATAACCCTTTCCTCTGCATCACCAGGTAATTACAAACGTTTTACTCAGTTGATAACAGTCATATAACAGCTGTGATTAAATAATTTGAAAGTTGTTTTAAACTGTCAAAATGTTCAAATGTAAACATCACAATGAAAAACAAACAAATTTATTATAGTGTAATGTTACTTTAGTGGATTTTTTACGAGGCGGTACGAAATACCTTCAAGTAGCTGTGTGTCGCTCGGCAGTCCAGATGGCGGCCGTTATACGCCCAGCAGCCGACAGTCTTATCAGCTGTGGTATCAGCTGTTCTGTGACAGCCGGTCTCTCCTCAGTGCGTGTCTTCTCGTTAACACGACCTCACAATTAACCTTCCAGCTGATCTGTCCGGCTGCGGTCTTGTTATCCGACCGTCATACACCACAATACCGCGCTCACAAAACCGCTCATTCACTCACTGTGACATAGAAAAAATTATTATTTTAAAATTGTTTATTTTTTCATCCGTTTATGATATACTTAGTATATAATTAGTTTGAAAAGGTTTTCATTACAATTTCCATTGTATTTTAAATGTTGTATTAACAGTTTACGATTTTTGGGGATTATATATTTCTATTTTTATTTTCATTTTTATTTTTATTTTCTGTCTGATATAAATCACGTGTTTATATGATAATTACATTGTTTATATTATTACGTTTATTATAATAATCAGCTGTTGTATATCTTTCCTATAAAAGCCGTATTACAGTTGGGTTTGGTTTGAGTTTGGATTGGATTTGAAAACTGTGAATTAATCCACTCAGATTTATTTGTTTTTTGGGAATGTTATTTATATGTCTTATCGTTTCAGTATTGTTATTCACTATGCCGCGACCCAGAATATATAACCTTTCACAATGAAGCCGTAATGCTATTCGACTTCAGAATATGGCCAATCTTAAAGTAACATGTATTTACTGACAGGCGTTACGAAGTTCGCCGGGTCAGCTAGTTAATTTATATAAATAAATACGTACTGAGCATTAGACAGTAATTCATTTATACATATCCTATATTTATATAAATCCCTCAAGTAGCAGTGTGTCGGCACTCGGCAGTCCAGATGGTGGCCGTTATACGCCCAGCAGCCGACAGCCTTATCAGCTGTGGTATCAGCTGTTCTGTGACAGCCGGTCTCTCCTCAGTGCGTGTCTTCTCGTTAACACGACCTCACAATTAACCTTCCAGCTGATCTGTCCGGCTGCGGTCTTGTTATCCGACCGTCATACACCACAATACCGCGCTCACAAAACCGCTCATTCACTCACTGTGACATAGAAAAAATTATTATTTTAAAATTGTTTATTTTTTCATCCGTTTATGATATACTTAGTATATAATTAGTTTGAAAAGGTTTTCATTACAATTTCCATTGTATTTTAAATGTTGTATTAACAGTTTACGATTTTTGGGGATTATATATTTCTATTTTTATTTTCTGTCTAATTAAAAGTCACGTGTTTATAATTATGTCGGCCAAATAAAAAATATTTACAGTGTTTGTACATATTACGTTTTTTATAATAATCAGCTGTTGTATATATTTCCTATAAAAGCCATATTACGGTTAGGTTTTGTTTGTTTTTAGGTTGGATTAGAAAAATTGTGAATCAATCCACTCAGATTTATTTGTTTTGTGGGAATGTTATTAATATGTTTTATCGTTTCAGTATTGTTATTAACTATGACGGGACCCAGAATATCTAATTTTTCACACCGAAGTCGTAATGCTATTCGACTTCAGAACATGGCCAATCTGAAAGTTAACACGTATTTACTGTTAGGCGTTACGAAGTTCGCCGGGTCAGCTAGTTTTATATAGAGATTAAAGGGAAGGATAGTTTTTACTCAGCCTGTACACATGCACTAAACTCTGCCGCAGTTATCTCCAGTAATAGGTATTACAGGCGCGCGGGTTAGGACACTCGGGGCAAGGGTTACTCGAGTACAAGCCTGCGAAATTACTGATAATAATGCTGGAATAATTAGAGTTCACTTCCCCTTGTTAGACCACGTGTCACCCCTGGGGGGGAGGGGACGGCTTGGGGCTCGACCAATTAAACATTTCATAATATTGCCCCCTCCCTCGAGCGATAGCTGGTTTTTATTTACCCCGAGTTATCTTGGGTACACGTTTTATTTGCGGATTATTATTTTTCCTGAGGCAAACACTGTTATATTAAATGCACACACGAGTGCGCTCTGTATGCCTTGCAATTATGCTCATGCTCCGTTTGTGATCGCAGCACTGAAAAGGGGGAAATGAAGAGTGAGCCGGGAGTAAATGGTCCGACCGCTGTTGTCTGACTCTGTGCTTGACTGCTCTTTGTTTGGGGTTTCACGAAATAACCAAAGTGGTCTAACTTTGATGGTGATACTTAAAATCCAATCCACTTTTGTCTATTGAAAGTGCATCGACCAAAATGAGTGAGCTTGTATTGCAACAGAAACATATCCGAGTAAGCTATATTACCGTAATAAATATTCATATATCGAAATTTTAAACCAAAAATAAATAACATTCTAGGGTACACTTTGAAAGTAAAATTATTGATGATCTAAATATATAAAACAAAGTCGTGTTAGTTACACGCATTATAACTCGAGAACGGCTGGACCGATTTTAATGATCTTTGATTTTTCGGATTCGTCTCTGCTCCGGTCATGCTTAAGGCAAATTCAGTTTCCATAAATTCAATTAGTTTCCATTGTATAGCGTTTTAAATTTCTAATGTTAACCTTATGGGGAATAAGTTTGTTTACAAATTTTCTAAAATCAAAACATTTGATTTCTTAAAACAGCTGTTGGTTTACTCTCCGTTAGTAATATGCTTTACTATCCAATGCCATATGAATCATTCATTAATGTAAAACTATGAAGTAAATATGTGCTGTACAAAATGAACAGCTTTATTCGCCACGTTAATAGTTTACGGGTTTTGGGAATTATGTACTGTATTTATATTTTATTATTTTTTGTATGAGTGAATGTCACGTGTTTATATGTTTGCCAAATAAAATAATTACAATCTATACACATATTAGGTTTATTATAATAATCAGCTGTTGAATATGTAAAGTTTTCACAACGAAGCCGCAATGCTATTTGACTTCAGAAAATGGCCAATCTTAAAGTTAACATGTATTTTCTGTTAGGCGTTACAAAGTTCGCCGGGTCAGCTAGTTTGAAAATATTTTTAAAAAATTAAATTTTATATTCCAAATTATTTTTAAGAGTTGAGTGGTAAAAACTGCAAGTGACTCGTCACTAGACTACCAATATCTATACAAATTTCGATTACATACATTATAGTAGTTTTATTGAATTGCATCCGAAAGATAACAAACACTATAAAAGTTGAACGGTACTCATAACTGTACTAAAGGGTCTCCGAGAGATAAGATGTAGGGCTAAGAAGACAATTGTGGAGAGGGTAAGAAGATTTGGCGGTACAGCCGGAGCCAGTGAGCGAGGCTATAACGAGAACGAACGACACGAGCCTGGGGCGAGGCTACAGAAATGTGGCGCACGTTCGCACAACTACTGCCTTACCTAAATCCGAAAATCCTCTCTAGATGCAACATTGCTCCAGGTTCTTTTTGTGAGATTCAACTACAACCGAGTACTTCACTAGACGATATATTTGTAAATACTCTAAAATGAACCTGGGAGATTTCATCTGTTAATATTAGTTTTGTGTATTTTAATCAATTTTTACTTTCTCCCCTTATACATAGTATATGGAGAAAGTATTGTTTTCGTCAAAATTTTCGAATTTGAGTTGAGGGTGGATATATCCGTTTTAGGGTCCCCTGAATCCAAAAAAGTGGGTTTTGGCGTGATGTCTGTCCGTCCGTGTGTGTGTGTGTGTGTGTGTGTGTGTGTGTGTCTGGATGTGTACACTGCCACAGCCTACCCCGTTGGTCCGTTTTAGATGAAATTTGGTATGTATATGTATAGTCACTGTATCTCCAGGCGTTTTTTTCATTTTTTTGAATTTTTGATTTTTAAGGGTAGTTTACCCCTAAAAACCCTTAAAAAACGTGAAAAATCCAATTTTCTCAAAAACGGCTCTAACGATTTTGATTAAAATTTGATAGTTTATAGTGCACAGAGTACTAAATAATTTGACACCACCCGCATGTCTGTAAAAATGACGGTTCAAAAGTTATGGGCTTTTAAATGTCGAAAAAATCAAATTTTTAAATTTTCAGCGAAAACAATAGAAGTAAAGTATAACTTGACTGGTACCATTGAAACCAGCTTAAAAAACTAAACAAAGTAGTATTTTGAATTATTTGTCTACGACTAACGGTTCCAGAGAAAAGTTAAATTTAGTGTCCAAGATAAACGCAGTACGTTGTCTGAAAGCGCCCAATGTTATTCTTATGGAAAATATAAAAAAATCAATTTCTTCCTTACTTTCCACCCGTTTTCCATAAAACTTGGTATAAAGTGTAAGGTCAAATCACCGAACAAAACCAGCTCAAAAAATCTTGGTATTACCGGGAGGGGTGGGGTTCCCCCCATACAATTTGAACAATAAATTATTAAATGATATTTAGAATTACTTTGTAGAACATGATAGTTTTATTACAGATTGTCTTTTTTAAATTTACTATATACTATTAAGGGAGAAAGTATGTGTCAGTCCACTGGTACCGTTTATTTATGGATGGTAATTTTACTTTGGTTGTGTAGAAAATCATTGTAGCACGAACAATTGACGAAACCACTGTACGAAAACTGTATTCCAAATAGTTTCTAATTATAAGTAAAAATAATTATTGTTTTTAAACGGATTGTGAAAATTCTTTCCCTAATTTATATTATCATGACATAGTAAAATTTGTTTTAAGAACAGTTGATTCCATCATCTTCTGTCTACTACTATTTTCATAAGTTTCACACTATGAATTCCATGAAGCAAAACCTTGCAGTAATGTTTGATATGTCATGGACCTAATTGGCTTTGTTTAGTAGGCTATTAATTAATTACCCAGGCAAATGAATCAGGTTGATTAACATTGAAATATCCACTTGGTGTTTGAATTTGTGACTCACGAATACTAAACAATGTTATGCAGCTATATTATGAATTATTATATGACTCTCTCTTAATTTTCACCAATCAATCATCATCCATCACCTCAGGTTCTCCTCAAGTCAGTTTCTAGCTAGAGTCATAGTCAACTCTCTGTCAGAGTTGACTTTCATTCCATTCCCTATTTTCAATAACTGTCCAATTACCGATTCTTCAATGATTGCTTGTCGAAATATATGTATAGTGAGCAATATAAACCTTTCCCACTTTCACAACAATGACTGGGGTCACACACTCTCTCTTTTGTGTTCACCAATCTGGTTGACACTTACTCCACTTTGTGAGACTACAATGTATGAAATAATATATAAGAAATATTTATATATTATTTTTCCAATGTTTTACTGTTTCATACCCATCTCTCTAGACAATGATTGACTATTTCCTCCCTCTCTCTCTTTCTCTCTCTCTCTAGTCAGTTATTTATTGTCTTCTTCCTCTCTCTCTAGTCTACGATTGACTGCTTCCTTCCTCTCCTCTATTCAATTTAATGTCCAATTGATTCATTTTTATTCACTGAATGATCGACTCCGTACTTCCTCTCTCTCTCTAGTCAATGATTGACCGTCTCCTCTCTCTCTCTCTCCAGTCAATGTGACAGTCGTCTTCTTCTCTTCCCCTCCCACACTCTCTCTACCCACATCCTCTATGTTTCCTTCTAATGGTCTCTTTGTACCTTTATTGTGGGGCGGCTGAATCAACGATTATGATAAAACCAATCAGTAATTTCGCCGCATTTGCATTCTCGTTGGCCTTTGTAGGACGGCTGGTGGGCGGTGCTGTTATGACTGATATAACCTATTGCGTCAATATTGACATAACTAACTACCCGATATGCTGTTTATTGATTGTAAGCCATTATTACATTCGCCTTAAATCATTAGGAAGAATATTTTTTACGTTTAAAATGTTTTTTACAAATTTACATAACATTTTTGTGAAAACAGAAAATATAAAATTTATACGTATAAGACTCCATTTGTAGAAAACAGGTATCATTATATAATTGTGACCACAACTTAACTGTATTCCTGTTTGAAAAATAGAATAAGGAAGTAGCTAACGTATTTGATTCGTTTATTTTATACCGTACTCAAAAATACAAAATTAAAACCATGACACGTGAGACATTAAAACGAAAAATAATCCATCACTGCGGCGGAAAAAGCAGCTTGTCGTTACGTCCATTTCCAAGCTTTTCACAGCATTCTGTCACTAATCGGATGGAAAGCGATCATGAGGAAAGCGTCCGCGGAAGATAATGTTTTTACTTTATACTTATCGCAGTGAAATAGCTTTTATAAGAACTTTCGTTGAGAATTTAATGAAACACGTAGATATGAATTTGTTATGCAAATCAAGAGTTATTTTACAACAAAAATGTTGTTACAAATTAACATTTTTGTTTTGAGTACATTTTACGGTCAACCATTATATAAATTAAATCATTCCGTATTATTCAGTACTTACTTGTATAACCCCAACCATAAATTTTTACCACTTTACAAATAAACATTTAATGTTTATTTATGTTTATGACTGGGACGGTGACGTCCTGTAATCCAGCTACTTGGAGGTCACGAATTGTGGATAATTGTGAGAGATGGCGGTGGTTGTAG
The DNA here is from genome assembly GCA_023375725.1 of Nephotettix cincticeps. Classification (NCBI taxonomy): domain Eukaryota; kingdom Metazoa; phylum Arthropoda; class Insecta; order Hemiptera; family Cicadellidae; genus Nephotettix; species Nephotettix cincticeps. Next base: position 10,700,457 of record CM041790.1, read on the forward strand.
TGTTCTCTTGTGTGGATTAACGTCCGCACTATTGAATACTACGTTAATCCACAAAGACCATCCTCATAATTAGACCAATTCGTAATTCAGAGGCCGTGGTTCGGATTCCACGTTAAACTGTAGGTCCATTAGTTGCCATCGGCTGTTGGGCTATTAATTAACAGTCCTGTCTAAGGAACATGTCAGCCTTAGTCAGTAACAAGACTACAAGATCACGCCACAATCATCCTACATTCATTCCTCATTCATACTTGGCTTAAAATACCTATCTGGGTAGGTCGCCATTTCAGTTAAAAGTATAAAGTATAAAAGTAAAGTATAAAGTATAAAGTATGTAATTCATATAGTAAGACGTATCAAACTATATTATTTATAAAATTATTTTAGAAAGGTTTCATGGTATGAATAAAACTTTGCAAAAACACGTGTAATAGTATAAAGAATCTGTAATGACCTTAGAAACCTGAGAAAAATGTTTTATTTTTGCTTCCATTTTCACCAATCTCTGTTAGTTAACTACAGGAAGTATTGGACAGGATCTCTACTGTGTTTCATCTCAAATATTTACGTCGTATTCATTTGTGTAAAAGTATTTCCCTAGTTCACTCCGTTTTGAAACTTCCTTTTCTTAACCTTCAACTTTCAAGTGAATGTTAATTCATTTTTAAACAAATAATGCTTTAGTAATTCAATGTGCAAGTAATTTGCAGACGCTCAGAGGGATCTATTGGGGCTAATAAAGGTTAATATTGTCGTACAATATTTCACATCGTACAATATCATAGAACGTTTATGGGCTGGATTGAAGTCGAAAAACAAATTATGTAATATTGAGTAAATAAAAAAGCTTTGAAATATATTGCACAATCTTCAATAAATTGAATAGTGTATGGGTAGTACTGCACAATATCTTGTCAGTCTGCCAGTTCATTTGCTGGAGGCAGAGTCGATTTTGTGTTTGGTGGATTGTCTAGTGAATATGACAAGTGTAGATGAAAATAATTTTTTATTTTAAGTAATTGAAGTGTACTGTTCGTTTTTTAAGCTATTAAAGTCACTTTGTTCAATTGTTTAAAGCTCATTTAGCACTTCTTTGTATATAATTCATTATTAGTGATGGTGGATTTACGTTATTTAGATTTTTACGCGTTGATAGTTATAAATGACGGCCGGTGGGTGCAATATTCCCTGGTGTGGAATAACGTCCACATTATTGAATACTACGTTCATTGAGTTCATTCTGTACGAGAGTGTAGTTCATACGCAACATTAGGATGAAATCCCATGTTAAACTCCGTGTTCCTTTGCACTGGCTATTGAGCTATTAATTAATAGTTTATCTAAGACTTGTCAGTAACAAGACTACAAGATTTTGCCACAATCATCTTACACTCATTTATCATTAATTATTGGCTTAAAATAAATACTTGGGTTAGTCGTCATTTAAGTGAGAAGTATTAAAAGTATTAAAAAGTTTCACAAAGTTTCGGGATCTGGAATCTGATCTCGTTTTGAATCATAATAATATCATAATTCTAAAATAATAATACTTACATAAATCAAATATTAAAATATAAAATTTACAAAGTCCATGAAAATCCCATGTTAAACTCCGTGTTCCTCACTGGCCATACTATTAATTAACAGTTTACTAAACTGTCAGTAATAAGAGCACAAGATTTTGCCACAATCATCTACACTCTATGTCTTAATTATTGGCTTAAAATAAATATTTGGGTTAGTCGTCATTTAAGTGAAAAGTATTAAAAAGTTTCACAAAGTTTCGGGATCTGGAATCTGATCTCGTCCTCTGGATAAATATCTAATATCGAAAAAAATAACACAATTAACAAATAATCCGGACTACGCCGGTATAAAGCTGAAAACATAAAAATTTAAAGCAGTCCAAAACTTACAAATACACTATTCACTAACCATTACACATAAGAAACACGACACGTAAACTCGTCACGGAGACTCAAAGACCTGTGGACGTGTTATGTTTCTTATGTGTGTAATGGTTAGTGAATGGTTTGTTTTTAAGTTTTTTTTACTGCTTTTATGTTTTCAGCTTTATACCGTCTTAGTCCGGATTATGTGTTAATTGTGTTATGTTTTAGAAATTAGTTCGCCTGAGGACGGGATCAGATTCCTGATCCCGAAACGTTGTGAAACTCATTTAGCAGTTTTGCATAAATAAAGTCACTCGTTTTTTCAACCATTCTCTCATCAACATCCTTTTTATCCTCTTCTTCGACTTCGACTTCGTCAGCAATGCGACTACTACACACACACACAGTAGCATACATATCACACATGGTAAATTAATATACAATGCACTGACCGTGAACTCTAATATTTAAAACAATATTGACAACTTTCTCAGACACGAAAATTTTATACTTGGATATACCAGTGGATACAGGTATTTCAAGTAGCCCCAAATGAAGTAAGTAATCAAGTAATCAGAAAAGTAAACTTTAAGTATTGCGAGGGGAGGACACAGGAGGAAGTACTAAGTAAATTGTTGAAACTGATAATAAGAACCCGGGAATCCCAAAGCACGTTGACTCAAGTAACTAACAATAAGAAAAGGGAATAAATAGGTTTATTATTGTAATATTTGATCTGTCAAATGAGCGTTGTCATTATTTTCACGATGTTTGAAAATATGAGCAGTTTTCAAGATTACTTCTATTCAAATGGCTGTAATTTTTGTTAGGGGCAACGTTTTGTTTTTTCCCTTGAAAATGAGGGGTCACAAAATAGGGGTTTACATTTGAAAATATTAAGTTGACCCCTTTACCCCCTCCTTTGCAAAAGGGGGCAACATTTTTAACAACCTAAAAAGGTAAAAAAGTTATATATAAGTTAAGGCCAGGTTCCCAAATTGATATCTCGGACTTTTTAAACTATATCCAGCTGTGCCAGGACATAAAACTCAGTCTGTATGTACAAAATATTGTGCAATCTTATTGGAGAACAAGATTCGTGTATGGGCCCTAGAGTCAAACGTTTCTGAATCAAAAAACACCTAAGGATGATCGACTCTTGTCGGATCATGTGAGGGCTAGCCTAACGCCACTTCGATACTTCGTCGACTTAAATTTTCCTCACAGACATGTTGATCAGTTTAAAAAAGTGACGTGTAGCTTATATGTCAATAAAGAAGAAATTTGAATAAATGTCTTATAGTCTATACCTGATACATTAGTAAGTTTGTAATAGTTGGGCCAATATTTTGCTTTTAAATTTTAAGTCGCACTTAAAATTTAAATGGTAATAGCTTATTATCTGTAGTGCCTTACTTATTAAAATTACAAACAAAGTTTATGAATATTTGTAGTCTTGAATGCTCTTTTAGTTGTTATTCCGTTTTGCCACCAGACTATGGTTAACCTAAAACAGCTGATGCCACTGCAGTAAGCGTGTAAATAATTCTCCCCTTGGGCCCACGCAGCGCCCCCCTCAACACCTCCCCCAACATGCCCCTATCATATATCTACCGGCGATATATGGTATATCAACCTGTTTATTTCACAATGTCAATTAAAAAACGTTTATTCTAAAATCGTTCAACTGTTATCAAAGAAATAAAATTACACATATCCGTTGGAATAGTAAATTGGATAAGTAAACGGGGCCAGAATTAGAGCTGAAATAATGCAATATTATATCTTTGATTATATTATCAGATTTTAAAGATTTAATTCTACATTTTATTTTAACAATAAAATACGACGTAAACTAAAATAATGGAATTTTTATTGACCTAACGTCATCATCAAATTATTACCAAAGAAAATAAAGGTTATAAGTGGACTGACACATACTTTCTCCCTTAATATTTAAAAAAGACAATCTGTAATAAAACTATCATGTTCTACAAAGTTAATCTAAATTTAATAATTTATTGTTTCAAAAATAATCATCCAATTTCTAAAAATAAAACACGAGAGACAAAGTTAAATTAATTGTTCAAATTGTAAGGGGGGGACAACCCCCCCCGTAACACCAAGCTTTTTTGAGCTGGTTTTGTTCGGTGATTTGACCTTACGCTTCATACCAAGTTTCATGGAAAACGGTTGGAAAGTAAGGAAGAAATTGATTTTTTTTAAATTCTCCATAAGAATAACATTGGGCGCTTTCAGACAACGTACTGCGTTTATCGTAGACAGTAAATTAACTTTTCTCTGGAACCGTTAGTCGTAGACAAATAATTCAAAATACTAATTTGTTTAGTTTTTTAAGCTGGTTTCAATGGTACCAGTCAAGTTATACTTTACTTTTATTGTTTTCGCTGAAAATATAAAAACTTGATTTTTTGACATTTAAAAGCCCATAACTTTTGAACCGTCATTTTTACAGATATGCGGGTGGTGTCAAATTATTTAGTACTCTGTACACTATAAACTGTCAAATTAATCAAAATCGTTAGAGCCGTTTTTGAGAAAATTGGATTTTTCACGTTTTTTAAGGGTTTTTAGGGGTGAACTACCCTTAAAAATCAAAAATTCAAAAAAATGAAAAAACGCCTGGAGATACGGTGACTATATATACACATGCCAAATTTCATCTAAATCGGACCAACGGGGTAGGCTGTGGCACTGTACACATCCAGACACACACACACACACACACACACACACACACACACACACGGACGGACAGACATCACGTCAAAACCCACTTTTTTGGATTCAGGGGACCCCAAAACGGATATATCCACCCTCAACTAAAATTCGAAAATTTTGACTAAAACAATACTTTCTCCATATCTAGTGAAAATAATATAAAAAATTAATTGGGAATATATTCAGTATTCATAAATTAATTTAATGTTACCAACGCAAACATTCATAGGTTGTATTTTTCAGTTTCAAAACCTTGGATATAACTCATAACTTCTCGTTACTAGCCAAAGTACCCGTTCTTCGCACGGGTTTAAAAAAAGCTGAAAAGTAGGCTCTACTCATACATTTAAGTTATTGTTAATTAATTCTTCATTGTTTACAAAATATAAACACGAGTGTAACTACAATAAGTAACATCTGTCAAATATTAGAGGATAAGGATTAATGTAATAGACAGTCGTCAAAAAACTTAAAATCTACCATTTACTATTTTTAAATAATTCACTAATTTCGATCCAGCAGTTTAAAAATCAACTTTATTCTTCTTCTGACTATCAAAATATGCAAACGGATGTTGTCATAAATAAACATTGAAACCTGGAGTCAAGCTCTTCTTCTTTTCTTAACTGTAATTTAGTGTTAACTGTTGACATTCAATAATTTATTGTTTTCATTCTCTAAAAATTAAATTTGAAACTTAGGACGTTCACAGGGCGTAGCCCGAGAGGATTTTAAGGAAATAGTGTATGTGTTCAGTTTAAGATCACCTTGTGTAAAATTCAAAATTTTTAGTATGTTTACTTAAAACAAACCCACAAACACAAAGAAAAATATTTTAAAATATTATAATTTACAGAGAAAAATTATGATTTTCTCAAATCGTATATTTTGATAATATATATAAAAAATAAAAACTATCTTTTTGTTTTTTCTAAAATACTTACAAAAGAGTTTTAATCGCTAATTTTCTTTGAACAGGAAATTAAGAATTACATGATTAACAGAATTTTTCTTACCAAGAAATGCCTCATATAAGACATGGTTTATATTAAACTATTAAAAACTATTTATAACGAACGTTCAAATATTTTATATCAATAGTAAAAATAGAAATGTTTTAATATTTAATAAATTTTTCTTAAAAGTAAACTAACATGACAAAACACTTTATTTAATAAAATATGTAACTAAATATTTTAAAAAAAATAGAATTGTGTTTATAAATGATGACTTTTAAAAACTTCTTTTTCAAGAGCATTTAATAACAGTCTAGCTATTTTTATGAAGTTAATTGTAATACATACTTTTTTCAATCAACCTAAATAATAAATCATAAAAAGTATCTTAAAAAAATACTTTAATTAAAACTATTTATAATTTAAACAATTAGTTTAATAATCTCGTCAGGTAGAGGTGATCAAGTATTACAATTACAGTTCTAGATTCCAGACAAGAAAGTTTCTCAAAGAGATCCGAACCGGAGCTAGTTTTAATCCCAGACTTAATTAATCCCGCGAGGTTTAACAACTCGTAGTTTGGCTGCGGGATGAAGACCTTTAAATCTTAATCCCAGATGAATCCCCAATGAAACGCGAGCTTTTCATCTTTACCTGGAACTCAGCTGCCGACAGCGAGGGAGTCATAAGTGAGAGCATTTAACTTTTAGGGTCTCAACCACAATCTCGCTGACATATTCCATTGTAATCCCTTTTATAAAACCATAGTAAAATTTTAAGTTTATAGCTTTATGAAAATCCCAATTTTATTCCCACAAGGATTAAAAATCCTTCCTTAATCTGTATATTATTATCTTTTATTTCCATAGCTTATTTCATATTTCCATTAGCATATTTCCATTAGCTTCAAATTATAATTTAAGAAATACTTTTAATGTAAGAGTACCTAAACAAAAAACCAGTTTTTTTTCAAAATAATTTTTCTTACAATGGAGTTTCACTTTTTAACGCTCTTCCAAACTCCATAAAGGCAAAGGCAAGCTGCCCCAAAATTTTTGAAAATATGGTTAAGAAAAATGACCATCTTACATTAAGGGGTGAAGGCTGCTGGAGTGCCTACAATGCGTTTCTTATGTGGGTACAGTACTATACATATGTCACTTTTGCATAAAAACTGCATAAGCTACAGCTTTGAAATTTTTACTGTGTGTTAACTACGAATTTATGATGGCACTGTGCCAGAATTATAATATTACAACAAAAAGTAAACATTATATGTGTCATTAAAATGTTTATAAAAATAAGTTCAATTTTTTTACAAAATATTTTTTATTTAAATAACTAAACCCTCTACATCTGTTATTTTGGTACGGTTTGTGTAATACACATTTATAAAACAAAAGTAAACATTTCTTCCTTCTGTGACAATCTGAAGTTGAGATAAAGGAACATTTGTAAAAAAAACACTTCCGGAAATCGTGATTAAAGTTGTAAAAGTACTGTAATAACATAACCTCTCTTTATTTTCAATTTTCACAAGAATAACAAGCACTCATATAGCAGCTATCTACTTTAAAACATAATTACAAACCCAAATAATCTTTTTATATCAAGTATTATATATCAATGTATTTAGAAAATAACAGAGAACATGATTCGGCTAAAATCACAAAATAGTTTTTTAAAGTTTTTTCTACCTTCTTTCCTTAAATTTATCGCCTATTGCATCAGAATTTCATCAATAAATCATTTTCAAGAAATCTTTCGATTATAAATTCCACTCAACTCATGTAGAGTAATACAAAAACAAAATTCTAACGTATCTCAAGTAACATGCAAATCGGTTCAATAGTATTAATAAGAGTAAAGCAAACTTTAAAACATGACGATGTAGCCCAGTTCAAAAACCCGTCCCATTCAATTTCCGCTCAAGGTTTACCCAACAGAAGGTCCGCTTGACAATATTGGTGATTGCTCCCACGTTTCCTCAAACGTTTATATTTTTCTAAAAACATTTATATCTAGCATTTGGTTAACATTGTTTACATAATCTTTAAGATTTTTTCTCTCATCATCACTTTACTTAAACGCCGGTACCGGATGAAATGTGTTTGTAAACTTATAATAGATCTCGGAGGATGAAGAGATCGCAGAAGTTCTGACTTGAAATATCTTCCTGTGGAGGGAAGGGGTCCGTTGTTAGAGGAAAGGTGACCAGATTGTCCATATTATTCTTAAAGAAGTAAAACTCTCCAAACAAATCCATACCCTGGGTGTTGTTGAACTTAATCTGAATCATGATTCAGCCCAAGGACTCGTAGAGTCCAATGTACAAGACAATCGCACATCAAATAGAAAAATAATAAAATCGCACATCAAAGGCTCCAATGGTGACGTAAATACTTCGCTTGACAACGATTTTCCATCATAGGAAAATTTCACGCATTCATCTTGTCTTCAAAGCACACAATGTGAGCAATCTCTATTCTCATATAACCTTCCAAAGTGGATAGAAGGGAAATACGCTACTCCAAGAATCTGGGTGTGACTCGATGTTAAGGCTTTGGAACAAAGAAGATTGTGAATTTAAGACAAAAATATGTTGTCACACATTCCTCACGACAAGCTTTGGGAAGTCTGAGAGGTCTGTATAGGTTCAGAAGTCTGCTGCCAGAAGCCGCCAAAGTGCAGCTAGTGCAGTCACTGATTTTTTCAGTTTTCAATTACTGCTTTCCTGCTTATGGCAACAGCCTTTCTAGGGAGGATTTGGGTCGGATTCAAAATCTTCAAAACTCCGCTTTGGGTTTTATTTTCTGCTTGAAAATATCCGACCATATATCGTGGTAGGGAGCTACCACGAAGCGGTCAAGCTGTTGCCTATGGAAACTGTTTTGCCTTGCTCACGAGCTCGACTCACAGAGTTCTCATGACTCATAGAGTTCTGATATCTCATGAGCCCATTGCAAGAGACTCTCCTCCCGCGACGAGGTTCCGAGCGTAGGACTCGCCGTAGTGGGAGGCTTTAAGTTCCTAGAGTAAAGCATGAGTTTGGACGAAGGAGTTTTTCATACTTTTGCACCCAGCTGTACATTGAGCTCCCCGATAGCTTAAAAGAGCTGAGTCTTGTCTCATTCAAAAAATAAATGAAAGAAATGTTTTTACAGATAAATTGTTAATATTTGGTATGTGTTTTATGTATCCTGTATTTTATATACTTTATGTTATGTATTATAGTATTTTTTTTGTATTGTTGACTATAGTTCTATTGAAAATCTGGTAATGTATCAGAGAAACGCTGTAAATAATGGAACCATAATATTACCTCAAACCAAAAAAGCAAATTCAGGACTAATTTTGGGGTAAAAGAACAAGCTTATGTTTTGGATATAGAAAAAATAATAACAAATATCCAATATTTTCTGATATGTAAACGTTATGGATGGAAAGGTGGGTTAATATTCTTCGTCAAAGCCGGGACAGATTGGGGTCGAGTTGAACCGCATAGCACATGCCAAACCGAGTTGTGGTGTTGACGTATCCGCTATCCGTATGCGCTAGGAGGAAATCGATTATAGGTAGCAGGGCTCGAGATCCCAAATCGATAAAGGTCTATTTTTAAATAAAGTAGAGTTGTGATTCTGTAGTTGTTATCGTAAATACTGTGCTAGGTCACTTCTGTTTAGATAGGAGATATTTGTGAATATATTAGTGTTTACGATGGATGTTATAACTATCTCAAAAATACCACAGTTTACGTACAATTCGTATGCAAGTTTTATTTTGATAATCAACGGAAACACTAATTAATTGAAGTTCCCTAAGAAAGAAATAGCTGAGAGGTACAAAAGCCTAAACTTGTGGTTATATTTGATTATGCATTAGATTAGATTAGATTATTGAAATGGTGACCGTACCACAATGTAGGTACTTTAAGCCAAGTATGAATGAGGATTGAGTGTAAGATGATTGTGGCGCGATCTTGTAGTCTTATTACTGACTAAGGCTGACATGTTCCTTAGACAGGACTGTTAATTAATAGCCCAACAGCCGATGGAAACTAAGGGACCTACAGTTTAACGTGGAATCCGAACCACGGCCTCTGAATTACGAATTAGTCTAATTTCGAGGATGGTCTTCGCGGATTAACGTAGTATTTAACTGTGCGGACGTTAATCCACACAAGAGAACACCTCCGCCACCGTCCCAGTAAATTAATAAATCAAAGAGGAAAATACTGTTTACCACGCCCTGTCTAAAGCTCATAAAGTATTTTAATTTAGTTTTAAAATTAAGGCTATTACCAACTCTGGGAGTTAACAATAACTTTTCCCTGGTCGCCTTTCAAACAGCGCCTGTAACGAGGTTGAGAGACAACTCTAATTTCCGAAACTGCTTGTTTATGGCCTTTCAAAAGGTTAATTTCCTTCATTTCTTTTATGAGCGTAACAACTCATGCCAGTCATTATTTTGAATACAGACAGAGAAGTAGTTAAGTTAAATAATATATATTTTTCAAATTGATTCATCACACAAATTACGGTCGAGATTTGCAAAACTATTGGATCCAAACAGATTAATTCAATTTGTTCAGAGAAGTTTCACAGAAATATATCAAATATAAGTGAATATAAGCTAGGATGCTTATAACTGAAAATTATTCGCTTAATTAAATGAGTCAAAAAAGTTTCACAGGTAATAGAATTATTTTAAAATAAACAACGGATCTCTAGAAAAGCCTGTTAAGGAATTATCACAGTTTTTATTCTAAGTTAATAATTTACTCTTGACATAAAAATATAGATAGTTACTGACTATTAACAAATCTTTAACCATCCAGAATAGATAGTGATATCAGTGATAACAACTATTCATTCCTAATATTTTTTCATGACATTAAAAAATAGAAAATAATTTTTCAGGTGTATTTTCCTGATGTACGTTTTAAACTAAAAAAAGTAGTAAACATTTTTTTACACCATGAACAAGCAAGCATGTGAAGATATTGGCTTATAAATAAAAGAGAATGACCTTATTCGGGTTATAAGACGTCTGTCAAAGAATAGGATAATAAAGTTTCTTAAGATGAAAAGCATTAAACTGGCTTTAAATTTAAAAAACAAATTCTTCTACAGTTTAAAAGCTAGTTTTCACTCCCTAACAATTGAAAAGACGAAATAGTGACAAATTAATTCATTCAAAAAATATCTTACTAAGTTTGTAATTCTAAACTGCGCCATAAAACTTACAGCATGTTAAACTTCGTATGGAAACGAACTTTGTGTCCGAATAATCAAGTGATTATTTTTTTTATTTTGAATTTTTACGTAGGATACTTAAACATATTATTTTCATTTGAAAAATATCTTTAAAGTTAATTAATGTGTATATGGATACGAAAACCCCAAATTTTGAGGTTATACTATCTTTACTTTTACTTATACTATTAAGTACTTTTTTCATTTATACAAACTATAATCCTACCTAATTTACTCAGCCCACTACATATTATTCCATAGCAATTTTTCAACTCTACTTCTTCTGCTTCTTCTCTTTAATAGGGCTCTCAGAGAAGTGTAGTTTTATATATCTTATTGTAAACATAGCTACCCTGTAAAATACAAATGTTATTTTAACGTATATTTTAATTCGTGGTAAATTCTAAATGAACTTACTCATTAAATAGAAATTATTTTGTGAAATTCCAGTTCCAGATGCGAATTTTGTTTTTTTATTCATTTTTATTTACATCAGTATTTCGGTACAATCTGAGACTCTATTATGATTTTTTACACTAGGTTGTTTCCATAATTATACTGGAGTAAATATACAATTAATAATCTGTTTATAACTGAACATCCTTCTATAAAACTGAAATTTAATCTTTCCATGTTTTGCGATGAACTTTGTGAGTTGAGTTATGAGTTCATATAAAAACGTTGACCCAGTTCCTAAAGAGCCTTTGCTATGATCCAGTTTACCTCGGATCTGTGGAGCCAATACGAAGTACAAGCCAATTTGGCAACTTTTAGCTCGTAATACATGTCTTTACTTCAAGCTTATTGCGAGTATAGTTCAGTTTTAAACCGTTCTAAACAGTATCAATTTACTTTACGACACTTATTTTTTTCTTCAGTGTCTTTAACTTTTTTAATTTGAAGCACGAAGACGTAAACCACCTACTTTCAGCGTTCCACACAGCAGCAAACCTGGATACTCTTCCCCATGTTAATCTTATGGAGAATAGGCAAACTCTCTTATTTATTACGGATATCGATCAAACCTGTTATTATTATTGATTTGGATATTCGCTGAGTACACAGGTCTGCTGCGACGGGGGTATTTTAATTTGAAGCACGAAGACGTAAACCGTATAGCATTATCGAAAAACATTACTAGTATTTGTTACAAAAACATTTCGAATGGTTTCTCAGAGTCAATACACCCTCGTCGGCTTTAATAAAACTTTTAAAATAAAAAAAGGTGCCCTTACACAGTGGTAGTATGGTAAAATATAATTTATTCACCATAATTGGGAATAGAACGTAACTTTCTTTCCAAAACACCATGAATAAATAATGTTTGCAACTTTCATTTGAAGCTATTATAAGAGAAGTATGTATTTTGAGAGGGAAAAATAAAATTATTAATTAAAAATTAGCTCAATATTAAGTCTACGCATGGTAAACAAAATGACAGAATTAGTATAAATAAGGAAAAGTTGTAGAATTTTCGTGTAGGACGTTGATGTTCTTGTAGTTTGGGATTCCACACATTACGTTGGACGCCCCCTATACCACAAGGGGGCCACAACATACCCCCCTCTGGTTAGCCCTCTCAACCCTCTCCCCCCCATCCCCCGTTCATCTCTCGTTGGGGGTTGTAACACAACCTCCGCATGATCATTTCAGTTTTATCGCTGCCAAGGCGCCAATTTTTCAAGTCATATTCGTAGAAAGTCTTATATCATGTCTTCAGAAAAAATAATTTCATCTTACGTTTTAAGAGGATGGTTTATAAAGCTAAAATTATAAAATAGAATTCAAGCATGTGTTATATATAAATTATTCAATTACGCAGCTTTGTACTCAGACAAATATTATAGTTTTGTTTTTGTGACCTTGTTTCAACTTTTGAAAAGAACAAATTTATATGCTGGTCGTGTAAAGCTAATATTCAAATGTGACATACTACATTCGTATTCCAACGTAAAAATAAACATTGAAGTTTGAACAATATTAATACTCATATATTCAGTGATTCTAAATTTTAACTCAATTATTTTCATTCAGTGCACACATGCATTTTGTTATTCTTTTATTGAAACTGATTACAAACTTAAAACATTAATCCTCAAAATAATTAATGTAATTAAATTACCTAAAAAAAGTTATTCTTGTAAATTTTCTGTTCAATGAACGGTTCACGAGTTATTTGAGAAACTAAATTTTAAATGGCCGCCATTTTGTTTTATGAATTTGAGAAATTTTCATGATTTTTTTAGTTCTGTCTAGTTGTCGGTTATCGGGGTTAAATTTCCTGAAGGTAAAGCGTCTTACCCGGGATCACAATGTTTACTGAAGGCGACCCAGAGTGTGCACTCCCTGGGACTGGTTAATAAAACACTTTATTACAAAATATTTTACTATTTTTCATGAAAAATATTAAATAACTGAGATAAAAAATATCTGTACTTCCGTGTAGGAAATAGATCATGGATATGTCTAAAGGGAATGTTTTCAGTTCATTTAAACAGCTGTTATTATGTTTCAAATTTTCGTCTTACAAATTGCTAACACCCTCCCAGAGCCAAGATATATCCATGTCAATATAATAAACGAGGGTGATTCAATGTTCATAGTAACCCATTGAGTTTTAGTATAATAATATCTATGCAAAGTTTGTCCTATTAAAAGTTAAATGGTCAAAGAATACACAACAATCAGGCGTGGAGTGGGGAATGGTGTTCTCTAGAGGCTGACGTACCAACATTACAAGTAATGCAGTTTCGAGAACACTCGTATACGAGGATAACACGTCTAATGACTTTTAGTATTTCTGCAGAATACTGCGATCCTTCATGTCTCTAAGGTAAACTTATTATAACAATTTTAATACACATACCAACAACGAATACGTATAGAATGTATATTGATAGTTTTAAAAGTAAAATCGTATTACTATTTCCAGTTAAATGGATGAGGATTAATTCCAGACATATGTTATGATGTCATTAATTTTTAAACATAGGTTTGGTAATCTCCTTGCTGATTTTCTATTTTCTTAAATACCTATGTCCGTCATATGCGTTTCCATGCGAGTAATTTTAGTAAAAGTAGACTGGGATGGTGGCGTCATCCTGTAATCCAGCTACTTGGAGGTCACGAATTGTGGATAGTTATGAACGATGGTCGGTGGGTGTGGTGTTCTGTTGTGTGGATTAACGTCCGCACTATTGAATACTACGTTAATCCGCATAAATTATGAGATAATTCTTCCACAGCCATAAAAGTATTCATCTGGCAAAAGAAGCATATCTAGATTTGTGGCATATCTTCAAGAGTATCATGAAGATCTGTTTTCCCTACGATGAACATAAAGACATTCTATACCTATATATTTACCATTACCTTTTTTAAATCACAGTGATTCTTTTAAAGGGGTTTCCTCTGTTCATATACACAGCGGTGTCTTGGTGTCTTGTCACCAAAAAACAAATAGACCTAGCATTAGATTAAATAAATATTTTAAGAGCCATAGTTACCATCAAGTGTTGCTGTTTAATAAACTACTGTACCAACTATTATAAAATTGTTACCATTCAAGACGTTTTGTACGGTTTAAAGTAAGTGGCTTAAAGCCAAAGATTTCTATTAAACTGAAGAATATCTCAATTGCATGGACATGAAAGACATTGTGAATATGTAATATCGTATACATTCTAAATATTTGTACCTGACGAAGTCTATTGTATCTTCTGATAACGGCCAATAAACATCTTGTATTCTTGTTGTTTTTGATAGAACGCCTGGAAGAAATACTACACTTGAGACCACTTTTTTGCAATCGTTTTCGTATGCTGATTAAATCCGTTTACGTAGTATTGGACAACATTAGAACAACTTTTCTAGGACGATCGTGAATAAATGCGCTCGTTTGAAGCTATGTTTTAAAAACTTGCGTTTTGTCGTCTAGTAAAACTACGTGCATAACAGGGATCTGATTCATAAGGATGCCAGTCAGCTGATTGATGAACAGCTGATGGAGGAACAGCTGGTGGGGGCGGGGCGTGGCGACCACAGCCGGGTAAACACATTGTCACGCCAAATTGGCTACAACCTGCAATTGGACGCCTACCTATCGTTCAACTCACCTCGACACAATACCAGGGTGAATCATTACGTATACAGGGCCTGTATGTTGGTCGCCTCACTCTGACTTACCGTGAAGCATTGCATTGACGAGGAAAAAACGCATTGAAATAAATATTACTTTCTCTTCACCAATGCTCCGTCTACGGAAAAGCGAGGTATTGCACTCAGCTTACAGAGCCCATTCGCCAATGTCGCGCGGCGGTGCGCATAAAAAGTACATTGAAAGTGCATTTTCTCGCTTATCCCTGGACGCTGGATTTCATTTAATAAAATATCGTTAGATTAAAAATTAAAATTACAATCTCTTTTATAACTTGTAAAAATGTTATAAAATTAATTGTTTATTTTTTATTTAAATTAAATATTTTTAACCACCGCCATTTTGAAAGTGTAAAAGCAAACTAAATGATACTTTGGAAATATTTTTATCTTTAACCAAAACATGTGTGTGCAAAGTTTGGTTTCTGTAGCATAAATGTTTCTGGAGATATAACGAATTTTGTTTAAAAAATACAAAATGGCGGCTAGCAGCTCTACGAAGGATTTTTCAACATTGGTTAATTTTTGTTTTTTTTTAGGAGTACTATCATCCCTTGAAGTTTGTTGAACACCCTGTATATAAGTACTTTAAAGTTATTGTAATCGGTACCGTTTGCTTAATCCTGATCTTGTTTAAATGTCAGTTGATCTGTATCATTCGATCTGTATGTGTTCCAGGGTCGACCAGGCGATAAAGGGCAGAAGGGCGAGTCGGGCAGCCCTGGCTTTGACGTCTATGCCGCAGTCAAGGTACTTTAATTATATTCAATCAGTAGATCTACAATATTGTTACATGAGTAAGTGCTGATGTTAAAATTAGTAAGATGAGCAAAGGTTTTATTACAAAGCATTATTTCCGTTGTAGGTGTAGAGTAGAAGAAAATTAACAAAGTTTTATAAAACCTAGTTGTACACAACTAGTTTTATAAATGACTTTAATTTAGATTATCCTAAGATATTACCTACTGTAGGATATTACCTGAGGCCTAATTAACTGCATATCAACACACTCTCCGTGTAAACCCCACACTCCATTATTTCCGAGAGTTAATCTGCCCACGCTTTAAACCTCAAACAGTCCCTACAAAGAACTCCCTTTATAACGCTTCAAATGAGCCCGTCCCGATTCGTCTGAATGAAACCCCGCATATATCACACACAGAAGTGTTTTTCCGGGGAGTATAAACCATGCAGCGATGAATGGGAGAATTAATTCCCGCGATTAGTAGCGTCGACACATAAAATGAATCATTACTCCGGCCGCTCCCGCACTAACGTTATTTACTGGGCCTTTCCGCTTCTAGGCGGAACCCTATTTTTACAGCCTCGGATGCTGGTGACATATTTAACAGCTCGCCTGTTTACTGATGAAACATCTTTTACTGCCATGTTTTGGGGCTGGTATGTGTCTAGACGCGGTATTTTGGGAGGCTTTGTCTTTTTCTCGAGTTCCACTATCTTGTTCTCGGGCGAGTGTTACCACGATCGCCTAAAGCTGTTTTCTATTTCCGTAGACGGGGAGCCGCTCCGTTTCTTGACAGGTATTGGGCGACTCTTTCACGCCCATTTAGCATCTGAGACTGATCGGTTTACTACTGAAGGACGTCGTTTAGTGAGGCCATTTCCTACTATCCGTCCGTTGAAAACTGAAGAAGAATATATTTATTTATAACTAGCAGTAAGCCCGTCCTTTGTACGGGTTGTAGGAATCAGTTTAAAGAAGGAAGATCATCATACCAAAATGTAAACCTGAATCCTAAACAAATCAATAAAAAGAAATAAATCAATACCCAGCTCTATTATTGTTAATTACACGTTAAAATACCTTTTTAATATAGTATGATTTCGAAATGGGTTTAAATCAATGACCAATATAAACTAACTAATATTGATTCAACAGCTGTTTGTTTTTCTTTCTATTAAATCTTTAAACTACAAAGACAGCTGATTATTACCAGTAGGTTATTCATTTAAAACTGAAGCAAAATGCGACGAATATCGCGTAAAAATTGTTTTTTTGAAATGCTAGTTATTTACTTTTAAATGGTCAGCGGACAATTTTAAGCCTTTAAAAACCTTCTCTGGAATGTAAAGAATACATGGAATAAGTTTCATTGTTATCAGTTCTCCCGTTTTTTCTGAGAAGACTGCGTAAAATGCCTCCTGGAGCGTCACAGACAAACCGACAAACAGACAAAAATTGAGATAAGACCGGTTTCGGCTTCTCTAACGCACGAAAAGTAAAAATAACTAAAAATGAATAATTCTGAGCAATGTACAGACAAAACTCTAATTTTATTTATATATACATTTAATATATCTTATAATGGTAAAATGTTATCTTCATATATTAATCAGGCCATATTATACTAAAAGATTGCTTTAACAACAATGATAGTCCATGGATTGAATTGCATGTTGTACCAGCTGTTTCATAACTTTAACAAAAACAATTATTGTTATTATGGTAGGTAGGTTAACCCTCAGAATGGTAAAGACGCGGCAGCGTCTAAATATCAAAAATGTATCCAACGACGCTTAAAGCACTATCGTAGTCAATAATTACCGTCACGGGGCTGCCATCTGTGAGCTAATGCATGAACTATTGTGAACTCGTTTAGTTCATTGTCGTGCCGCTAGAGTATGCTTTTTAGCCAAATAAGTGCTTTCTCAGACGGTGGTCCTTTTGGTGTAGTGGTTAGACCGCTGTGTTGACGATAAGAACAGTTGAATCCGTTCGAAGGGACGAAGACATTTGTAGGCTTAATTGGGATTGTAGTGAACACCTGTTTTGCTTTTAGGTTAGTTGATATACAAGAGGTGGGCATGTTTTGTGGTTTTTTGTTTAAATTTTGTATTTGAAGAAGAGATAAAGTAAGAAATAAAAATACAAATTAAGTTCAAAAGTTTCACCACTTGGTGGACGGTTAAAATATTGAATTTTTTGTATTTAAAACATTGAGAAAATAGTTTGTAAGTTTATCTTAGAACATTCACCCTGTTTGGTGTTAGGACTCCTCAGGTCCTCCTCAGGTCTTGTACTGACCGGAGAGTCTGTTTACAGGGGCTCAAGAGGTCGGTGACGACGCTCCGGGGCGGAACCCTGGGCTACGCCGAGATCGTCGCCGTCAAGGTGACCTGGTGGTTGTCTGGTTGTCGCATGTCCTGTCCGTGTCGTCCGGGAATACATGTTGAAACCTATACTTACATTATCATCTTCTCAAATTATCAGACTTCTATAGTCGATCCCTGATGGGCTTCGAGGCTGCATACCTGACGCTGAGCCTGCCAATGGCAAAACAGAGAGAAAAATATATATACAGAGTGTCCATGAAAAACGTTTCAGGACTTCGGTGAGTGATTGGGTACATTAAAAGGGAGAAAAAAAGTTCCAATAGAGGTATGGTCTAAAACGCTTATTTTCTCAGATATTCGCCATTTTATATTTTCACAAAATATGTTTTAATTCAAACATTTTTTAACGGATTATTTTGAAATTCGGTATGTGTTTTACACTAGTAGATTAGGAGTATTAAAAAAAACTAACATGATCCAAGCTCAAAATCTAAAATGACGGCCATTTTAAATTTTACCGTTAACAAAGTATTTAAGTTTTAAAATTTTAAATGGCCCCCATTTTGGGTTTTGAGCTTGGATTATGCTAGTTATTTTTTTTAATAATAGTAGTCTACTAGTTTAAAACACGTACCAATTTTTAAAATAATCCGTTAAAAAAAGTTTGAAATAAAAAATATTTTGTGGAAAATACAAAATGGCGGATATCTGAGAAAATAAGCGTTTTAGGGCATACCTCTATTGAAACTTTTTTCTTCCTTTTAATGTACCTAATCACTTGCCGAAGTCCTTTTTCATGGACATCTTGTATTTTGTGTACAATTTTAGTTTTACCATAATGCTTATACTTATATATACTAACTTCAACTCTTGAAAAAGTTTACACTAAGACCAATACTTCAGGTATATAATTAATGACGACCTTCATATGAGAAAACGGTGTTACAATGTCGGAATGCAAGTAAAGCTATAAATCAAAAGTATGAAACATTTAATCTCTCCAAATTTCGTTCTATGTTCGTACAGGTCACCGGTTATGAATTGTACCTAATTCAAAAATAATCTGAGTATTATTTTGTATATTTTACACTTTAATATCAAAAACACGTTTTAAATACTCGGACACAAAGCTAAATAAACTACATATAAACATTTATTCCTAAAAAGTTTCAACATGTATTCCAAATGTAGTTATCAACTTTTCAATTACGATTTTTCTTTTAATTTTGTTTCCTTTTTCAATGAGGTAGCTGCGACTGCTTATCACACACAACCCTACTGTTGAAACAATCAACAGATCAACATCCAGTCATTTATCTTTGGCCAACTGTATTTTGATAGCTCATGAATAACTGCTCGATGCAAAGCCGGATCGAGTTATTGTTGCCCTCGACAAACATCCAAATGCAAATAGTTGGGCATAAATTAAAACAGATTAGCAAGACAATAAAGTTGGCACAAAGCTCGTCGCAGCTACCTCCCGCAGGGTCGTCGTAGCTGGTTTACTCCTTCAACTTTGTTTTCTTTACTTTCCTTCTCGTTTCTTTGTTTAATTTTGGTTGCCCGTGGTTGTAGGGGCTGCAGGAACAAGGTCATAACATTTCCGCGCAGACCATCATTACGTTGAAAGTAAGTTTTATTTGGGTAATGGAAGCATAAGGACTTGAAACTAACGACAAATTAATTCTTTAAAAATACAGATTAATAAACATTCATATCAGCTGTTATTTAACATTAACCCAATACACCCACGGCTGTCAAATTGTTTATATGTTCATCCAACATGAAATAGTGTAAGAATAATAGCTAACCACTTTACAAGCTAACCACATTATATTTTTAATTTAACCATAAATATACTTTCGTAAGTATTGATTTCATTGTTCTCAATTACAATTTAAAGCCAAGAACTAAGCCGTTGGGTTTGGACTGTTTTCTTAAAAAGCGTTTGCATTAAATCCGTCTCCAACTGTCAATATTTTTTAACTATTTCGGGAGTGCAAAAAATCAATAAAAAATATTTCATATAATTTCGGTTTTTATAGCATTAGCTTAAATTCATATATCAATCTTTTTGAAGTAAGCATGTAACATGCTATTTTGTAAACAAAGAAACCAAAAAGATTTGACAACTAAAATTCAATTTGATCTCAATTCTATTATGTTTACTTTTATTTAATACTATTATTTTATTTTTATTATGTATTTATTTGAACCAACCCCTACACTTTTCCTTCTAAACTAGAAGTATCAATTGAACAAAGTAGTTAGAATAGAACTTTAGGCCTAAATATAGTTGTTGGCTTTTGCATGATAACATTTTAAGGTTAGAAGTAGTAAAGAATTTTATATATGAATAACCATATAGCATTCATACCATAAACATCAAGAGTTATATTTTTCTCTGTTTATAACTGTTTACCGATGTCAATGGATGGTGAATATTTTTTAATTGATTAATTAATTGTTTCCCAACTAGTGTCATTTTTATATAGAGCCAAACTAACCAAATCGTACAATAATATAAATTATTTCGGCTTTGGAGTGTATAATATTATTTTTAAGTAATATTCCAAGCTTTTTAGTGGCTTTTATATTATTTTTTACATAATTTTATTTGTTAAATAACAAAAAATATTAACATCAAGAATTTGTATTTTCTTAAATCTATTTGATCATAATAAATTATTTCACGCTCCACTGTTCATGTCTCATCACTTCTTCGTCAACTCGTCTTCTTTGTTATCCAGGGAGAGCCCGGAGAACCAGGACCACCGGGGCCTCCCGGACCACAGGGTCCTGAGGGACTCCCAGGACATGATGGGAGGCAGGGAATACCGGGCGAGCCAGGAGCGCCGGGAGAGAAGGGATCACCCGGACCGATGGGCCCTATGGGACCTCAGGGTGAATCCGGAGTAGCAGGCATGAAGGTATGTCACTTCAAGCACCAATAGTTACCAACCAAATATCCATTACTTACCTTTAAGCTTTGAAAGTGTGCATATACGATATACCGTAAAACATAAACATAACCTGACATATTAAACATTTACAAATGTTATTAATATTATTCACATTTTTTTAATCAAGTTTAATTTATACTGAATATTGACAAAAAAATTGCTTAAACGCTTTTGGAGTATCATATTTTTATCTGTAAAAAGTAGGACAAAGATTTTTTCATTTTAAATTTTTGAGTAAATATAAACCACAAACTATATTATCTGTTTTATTGGGCACACTCACCTATTTTTATTTTTGTAGCTGGATCTTGTCAATAACACACACAAACACAAAACACACAAAAAAATACACAAAAAGTATACAAAAAATTGATCCAGTCACTATAACTAACGTTTCGTGGACCGAAACATAAACGTCCAGCATCTTCAGGGTTTAATCATCTCCTTTCCTTCCTCGAGGATCTGTTTCGTCAGTGAACTGGATCGATTTTTTTGTGTGTATGTTGTATGTTACTGACGAGATTCAGCCACAAAAATAAAAATAGGTGAGTGTGTCCAATAAAGCAGATATTATGGAATATACCGCACCAACAAGCAAGCCCTTTAAAAATAAAACCACAAAGTAGTTTTAATCTTGAACATATTCGTTATAACGTGAAAATTCAATAAATTATTATAATAAAAATGTTTTAGATTTGAGTAGAGAACTAAATAGTGAATTGTTAACAAAATGTTAAATAAACAAAAAAATAAGGAATGTAAAGTAGGCTTTAAATACAAATCACTTGAAACAACCCATTAAACAAATAATGAATCATACAACAATTGTTTGCTCATTTTCAGGGACCTAAAGGGGAAAGGGGACACTTGGGCCCCCCAGGATTTCCTGGTCTTCCGGGATACAGAGGACTGCCAGTGAGAACACTTTCAGAACTGAAACTACTTTCAATTTGAAATATGTTCTTGTTTACATCAATTTCTTGATTAAATATTTAAATTGACTAAAGGTCCACTCGAGTTTAGAACCCACCGTATTTTAAAGTTATTGCTTGTAAGCTGGCAAGTCTCCCATGCAGATCTACCAACCAACCAGTTTGTTATAAATTTAAATCTAATCGTTCGGTGAAACCACTTCACTATTTATAATAATTAATATGCCATTCCTACGTCAGATGAACACTAATCCTTGACTTCAATGGATTCTTTTTCTTCCAACTCAATCTTTTATTAATTCAGTATTGTAGGCCCCCACATGTTTATTTAATGCGCTTTGTACAAACCCGTACGAGGAAGTTTAGTCAGAATCAAGTTTAATAACGTTTAATAATTAATTAACCTCCCATCTTTATGGTTTCCAAAATAATAACAATCCATCAACAAATTTATTGGTTTCGATCCAACTTTGACCTAGCCCTTCATCAACAAGTTAAGCAATAATGAACGTAGTAAATTCAATTATATAAGCGAATTCAAGTTGTAGGTCTTTGGAAACGGTTTATTTTCAAGGAACAGTATGTATAACAGGACCCAATTAAAGTTTTTCATTTCTTATTGAAAGGTTAGATGAAGTTTATAACTTTTGAAACTACATTTTGACTTGACACAAAATAATTTTTTTTATATTCAATCAGTTCAATGTGGAATTTTTGTTCTCGCTCATATCATAAGGTTTAACAAGCATATTTCAAGTTGAATTTTAAATGTTGGGTTGTAGTCTAGAGGGTCCGCAGATTCTCTCATAAGAATCTAGGAACATCTGGTGTTGTTTTCTTATTTTCAGGTGTTTCTGGTGGCTGGTGACTAACATCTGGATTTTTTCCTATTTTGTCATGTGACTAACCATATGTTTTTCAATTAATTGCACGCCAACGCATGAACTGTCTATTATATAAAGAGTTTAAAAACAGGCAATAATTTTTTTTTTAAATATGTTTAAATAATAGTATCTGAAAATTTCATTAAAATTTAAATGTATGTTCAGGTGAATTATATCTTATTTTAGTATGGTAATGGTATGTGAAAATATTACAGAAGGAAATTTACTGTCAAAATAATGAACTGGAACTAATTTTAATTAACAATACGGTTAATACCAATAAGTGGTTGGCAGATGATTAACAATTGAATATTGATTGTTAAATCAACTGTTAATTTAATAGATTACATAAAGGATTTGTTAATTAACTATAAATAATAATTTAAAATATAAAATTATAATTTACTCCATTTGTGTGTGTGACGTTTAATTGTAGCGTCAAACTCTAACGTTAACTTTTATTGTTATGTTAACTCTATGTCCTAAAAGAAATTAACTCAAAAAGTGCATATAATGCACAGTATTTTCTCTCTGGTTCAGCTGTTTAGAGCATGTATATATAGTGTAGTTTATCAATTAATAAAAAGACATAAATACAGGGATGTAGTGACTCAACAGATTCAATCGAATCATTGCATAGCTAAATATAACTAATTTAACTCAATTCATCTCACGCAAAAAACACAAACATAAAATGTAAATAAATTTTAGAAAAAAGTACTATGAGTTCATTCTAGATGTTTCAATAACTAAAATTGTTGTTAATCTCACGTTGTAGTGAAAATAAAGGTGAACACCCACTGGTGAAGTTGGTAAATAATAAATGTTTTTTATTGTCACTAAAAATAAGAGTCTAACAGAACTAAATGTTAGTTTGGTTGTGTGTGCTTTTATTTACATGACTGACTCCATCTCCAACTCTGTTTTCTAGGGCGACAAAGGAGACAAGGGTGAGCGGGGGTTGACGACGACGTTGAAGGGTGACCAGTTCCCAACCGGCATCATCGAGGGACCCCCAGGGCCTCCGGGGCCGCCAGGTGCGATGTTACGTCTTCATCTCGCATGCTCTCCTCTATGGAAGTGAATACTGTATTGTTGGGAAAACACACTGTTACAACTGACTCGTATTTTTCCTCTGGGGACGAATAATACTATATAGTCAAAGAAAGTTTTAGTTAATTTAAAACAAAGGTTTTTACATTTTTTACCCTATTTTGAATTTTGAATTTTTTCCCTTTGATTTGGATTTTTACCAGCATGTTTTGTTTTGATTATTTTTATCTATTAGTTTAATGTATGTGAATACAGTAAATAATATTTTATTTTACAAATAATAAAAACATTATTACCACATAAAAACAAAATAAAAATACTTTAATTAATCTGTTATACGGTGTTAACACACATTAAACTTTAAAAGTACATATTTAGCTTTATAAACAACGTGTTTTACTTGAAAGTCCTCAATGGTTCAGTATTTACTATGTAAATTTTGTCTAAACAGCAGTAGGCCATTTAAAACTAATATTTTTTCTGATTATTTTTTTCTAAAAATCATAAAAAAATACTTCTGATTAAAGTCATAGTAAATTTAGATAAACTTTAAAAAAACATATTTAGCTTTATAAATAACGTGTTTTACTTGAAGTCATCAATGGTTCAGTATTTACTATGTAAATTTTGTCTAAATAGCAGTAGGCCATTTAAAACTAATATTTTTTCTGATTATTTTTTTCTAAAAATCATAAAAAATACTTCTGATTAAAGTCATAGTAAATTTAAACCCAAGATTTCTTTGTGTTCTAGAATATTCCCATTGTACTAAGTTTATAAAATAGATTCAATTTTTTTCCAAGCAATTTTATAAATTTTCTGTAAATAGTGCGTAAAGTATTTTTAATCTATAAAAAACCATAAGCTCAGTAAAATATAAATACAAATTCTAATAAGAAAAGTTTGTTAAGTGGTAAGGTTACACTAAATTTTAAATAAATACTATTGCCTACTTCGCAAAAATCCCTTTTTTCTTCACTAATGTTTCGTTTATTGTTATTTTATTATTTAGCTTTTTTCGTTTAAATGTTGATGAGCGGAAAGTCTAACTGTTTTGAAGGGACTCCAGGAGCAAGGGGGGACAAAGGGGATCTAGGACCCACAGGACCCCCTGGGATGCCAGGGGAGAAGGGGGCCCGTGGCAAGCGGGGCAAGAGGGTAAGTCTCTACTAACACACCCCCTGACATCGGAATGTGCATGGGATGACATCGGAATGTGGACTGCAGCTTTCCGCTTCTATGCATTACAATCAGGGAATTAACTTGTGAACCTTAAATAAAAAAAATAATATATTTTGTATTTTAACTGGAAAAATATTTTGATTTTTATTCTCTATTATTACAACAAAAACCATAATGATTTTATTAATTATTACTTACCTTTTCTATGTGAAAAAGTTTTCTGTTTATAAGGTCATTCAATTTCATAAAAATATAATACTTCAAACTTGTATACCGGTAGTCAATTTACAAAGCATGTTGAAATCTTGTTGCATTTTGATTCAAATGCACTTGTGCATTAAATAGAGTTACATTTTTAGTTTTAAATATTATATTATTTTTAATATATATTTTTAATTTACCTATGAGCTCAATGATACTTTATTTGGAATTTTACTTTGTACACTTCAACTCTTTTAAATTTAAAATGTATGATGCAATACAAAGTCGAGTAAGTTAAACAGATACTTAGTATCAAGTCTAGTTTTTACATTTAAATGTATTCATTTTTAAATTTAATACAGAAAACATGTTTTTACTATACAAACATTACCGTACAATAATTTCATTGTATTATTATTTCCAGAGTAATTAATATTTAGTTATAAACAACTAACGAAATTCACAAAATACTAATAAATCAATACTATAATACAATAATTGTTCAGCTAACATTTTATTTATCAGTTAACTAATTCACCAAGCTTTGCCCACTTTATGTGTCAGGCTCCCACCAGTTAAACGTTATTTTATTGTATCATTTATTTATTTTACACAGACATAAATCTACAAACTCATTATTTCATTTAAGACGACCAAAAAGCTTCATGAGAGGATTATCATGTAATTTTTGGTTATAAGGAATACAGTTGTTTATTTCATGTCAATTTTCTAAATTTCCAATCACGTTAACAATTATTACATCACAAAATTTTATTAAAATGCCTAATAGTTATGTAAATTTATTAATTTTGTCAATTTCTTTATCTAATTTTTTTAACTTTATATAACCCTGTTCAAAGATGGACTGTGCCATTTAAGTATTGATCACAATGATACAATGTTTTTACTTACTATTTTTCATACCGAATTATTTTCATTTTTATAAAAATGTTAAAAATCCCCTTTTCCCATGATTAAATTAATTTTAAATCCAGGGTTTATCCACACTTTCTCTAACATTACTGACATAATAACTCAACAATTAGAGTGCCTCCAAAGCAATTTTTTCATCAATGTTCAGGTAAGATTTAGTGCTGCCTAGTTGTTTTGTGATATGTTTTCCTTATTTTATTTCAGGACGTAAACCATTTCTTTACCAATGTTTTAAAGGTTATATTATGATTTCCACATTAAAGTTCTGTTAAAGAATATTAAATGATCTCCTTAGATGGATTGGCTGTGATAATCCTAGATGGATTTTTTTATTACGCTTGTACGTTCAATTCTTAAACTGATTCTAGAATCTTGGGTAAATCAAATTTAAATACAGAAGGAAATCTATGTAGTGTATATAAAATTATGGGGTAAAAAAGCACACACGATTTATAAAATACCATGGTTTAAATTTATATCTTTAGATTTCAATATTGAGAAATCTTAATTTTAAGATCATTATCGGTTTTTTAATTTCTTATACTGCATTTATTGCATATTTGCAATTATTTGCATATTTTTACTATGACTATCACCACTGAAACAGCTTCCATTGATCGAGTCCTTTTTTCCTGCCATCTGCAAAAGGTTATTATTGAAACTCTTTTTTGACAAGTAAAACTTTTTTCCAACAGACCTGGTATTGGGGGTTTCCTTTTAATCAATAATTGTTATCAATTTCTTTACGAAATTAAATAAAACATTGTTCTTTAACAGAATTTGCTATATTTCATTATTTGAGTTCATGTAGAGCTTTTATTTGGCAGCGTAGTGTACAGTTGAGCCAACCAATGTTGCCAACAGGAAGGGAACCCAAATCTGCGAGGGCTCCCAGGACGCCCAGGCAACCCAGGTGAGAGGGGCCCCCAGGGATCCCCAGGTAACCTCATGATCTTCATGAATTTATATAACAAGTTCTGTAATAATAAATGGTCAAAGGTCATCTAAATGGAATGTTATTTTAGCGATTGCCAGACCTAATTCTCCCTCAGTAGTTAAAACTGTTCAATTTTTCAGAGTTCTAGACTAAATTTTACCAAAGTTCCACATCTTTTTACAACATTACTATCTCACACCTTTAACTTGGTATTAAGAATTTCATGAAATCCTGATTTAAAGCTCTATAAGAATGTAATTAAATGTATTAGCTTTAAAGTTTTAACATTATTCTAATTTGTTATCAATCATATGTGTTAGTAGTAGTTTTATTTTATGACATCATATATGTGTTTATCTGTTATATTCCAAACTAAATTTACTGTAGTTTCACGGACAGCCACAGTTTTATGTAATTTAGTACAGTAATTGAGCTAACATGCAGTTGTTTATTTCCAATAGCAATTAAGATTTTTAGGGAATTTTACTACATTATTCACTTCCATAGATATTTTTGGTGGTGGTTGAAGTTGTGTTAGAAGTAGTTTTGTGTTTTTATTTTAGAAATAATGTGGTTTTAACTGATTAATATACAGTTTTATTGTTCAATTTCTTCATCTCATGCAAAGCCAACATTAACAATAACATATTTTACACATATTTATTCGGTCTAAGTGTGAGTTGAAAAATTCAGAATAGCTTTATAATAAAAAATAGATAGGACAGGTTTTCAATAGCAAAAGGTAGCAGAAATATTTCCTGCCACTTTTTGTTCATTGTACAGTATCTAAAATAATACTGTTTAAATAGCTATTTATTTAAGTAATGCACGTATCATTAGATACATCAGAAATGCCATCTTCAAATATACAATAGTGCATCGATTATCCAGACTAATTGATGCATGACAGTGTCTGGATAACTGATAATCCGGATAACCGATTTAAACTTAATTTTACCTAGCTCTAAAGTGGAGACGTAATTAAAACTTTGAATTTAGGCCTACAGAGTTCAGTAGTATGATTTGTATGGAACATGAATTGTATACACTTATGTTTCATTCCTATTCTAGTTAAAATACACACTGTGTTGTGTAATTCAATTTGTACAGTAACTAAAATCCTTTATTTATTAAAATATCGTACTGTACTTTGATTGCGGCGGACCAATTAACCGCTTGAAGTAGCCAATAGCAGAAAACAGCACAGTATAACCAACCAGAGGAATGTGGGAACGCACTGTGTGGAATATTTAAAACATTAAATCCTCGTACATGTTTTCAATATTATTATTTCACCCACCAGAAGTTCTGTAATAGTACACGGCTGTAATATTAAAAATTCACTTAGTCAAAGAAAAACTTAATTGTTTTAATTTCAAAACACAGCTTAATAAACTACCTGAAGTTACTAAAAAAGTTATGAAATAAAAACAAATTAAAAATTTTTAAAGTCGCCAAGATCTGTTATCTTTGACATGTAACTTTTGTAAACGTCGCATAGGTGCTGTAGTTAGGTGAGGCTATTTCGTAATGTTATCTCATTGATAGTTTTTTTCATTTAGGTTTATTTGAAATGTACTCAGCTAAGTGTAAGTATTACGAGTTAATAAAACACGTATTAACTGGTTTTGGGAAAAACATATCAGGGTATAAATTATTTTGAGCTAATACATGTCAACCCCTGAGCTATCCACCATATCAGAAAAATAAAAACAAACCAAAAACCTACAACCATTAAAAACATGTTTAAACTTTAAAAGAAGGTTTTATTTTTAACTTTTATTATAAGTCCATCTGGTGCTTGGAAAATAGACGCAATACGAAACATGGTTATTTACTATGCATTTTCTTAACTACACAATTAATTTGAAATTTTAAGATTACATCTAGGCATACACCAGTTTAAAGTTTTTGTTTTATAACATTTTCAGGACCTAAGGGAGAAAGAGGCCAACAAGGGCCCCCAGGGGAGGCAGCCTTGGGTGAGCCGGGCCCTCAAGGCCCGCCTGGATTACCGGTCAGTAACTTCTTTCTCTTATTTGATATAGAAATAATAATATTTGTTGTATAAAATACTTTTGTCACCAAACTATTTTGATGGGAAAAGTAATTAACAATTTTTTAGTGGCTTTAAAAAGCTCACTAGTGTTTTCTTAATTTTGAGTCTCTAAAATCACTTGATTGACTTTATGGTGATAACATTTATTTAATATTAGTAAGGTAACGTGTCCCTAGTATTGTCAAAGAGCACAATTAACTTACTTTATAGACATATTTCTGATGGCATTATGAGACCTTTTTAAAATAAGGACAAAAAAATCTAGATACTTAGTAATTTAAGAGAGCGAAACTTTAGTGATCATGGATGGGATAATATGTTACGACTATGAGGAAAAAAACATGAGTAAATTTTAAGATTAAATATTTTCTTACATGACCTTCACGTTAAGTAAATTTATAATTTAACACGCTCGCTGCGGACTGCTTGCATCCGAGTGGTAACATTTAGGTTAAAATCAAGATGGTGGATCTGGCGATGTAGATTGTGCTGCCACCTGTTGGGATCTGAGAGAACTACGACCAGCTTTGTTACCACGCAGTATCTATTTTTGTATGGGTCACTTAAAATTTTCCTATTCGTTGAATTTAAACTACACAGGCTGCTTCGCACGAGGAACGGGGGTTTTGGGCGCCGCAGCGAATGTGTTAATAGAAAATTCAATGAGAACTAAACCTTGAGGATGAATGGTAAAATTCAGCATTGATTCCATAAGCAATAAAGGAGAGATACCGTAGCTGTTTTCACTATTACAGTTTTTCAACAGAAAAAACCACAAACTCCTACTATGCATGTAAAAGTATGCACTTGACTACTGTGGGGATGCAAAAGGTGTAGTAGCAACAAAGTCCCAAAAGTCAAATCGAGCAATTTTCATTACAACCCGTGTGTCCATCCCAGTCTGCCTTCTACAACTTGGGTAACATCAATTTTATAAATTTTTAACAAATCTAAATCCAAATAGTATATTCTACAAAGAGGTAGAAAATTGTTTACCAAAAATCAAATGCCGAAGAAACTGCTTCTTTTGGTAACGGTTATAATGAGGACACAAGGATTTTTCAAATGTTTAAAAAGTTAGATATGTGTCTGAATCGGTTTAGTGGCTGGAATATGTTGCATTGTTTTTTATTTTGGATGTAAGCTTCAATAGGTTATTTGTATACCATGATACTGAATGATTCTTTTTGATTTGAAACCATATTTTCTGAGATTAATTACTCAAATGTATGTTTGTTTGCAGGGCCAGTATGGGCCAAAGGGAGAGAAAGGAGACTATGGAGATATTGGTCCTCCAGGACTGATGGGACCTCCGGGCTTGCCTGGTCCTCCGGTAGGTTGCTATTTGAATAACTATTCCCTGGTAGGCCCTAATAAAAAAAGGTAGGAATAAATATCGAAGTGATAATCAAAGGACTGCCGCACACTGCATCAAACGCAACAGAACACAAGTAATTTTTTTCTGCCTTTTTCTGTTCTATTCCATTCTGTTGGGTGCCGACGGAAACCGTCGCAAGTCAGCGTCAGTCGCCCTAGAACGGAACAGAATTGATTTAGAACACGACGACCACTGAATTGATTTAATGAATTGAATGTCTGCCGTGCAGCTACACTTAGACTATTGTTATCAGTAGTTCATTGTTCGGTATGAATGAAGATGAAGAGACTATTCTTCGATAAGGAACTACGTGATAATGTTGGACTCCAAAGTGACAAGAAGTGTATGGGTGCATCCCATCAACGAGAAAATGGAAATCAAAGGATTTATTGGTGAACTGAGGGAATGACCTGGCAAAATTCTTCAATCACTGCTGAATGTCACCGACTACTTCTGATTGTGTATTGGAATTAACCGCTACCCAAATAAAAAAAACAGAACACGTCATATCACATGGGGAGGGTAGCACATGCGCAGAGCGGGTTTTCAGATTTTGTTTGATGGTGTTTTGACGGAAGACAAAATCCGAGTGAGCAGCGTCCGCCAAAGAAAAATGTCGGAAGGTGTTTTATTGTCACATTGTGTCTTGTTGGATGCAGTGTGCGGCTGCCCCATTTAAACACATGCAAACTACTTAGATCGCCTTCCGTCAAAAATGTTTTATCGCGTTCTGTCACGTTCAATGCAGTGTGCGGCAGGCATAAGACTAACTATCCATTATTAGTAGGGTTTGTGCAGTTCCACAAGATTTAGCTACACCATCGTCTAATATTTTTTTAAATGTCAAGTAGTTTTCAAGACATTTTATTAAAACAAAACAAATAAATTTATCCACCACATGTTACAATGTTCAAAATATGTTTGTCTTATTACTAATTTACATTCTGTTTTATTTAGCTAAAACAGAAATTTAAAATGAAGAATAATTTAGGTTCTCCTTGACAAATTGCCCATTAGGGGTCACCTTAATAAAACTAATAAACACAAAATAGTGAAATAACTATTGCTCAATAAACCTAATTTTATATAAATTTCCTCTTTTACTGTTTGCGACGACTGTAGTCATGCCGATATTTTAAATATACAGGTTAAAACATTAGGTCATATTTGCAAAAACCGGAACCGTGTTTTTTTCATAAAATCATCTGTTGTGAAGAGCTAAGTAATGTGTCAACACTTATTTCCAAAATAAACACTTACCTATATGTTACATATATATGTAACTTTGTTTATAAATATTTAATTACCCTTCGTATTTGTATGGCTGTGAGCAGGCCAATACACAAGTTTTAAAGACAGACAATCAAAATGATTCTCATTTGTTATACACTATTTATTATCTGTTGACATTTCGCCGGAAGTACTACAATAGTCATAGCAACTCAATACAAACGTGGTCCTCTTCAGAACAACTAGGCACTTCGCTAATGCTGAGTGTGGGCCTCAAGAGGTCCATGGCGTCATTATAAGAGATATGGATGGCTCAAATAAGACCCCTGCTATCAGTAATTATCAAGTTAAATATTTGAATTTTTAGGATCTTTTATTTATTTATTTATTAGAATATTAATAAATGTTCAATATTTTTAATACTTAAAAACGAATTATTCAATCCATTGAGGTAAGACAAGTTAAATTTATTTTGAATGTTTATTAAACTGTTATTAATATGTTATTATTGATATTAATATGTATTAATATTTTAAGTTGTATATTCTTGGTGCACTATATTTATAAAACTGAAGATTTACAAACTGTTAAATTTGGTTGTGATAATTGAGAATTATGTATATTTCTCTAATTATAACGTCTTAATAAAGGTTTACTATCAGAAACTTATCTATTGAAAAATGTTTTTTAAACTTTATATACATATAGACTCAAAAGTTGATTAGGTATTATAAATATACACCCTGGCGTAGTTACGTCAGGATTCACACAGCAGCTAAGAAGGTATCTAACCTATTATTTATTATTAATAGCCCATAACTTAACTTTTGAGGTTTAAGTGTAAATAACTTTAAAGCAGAATATTAAGATGATATTTTCATGAGGGTAGAAAATGCGGGGGAACTCCCCAGAGATCTTTAGCTGTATGATTCTTCTCAGAGATTTTTCACCGAAACAAATAACATTCCCTCATCTTACTGCTTAACCTTGAATAGATAAAAACGTTTAAAAACAAAACAAAAATACATTTTGGAGTATTTCAAACTGTTCTGAACCAAATTTTTCAGGGATATCCTGGTCAAAAAGGAGACAAAGGTGATAAAGGAGAATCGGTGAGTTGCTCATTATAACGTTTGAAGATATATTTTCCTAATACAACCTAACTGAATTAGTCAAAATGTTCATAAAATGACTTTAATAGCAAAATTAATTTGTACACTCATCACATGTACCATATATTTACAACTTTTAAAGGCTTTAATTATTAACTTCAGTTTTGTTTCTGAACAATCTTGGTCATTTTGCTTTTGAAACGTTACATCAATATCCTAGGCAATTAAGATATTAGCACTGAAATTGATTTTTTTAGAATAAATTAAAATGAAAGACTAACAACACTGAACTTAGACACCCATGCTATTGTTAGACAATAATATGGTTCTTTGTAACTCCACTCTGACAGTGTGGAAGCAAGATATACCTCTGACTAACTGTTATGTTCCTACTCAAATGCCATCTAAGTTGGAGGTATATAGGTTATTGCAAGAGATAAATTTTAGTAAAATCAAATGATTAATGATATAGTCTCTATCATTACAATGGCCTTTAACCTATTTAAGAAAAATTTTTTCTGTAGAATATGATCCACTATTCTCTACTGAAAAATAATATTATTCTGTTTTAACATTTTTTTTGTTTGCTCAGGATCATATACAATAACAAATAGTATTAAATAAAAATAGTTCAATAAAATAAACATAATAGTTTTGATGGTGGAATGGACCGTGTGAAAATATGTAAGAGATATTACTTGTAATTTATGTAAAAATATTACTGTGTGTAAAATTCTAAATACCATACTTCTGCCACTTTCCATTTTTATTACTGTTTGATCAAAAAGTACAACCAATTAAAAAATATTTAAAAATTAAGTTCATTCTATGTTTAGAAAAATTTCATCAGTTTATTTTTACCAAAAATTACATTATAGGGTATTATTTTTTACTATTTTTTTATTTATAACTTTTTTCCTTGTCTGTGTTGCTTCTAATATGTGTTTTCTCTTTCTTTTCCTGGCACCGTTTACTGGATATAGAAATATAAGAAGCTTAGAAGAAGACAGGTAAGTTCAAACAATAATATTTGTATTTCTAATTTTACTTTAATTAAACTGTATACAAGTGTAACAATTATGAAATGGTATATTTTGAAAAAAAAAGAACTTCAGAGTTTAAAGCATTATTGCAGATCGTAAGTTTTAACATTATATCTCATTGAAAATAAATATGTATTTATAACTAAAGTTTGAACCCAAGAGAAGAGTATAAGAATGAATGAGCATAGCAAAGATGAGCAGAATACAAAACACTTTCAAGAAGTATTTTTTTTAGTCGAATGGTAGTCTATATTTTAAATGTAGCATTTTTAGTCAAAATGTTAGGAATTGTTTGCCATGAATCTATTAAAATAGACTTTGAAATTTCATTTTTAGTATTTGTCTTTTGTATATTAATGATTTTTTTTTATAAATTTAACATTGACTTTTGATAACTTATAATCTAATTGTTTTCTTTTTCCAAAGAAGATGACCCTAATATTCCTTTGATTACATGGTATTATTGTTCAATAATTACTATACCATGACTATATGCAGTCCAGCAATGAGATCCCTATTTGATTACATATTTTAAAAATTTTCCTGCAAAACAAAAACTTAAAACAGTTTATATTCTATCGAATGGTTTTGTGGTAGCTTTAAAAAGTCAATTTGAACAATTTGAAAGTCAATGCATCCTCAGTCACTGGGGTATGATACTGGGATCTCATTGTTTGTAAAGGGACCTGTTTATAAACACAAGTTTTCATTATTGCTGAAAGTACATTTTACATTTTTAATGAAATTTAATTTTTATTCAAGTAACCTGCTCCTCATGTTTTTTTGCTAATGCATTAACAAGGTAAGATTCCCTGTTCTATGTTTTAGATACAGTTATTTTTTATTATTAAAGAATTTAAAAAAAACTGTGTATTTTCAATTGTGTTTAAAGTTAATCATTTTTGGTCATATTGTATATTATGATTAAATCTCATAGTATAAAGATTAAAAGTAAAACAAATAATAGTACAGTCGACTCCTTCTAATCCGGACACCTCGGAAACGGACCCCTTATGTTATATTATAATTTACAACCTGTAGTAGCGTACAATAACCATATAAATCTCATTTTAAGACGATTTTAGAGCTCTCTCCCAAGCATTACAGTTTTTTTCCAACTCAAGGGATTGTAGTTTTTTGTGACGTTGATAAATCAAATCACCATAAATACAAATCAACATGTAATGATAAAGCTCTGCAAATTGAGCCTTCACAAATTTATTTTACAGGATGATAAAATGGAATTATAACTTTATATTAATGAGATTATCCCAAATGCATTTACTATAACCTAAATAGAATAAACATCTTGGCTTTAGAATACTGTAAATATTAAGAGAAATCTGTTATTTTTTTCTCCTTTTTGCTATAACTGTTTGTTAAATGCATAATCACGCCATTTCCTCATAAACATTACATCCACAGCTGACAGCTGATCTGTTGCTCGACTTAGGTTGTTGGCAGTTCCAGTGCTGCACTCCCATCCCCATGAGTCAAATTTCCCACACCAGCATTGCCATTTCCCGCTTCACTGAAGATCCGTATCAAACACAATTGTAAACTGAACTGATGTTTGTGATGTTATTTATTTATAGTTAGGCCAGAAATAAATAAAACATGTTCGATCTTGTCGATTTCTGCAATGAGAAACGCGACCGCGCGCTGATAACTCATTTCCAATAAGTAGTCGACGTCCGAATCCGAGTCTGGACTTGAGGGAGTCAACTGTAAATAGCTAAATTTTAACGTAAGGTTATTTATTCGTAAATAGCTA
Organism: Nephotettix cincticeps; assembly: GCA_023375725.1. Classification (NCBI taxonomy): domain Eukaryota; kingdom Metazoa; phylum Arthropoda; class Insecta; order Hemiptera; family Cicadellidae; genus Nephotettix; species Nephotettix cincticeps. The sequence goes on from CM041790.1 coordinate 10,736,213, forward strand.
AGTACCTAATAAGAAAAATATTTAAGTCAGTGTTAATCGTCAGAAAAAAACTTTTCTATTGTAAATAATCTATGTAAATAATAATAATAATAACAGTAGCCCTCATTGGTGAATTGTGTAGTTTGACATAATAATATTATTATATAAGAAGTTAATACAGTTGCAATGTGTTTTCCTTAAAATTGTTTATTTTACTGATATAAAAGTAAATAAATAATTAACAAGTTATTAATATTACTTTATTGTTTTTTTAATTTAAATGTATTTAGTTTGTATTGTATTTTCATTTATATTTCATTTGCCATTTAATTATATTTTTTTAAATACTATTCCATTTAATAATTCAATAATAATACACCTAAATAACTTGAAGGAATGTTTCACTCTTCTATTGGAGTGGGTTTTGATTAAAACTTACTTATTTTCAATGAATTTTCTTTGGAAGCTATATATGATAGTCGTATCTAGTTTATTATTTATTATAATTAGTTTTATGTAGTAATTGTTGTAAAAATTACATTTTTTGTATAAAATAAGACAGTGTAAGATCAACTATTACCAACTAGTATAAGCTCTCTTATACAATAGGGATTCACCAATGTGATTGAAACCAGTTCAGAGGTAACCTCAAGGGTTCTGGGTTTGATGTATCCCAGAGGACAAAGAACTACAATTAAAAAAATTATAATAGTCAATTACTATGTTACCCAAAATTTCAAATAAATGTAAAAGTTAGGGGTATCTCTGAGTCCAGTAAGCAGACAAAATATAATACACATTAGGATAGCAATAGTGGGTGCAAGAAAATGTAACATGAATAATGTTGACAGGTCTAATTTTGGGTAGTAGAGTACAGTAGTAGTAAACGATTAATCTTGTCTTATTTTCTATTGGCAAAACTGATCCCAGGTAGCAGGCAAAAAATAACTTTAAAATTAATTCGACATTATTAGTTTCAGGTGAAAGAAAAATTAAAATAGGCCTACCTAATCTAGCTTGGCAACAAAGCCCATAAGAGTATTGACTAAACAAAATAATTTAGACTGGTTATACTCTAGTTGTAGGTGGCGGGTGAATAAATTATGTCATCACTGATTTCATTGATAGAGAGAGGGTTTTGATTGGTTGTTGGTTGAGGTGGATATCGTACATCGAAATAAGATGGGGAAACCCCTAAAAGTCAAAATGCTAAGGAGGCTTCCACTGTACTGCAATGCAAAAACAAATTTTAATTAATTTTAAAACAACCTATCCAATTCGCGAAGCAATTACGTTTAAACAAACTAATACAAACATAAAATCCAATTATGTTATGATTAAATTATTTGCCTACATAATAATTATGAGTGCGAGAAGGTGGAAAAGTGGGTTGCTTGTGCGCCAAAAGTAGGTTCGGATCTCAGTTTCGCTAATCAGCTGATCACACATTACTGTGTCGATTACCCCTAAATAAGGATACATTATAGCTTGCAACCTTAGCTTGATGTATTCTGTACACTGATTCTTCAGTCGATGAGGGTACGAAAAGAAAAGCTGAAATGGGCTGTAATCTACTTTGAAATATTTAAGCTTAACGTCCATTTATAAAAGTTCACAATAAATTGAGATATTTTATGAAATTTTATTCCCACTTATATTCTTAGAGAAATTTATATTTCTTTCTCATTATTATAAATTAAATTCTTTTATTTTCTAGGGAGATGGCACCTTTGACTCGATCGGTGGGGCGGAAGTTGTAAGTATTAATTTGACAAAATAATAATATTGTTTATGTTTTAAGTTTTTGAGTTTATACTATATGATTAACCCATTCCTGTCTAAGGACCTACATTGTATGACCTCACATTTCACTAGTCAAATGTCTAAAAAACGTGGACTTTATGTTCAGAACAAACAATGTGCTTTGCCTGCTTATATTTCGAGGTAGTTATTTTTTCCCTCATTAGGTGTGCTAGTTAATTTCTTGTCCGATAGATAGTGTTGGCGTCTTCTTTAAATCATCGTATTTATAATTTTTCATTAGTGTCAAACGTTCCAGCGCAGCCGCACTAAAGAAGGCTCGATTCGTCCAGGAAAGGCCTCAGGCGTCTCACGGAAATTCTGACAGGAATGGGTTGATAAAAATTGTTTTAGGCAAAAAATAGTTTTCAAGTATGAGAGATGATTTGAGGCAAGTTCATGAAGCTGTATGAAAATGAAAATTTCATATGATTTATATAGTTCTATTTTCAGGTCCATAGAAAAAATCCAGAGTTTTGAAGGATTGATACTAAAATTAAAAATATTATTTAATATTTTAAATATATTCCATATTCAGAGATCTGCATTTTACTTGATAAACTCATTAGGCAGAAGTGAACCCCATATGCTACAGCAATGAGGAACAAAAACCTCCATAAAGATCCTGAAAGAAATAAACTGGAATTAAACTAACCAACCCTGTTAAACTACAGTGTCTTAAACCAGGATTAATGACTTCACAAAAAAATAAAAGAAAGCTATTCATTGTACTGAGCTGCCAAGTGTGGTTGCAAAATGGTAAAATGTTGTCAGTAACACTTGATGAGCTTCAAATTGCATAATATTGCCAAATATATTTTTTGGACACTCAGTATTTTATTTAGAATGCAACATGATAGTAAAAATATTTATAAAGATGTTTTTATTAATACCTTTAACAAGCTATAAGATATATTGTGATAAATATTGTTGGGTTTGTCTCCAAAATTACTCATATGTTTGACATCAGCTGATCTTTATTCTTCTTCTTCTGCAGGTAGTTGGTCCCCCTGGACCTCCAGGCCCTGCAGGACTCCCTGGACTACAAGGTCCTCCGGGAATCAAAGGGGATAGGGGAATGGATGGAGCAAAAGGAGAACCAGTGGGTACCAGTTAATAAAATGTCCATATAGTTAATCATTGATCATTTAAAACTTTGGGATCAATTGGCCAGTAGCACTGGCCGTGCTAATTCTGCAGACAGCTCGGAACTATTTCCCGTGATGTTGACCTCACTGCTCGGGTGGCCAGCAGTACTGGCCGCGCTACATTCCTTTGTCAGCTCGACAGCCATGATCAACAACCTTTCCCACCAGCTCGGAATTATTTTTGTGTCAAACCTGGTTTTTTACAACAATGTTTGTAAGGACAATAAAAAGTGAATAACGAGTGAAATTAAAGAATAATGTTGATACAACATTATCTATTTCATAATTAATTAATATGGCGTCGATTATGATGGTATGAATGAATATGATGGTAAACCTTTGACGACAGGGCGGTGGCGTCGATAAATCGACGGTAAACCTTTTGAGGGTTAATATCTAACACTCATGAATTATAGATTAATAATATTATCTTGTTTTGATTCATCTCAAGGTAACTAAAACCAAGAAGCACATAAACAAAGGGTCACACAAACAAGTATGATGACATATTGGTGTAAAGAATGTTTATGTTTACTGTATTCAGTTTTTTAAGCAATTAAACAAATATGTAACTAATGTCAAACTACCACATGTATATATGAATGTAAGGCAGAAAATTTGTCAGTGACTCAAACTTCTCTTTAATATTTCAGGCACCTTACTTCATCTTTAATAGTAGTTACAAATTAACTTATTCACTGCGGCGCCCGAACTGTAACATAAATATAATAGAAACTACTAAGAAATATTCAAATTTAATAACAAAAAAAAGCTTAAAAAACATCCCCCCATATAACCTACTCCACAAAAGCAAACATTCCACTCAATCCCAATTAAGCCTAAAAATTTAACTTCCAAAGGGAGTTTATTTAAGGTGGGTATGTAAAACATTTAAGCAAATATTGCTCATTTTTACGAATAGCACTTAATGGTAGAACGTACGCTCGTCAGAGTTTTTTCGATTAACATATAATAGGAGTTGAAAGCGCTTACTTGGTTATAAACCTGATGGCACAAAACTACAAAGCATTTTTTCGGTTGTTTCTATAACACGGTCACTACATAGTGCTAACTCACTAAACTGACCACAGATGCCTCCACCTGAAATTTATGAATATAATTGCGTCGACAAATTAATTTCCAGTTTCTAATATAATAGTTACAAAAACTGAACACTCGCGAAAATTTTCCATAGAAACTACTAGAGTTATTGTATTCAATTTTTAATATAAAATAATAAGAACAGCTGTTTAGATGAACTGAAAACATTCCCTTTCATACATATCCATGATCTAACCTATTTCCTACAGGGAAGTAAATGCAAACATTTTTATTGGTTAATATTTCCTTAGATTGAAAATATATATTTACTTCTCTTTGGGAAATAGCTCAGATCATGGATGTGTCTATAGGAAATTTTTTCAGTTCTTCTAAACAGCTCTACCCTACCTGTAACCATATGATGTCACTTCCATTACAATTTTCATTTGATGTGAATTGCTAACATCCCCCCAGAGCACATATTCACTCACACATGCTGACATATTCATGTCAAAATGGAATTTCCTAATAGTTAATGAATTTGTCTTTTTGTTAACAATGGTTTATGTTTCTTTGTTAAAAAACTCACTTTAAAATTTTTCAGGGAGAAAAAGGATCAAAAGGTGATCCAGGACCGATGGGATTACCGGTATGTACTGTATTAATGCCTCATTTTATTATGATTATTTCTTATTATTATCTCTATCTATAAAATTGAATGTATGTCTGTCTGTATGTAGGTATGTCCTTTATGCGTTGCCAAACTACTCATCCGATCGCCATGAAATTTTAGGAAGTTGCTCTACATGTGTCCGGGAAGGTTTTAGTGAAAAAATATTTTCGAAAACCCCATAAGTTTCCATTTTATGACGTTTTAAATTTCTAATGTTAACCTTATGGAGAGTAAGTTTGTTTACAAAATGTCTACAATGAAAACATTTGATTTCTTAGCTACAGCTGATTGGTTTACTTTCCATTAGCAATATGCTTTACTATCCAATGCCATCTGAATCATTCATTAATGTAAAACTATGAAGTAAATGTGTACTGTAAAAATGAACAGATTTATTCATCACGTTAATAGTTTACGGTTTTGGGGCATTATGTATTTATATTTTCATTTTCTGTCTGATTAAAATCACGTGTTTATGTGATAATTAAAATGTTTATATTATTACGTTTATTATAATAATCAGCTGTTGTATATCTTTCCTATAAAATCCGTATTACAGTTAGGTTTAGTTTGAGTTTGGATTGGATTTGAAAATTGTGAATTAATCCTCAGATTTATTCGTTTTACGGAAATGTTATTAATCATACTTATCGTTTCAGTACTGTTATTCACTAAGCCGCGACCCAGAATATATAACCTTACACAATAAAGCCGTAATGCTATTTTACTTCAGAACATGGCCACTCTTAAAGTTGACCTGTATTTACTGACAGGCGTTACGAAGTTCGCCGGGTCAGCTAGTTAAAAATATAAGAAAGTTTGAAAAACATCAAAATTGGTTGTTGTCAACATTTTAAATTGTGTTTATAATTTGTCCTTCAAAACCGTTTGAAACTAGATGAATGTTGGTGGCAATAAGATGGTACAATACAAGTTGCTGACATCAGTGTTACCAACTAAGTGTGAAAACAGAATAATTCATCCGAGGAAAATCATAAATTTGATTAAATGTAGTGCAATATATTTTCATATTACTTATGTTTAGTTAAATACTGACTTTACAGATAACTAAAGAAACTACAAAGTTTTTTATACACAAAAGGTTGATTGAGGTTATGCTAAAATAGTACTGATCTTGGGCTGTGGAAACTGAATGCTATTTGTTGGCAGATAGTTGGCCCAGTAAATATTTTCCAGTGCAAGGTTACAGGAGACAAATATTACTTATTTTCTTTGAAATGGGATATTTATTAAGTACAGGTTTTTATTTGGCTGTAGTTTAGAGTTGGATAAAATTTTGATATTGTGTTTTCCTTTTATTTTCATAGAGATTGATAAGACCTTGTCCCTTCGATATTTTATATTTATTCCATGTTTTGGAAATTATAGGGAAATTAAATTAAGTAACCTGAAACAAGAATTGAAAATAAATATGGTTCATACTTCACTGTGGTCAGTCATTATAAACACAATAAGTCATTATTATAACAATAATAATTTAAAATATATATGTTTAATGGTAGAAAGAAGTGGATTATATTCTCATTTCAAGTTTAACCAATATACTGGTCCTTTGGTTTCCTGTTCTCCTAACGGTAGTTTAAGATGATAGGAATATTGATGAAAGGAGCTTTGTTCTGACACCTTAACATTTTTTAGCATTTACTAACTTACAGTATTTCTATATCTCTTACATTTAAACTATATACAGTTAAACCTAAGTATTTAAAGCTTTCCACACATTCAATTTAATTTAGCTACATTAAATTTCATACCTCTATGGAACAGGTGCCGTTCAGTCAATTATTTTCTTTACTCTTTATTTAGTTCCAAACCTACTTTTTTGCATTCTTGAATAAACTTCTCAGCTAAAACACACAGGTCTTCAGATTTTTCAGCCAATACCACAGCATCAACCGCGAAGGCCATGATGTTTAGGTCTATAACCAATTTATTTCATCTCTTTAGGTTCTTTCATTTTTGTAGAGCCTCCTCTGTAGCTATGTTGAACAGAGTGGGGGAAATCCCGTCCCCTTGTCTCATTCCTGTATTTATACGGAAGCTCTCTGATACTTCTCAATCTACCTTTACTTTCGCTTTTGCCCCTTATTATACATAAATTTGTCAATTTTATCAACTTTTCAGGTATACCATGTTTTTCCATTTTCTTATATAAGGTTCTTCGATCTAGCCTATGATAAGCTTTCTTGAAATCAATAAATGAACACTGAAAACTACTGAACTGTATTGAAATATACAACTTATGAAACTATATTTCTTAAGTATTATTATTTTAATTCCTTCTGTCAAACAATGATCCATTCCTCTGACTTTTTCAGGGTCCCATGGGATTGAGAGGGGACTCTGGTCGACCGGGTGACATAGGCAAGCCTGGACAGATGGTAAGGCCTGCGTTTTCCTAAGCCTAACATAACCATCAGCTAACCACTAACTCCCACGCTGATGTGAGCCGTGAACAGTCGGAACTAACAATACTAACGATGTGTGAAGTGTAAATAAGCGTTAGTGGCGACCCCTTGTAGACTCAAGAACTGATCTGTAGACACTAGATACCAAGGGACTTGAAACTGACTGAAAAGCACAAATGTCAATTCTTATATTTCGTTAAAAATGTAAACATTTTATGTACACTTGATTTATTTACTTCTATTCATGCAATCTTGTTTCTACTTTAAAATTATTTTTATATTTAAAAAATTATTGTAATGGTGTAAATTTGTAAGTTATTTCCAAAAAGTTTATTTTTTATACTCATTTTTTGTATTTTATTTTGTATAGATCAGAATACTGTATGGATTGATCTCAAACTTAAGTGTCATTATGTCCATTAAAGTAGATGTATTTTTTATTTTGGTTCAAATGTAATGTTATTAACTAATTAAATAAGTTAATCTCCATATAAAGACATGTTAAAAGAGCGAAAAAAACACTAATACTATCCGAAACAAAAAGTCACTAATTGAAACTCAATGACACTGTGAAGAGAAAAGTTCACTGAATAGGAGGTATGCAAAATTTAGTTTACCGGTAACTTATAAACTATGTTATTTTTAATTCAAAGTATTTTGAACAAAAAAACCTATTTGAAAATTATTGAAATACAATGCAGTACTTACAACTGATTTTCGATAATTACCTATAAAAAATGTGTATTTAAGAAGCAAATGTTCATTTTCAGAAACAGTATTAAATTATTACTCTAAATATTTAATGTGGTACTTTAGCAATAACCACTAAAGCAACCAGTTACAATAATGGCACTTCACAATTTCATAAAATATGAATACAACAACCAAATTTTAAACATACATCTGTGTAGAGGAGTAAAAGATTTTATACTTTTTATCATATCAAAAACAGTTTAATATTAAATTTTTTAACTTTATTTCTCTTCAACTAATTAGAACAGCATATTTTATACTTTTAGTGTGACAGGAAAGTTCTAAAGATGTAAACAAACATTGAACATATATGTAAATAATAAACGTATTTCTAGCTCCACTATCAGTTAACTTTGACTTAATAGACTGTTAGACATATTTTCTAGTGGTTGTTTTTTGTTTTTACCCTCTGATGCATTTCTCTGTTCTGATGAGAGCTTTTTTGTGTCACTATTTATGACACCAATATAAAATTCAATTGAATAGTGTTTCATTGATATAATTTTATTTAATGATATTATTTGTTATGTTTATTTGTGCAAATTAAATTTGAAGTTCATCTTTAAAAGGAACCATACAGTATTTACTGTTGTGTAAGAACTCAAGAATGTGTGAAGTCTGAGTCTCCACTAAATAAAACAGACTTAAATTAAGTTTTTCACTAGTAATAGAGGAAAAGTTCCTTCGCAAAACTTTCTCTTTAAGCATCTTATAAATAAAGGATTTTGTGATGTTGTATTCTTTCATTAGTCATTATTTAACATAAGATTACATTTTACATCACAGTGGTTTTCACTATACAGGATATTAATTTTTAAATTCAACCTCCAGGTCATCATAATTTAGTACTTACTAGACATAACTATTTAGTGTCCACTAGAAGTAAGTCATCAATGTACAAAGGTGGGATCGGGTATGGGATTTGTCTCAAGTGTGTCCAAAGTGTGTTTATTTACGAACAACTATATTTGCATTGGCCACCTAGTTTTGAGTGCCAACAAAAACTTTCACCACCAAATTTTTAATATATATTACTATTTTCATTATGGTATAAATAATATTATAAATATTAAGCATTTTAGATATTTTTGTGTGTTTTTGTAAGTATCTCTAACTAAATATTGTAATATATTATTATAATTGTTATATATTTATTGTATGAAAATAAACTGTACCTTAGGTTAAGAACTGCCACAGTTAGTGTTTGTATAAACGTAATTTAGATTTAAGGTGTTCAGTGTGAAATACATCACCAGTAATTGTAAAGCATGATGCTTTTTGGCTGTACCCATTCGGCTTGCGATTTTGTATTTTATAATATTACTCTTTTTATAGTTACAAAATTTATTCAATGTATAAAGAAAAAAGAAATCGATGTTTTATTGGACTCAGTTTATTTAATAGTATAATTTGCTGTGTGGCACAATATGTTGTTTTCTGTTGTAATACTATGATATTGTTGTCAAAACTAAAAATATCCAAATCACAGTTGGATGGTTATTGAAATAAGGAACAATAATTTTACTGTAAAACAAAAATTCTATTATGTCCTTGACAGAGGTTTAAAAGTGTAAACTTTTTTCCAGTATGACAAATAAAAAGATACAAAATCAAAAAATATGGTGTTAATATTATTTACACATAAAGCAATTGTTTTATTTTATCCTAGAATCATTTTAATTAAATGAGTGTAAAAGTAGTTCTGATTTTTATAAAAAGGGTTTGTTTTTTGTTTTAAGATTTTCTATACTGTCTGGTATTTTAGATTTATTTGTTTCTATTACTATTTTACTTGTTAAGTCATTGTTTTTAATTATTCTTCATTTAAGTTTAACCTAGTATTAATATTAGCAGACAAACGGAATAATCAAAGAAAACCAATTTTAAACAATGCATGTATTCTTTTAAAGTCCTATTATCAGTGAATCCTTATTACATTTTTGTACAATTCATTTTTTTACTTCTAACCCATGATTATTCTCGCTATTTGCTGTTACATCATTACTCCCATTTTAGATTGAATCTTACAAATAGGAAAATATTATAAAAGTGGTTTCAAAGTCATGAAAACTTATTTTAATTTCACAAATAGCTTGATGAAACGCTAGGAGCTAAAATGTAAACATGAAACAAAAATTCAATAAGCCTGTAATTGTTTATACTTACTGTAAAAAACTAAAACATAAAATATGATACAATTGTACTTTATATATGGTGTTATATACAACGGTTCATAAACCTATGCTATGTTACCTTAGGCATATCTTGAAACATTATAATTTTTAGTCTTGATCTTCCACTGCCATCAAAACTAACAGGCCTGCGCACACTCCCTTCCCCCTCTATAGCACCCACCCCCTGCTCCTTTGTCGCCCAATCAAAACATCAACACGCTTTTAGAAACATTTTTGAGGAATAGACTACTATTGGACGCAGGAAAATATCTGTTGTTAGTAATTCTGTAAAAGTTTTTTGTTGTTAGGTTCAATCTAACAGCGAGTGTAATCATGGACTAGCTAATTTTAAATTGGTTTTATATATATTATTTAATATTCATTACAATCTATCTTTTTTTTGTTTGAACATATTGAAAAATTCTTCAAGTTTCACCTCAAACTTAAATGAATTCAGCTTTTTCGGATAAATAATATATATTTAACACTTGTGAAACATAGAGGGATATGTTCTTCGCCAGCTGTAAGAGATGACCTCATCTTGAGATTTCTCTGGTTAATTAGGATGACTCAATGTAAGTATAATCCTGGTATAATGAACAAATATGCTAGAGGCTGTATGTGCTGTTACAGATTTGGGCTTAGTGTATGCTATTCACTGCTAATTAGTTTTAGTACATTGCTAGCACGTTTAAATATAAACAATACTTGTTCTTGGGTTTTAACAACTCATTAAACTCATCGTGCAAGCATGCTATCGGAATTTTGCACAATCATCATTTTCTTAGTTTATTTTTCGGAAGTAAAACCCTAACTTCCTACCACCATGGGTCTAGGGCTTGTGCGGTGATGTAGACAGCGAGGTATCATAGCGGCAAGGTATGAGCGGAGTCACATAAGCTAGCCAGAGGGAATTGCTCATAATTTGATAGAAGTCTACTGGTCCAGAACATTACCCCTGTGCCTAGTTAGATCTGCTGAACTGAGTTAGGGCAGTAGTTCCCTATTACAAACAGTATTAAAAACAGTTTTCATTTATTTTCATAGAGTAAATTACTCATATTGAAACAAAATCAATGTTCTTTAGTGTAAATAATTTAATCATATTTAGAGTGTGTACTGTGTAGGCCTACTACATAGTTAAATGGTTTTACATACCTCTATTTTTGCCACAAGTTCCACTTATCTTTCTCATAGATTGACTCCAAAACAATAAAATTAATCAGGTGACAAAAACAAAAGTGTGTAAAACTTGTTTTGTTCAAAAATGTTTAAACTGTACTGTTTGAATAAATATTTTTTCATACCACTTCGGTTGATAAACACAAAACTTGAAAATTATTTAACCCAACCAAATCCATATTTCAATAATTTAATCTCTTATTTAGTGAAAATATTACTGTTGGTTCTTGAGAGGATCAATTAGGTAGTATTTTTTCTTATTAGTAAAATATAAGGAGAAATATCTTATACTTCTCAAAGACATCACCTGGTAAAATATGTATCAGTCTCAGGAATAGTGGAAAATTTTTCAGCAATAATTTACCTTTACGCAGTAGTGTTTATCATGTTATGTCCATCAACTATTAAAATTTGTAATTTATAATTTTTCCTTTAATGTATAAAATTAACCCAAATATAAAAAAATGTATTTTCAAAATTCTTAGTTTAATTAATTTAGCCTTTATATTTTACGAATAGAAATCAATAAGGTGGAAAAAATAAATAAAATATATTTAGAATTATTTTTTGTCGGCTTAAATATGGAGGAATGATGAGAAAAATGCTGTCGCACGATTTTAATGCTGTGTACATGAAGTCCTCCCGAATAAAGGGATTTTGTTTTAAATAATCATTAAATTTTTTTTAAACACCCTAACTAAGCTTCAAAAGTTTTTAAAAATCTAGGAGTATACCCTCCCTCCACCATACAAATAAATGAGGTAATACCAAACATTTTTAGTTGGTTTATTGAGTAATGTAATACTGAGTTTCATGGAAAACGTTTGAGAAGAAAGGAAGAATTTTTTTAGTATTCTCCATAAGATTAATATTAAGTGGTCTCAGGTGTTTACCATAAACAGTAAATTTAACTCTGGATTTTAGTCGCAGGCTAAATTAAATGTAAAAAATGTTTAAATTAAATTAGTATACTCAATAAACTAATTCTTATAGCTTTTTCAGATGTTTGTTCGCAGTTTTCAGCTTGGTGATGGTCAATTTATTCTATAAAATTTAATGTCATGCCGAAAAATGAAAAAAACTGCACTGAATAAGCAAATATTTTGAACAGGGTATTTTTTTAAATAATTAAACCATTGATTTAATATAATATGCAGTATATATATTCAATGATTAAACTCACTCCAGTAGTTATTTCTCTCATAGAAATAATACATAGTTTCTTTGTTTTTGAAGCACGAATTGCTGAAATCTCCATCTATTGATCTCTTTTTTCTTGATATACTTGTATTTTGTTTCATATGAAATGAATTTTGGGATCAAGTTTGAGAAAAATGTTTCTAGGATCACCTAAACTATGTGTACCTATTTCACATTGCTTGGCTTCAGTCATTTTTTTCGGTGTTGGCAAATTGAAAATTGAAATAAGAAATATGTAATGAAAATTGGGGTAATTCTTTTATAGTATTTACGATAAATTTAACATTTTTACAAGTTTACGTCCACCTGTAAATTTTTCGTTGTTTTAAATGAATTGTTTTAGATGTTTTTAATTAATTTAATTTCAGAAACATTTTCTACACAAACATTAGAACTGTACAAAGACAATGATAGGTCTCTCCATATATAACAATGTATATTTTAATATCACTGTGGTAATTAATAATTGTTACTTACTTCATCAATAACACCAATTAATTATTCTTATCAGGTAGCCTTGAATTGGGTTCTGCCATAGGAGTTCAACTTATTTTTCATTAATTAATTATTTATACAGATTTTCTTTGTTATTAAGAGCATCTACATGGGGCAATATCATGCTAAATACTGGATGTGCATGTTCAGTTGATTGCAATGTATGTTTCGGTGAATTTGAATTTGAAAATTGTAACACACATTAGTAGGATGCAAATTTAAAAAAATTAATAGATGTAGACAAATAAGCTCTTTTAGAGACTTTAGATCATCTATTGGAACTCAAGATATAAAGATTCCTTAACACAACTACACACAAATAAAAAGTGATTAAAAGATTTGCGCAAAATTTGAAAATATGACTTCATTCCTAATGTATCCCTATTTAATTCAGTACCTGTATTTTTTAGATTTGAAACTAATAATTTGTAAAATATATTTTCCTGATGACTGTATTCACCTCATTTCCTTAGGCCATTCCATTTAATGATTGATTCTTTATTTGTGGCTTGTACGTTGTTTTACCACTATGAGATCAAAATGTGTAATAAATATATTAATGCTGTGATTAAATTTAATATCCTACATAACTTTAAGTGATTATTGCTATCCTGAATTTTAATGTAATATTTTATGTCCTACTATGACTTTGAATAATTTACTTTCACTCCAAACGGCTTTTCTTGGTTGACATCCACGTTATTAGATTTATACAGGGTGTTCATTAAAGTTGGGGACAAACTTCGAGGGGTGATAGTATTCATCAATATGAATTCATTCAATATAAAAGCAAACTTAATGATAATTTGAGAATATTTTTTTCTTTAGCCATTAAATATGTGTGCGAAGTTTGGTTTCTGTATGTTAAATAATTATTTATATCTAACGTTTTTTGTATAAAATACAAAATGGCGGCTAGCGGCTAAACGAAGGATTTTTCGACATATGTTTATTAGAAATTTTTTGTTTATTTTGATGAGTACTATCACCCCTCGAAGTTTGTCCCCGACTTTAATGAACACCCTGTATAGTGTATATTTCCATTGAAGGATTTTGCTTTTTATTTTTGTTCAAAGCTAGTTATATAAAATGAAATTTTTATCATTGAATGATTCCAATCTTTAGTGATGTTATTTTTTCTTTTTGTATTGTGAGATATTAATCTCATAAATATAATAAAAATCCAACAATTAATTTATCACTTAATTTTCATTGTTTCTTCATTAATAAAACTTTGCTAAGCAGTTTAATAACAGATATTATTTTTTTCAAATTGAGAAACAGTTGAAATAATTCTAATAAAATACATCAGTTAAAAATCATAGTGAAAATGAAGTATTAAAAAATAATTACTGTAAAACAATTTTGAGCTCTTTTAAAGAACCAACCATCATATTTATTAATGGGAAAGCATGGCTTGTGTATTGGTCAAAGCTGAATTTGCCTGAGCACGTTTTTATCTATAATTTTATATTTGATAACTGAACCCAAATATTTACTTTTAGTAGGTTTGTTTTCACCCAAAGATCTTGAAAAATCTGTTAGATTTTTTTTTCTTTTTCAGGGCCCCCCTGGCTTGGATGGAATGAAGGTAACTTTTATGATAATCTAACACTTTTATTATCACTTATCATTTTTTACATAAGGTACTAAAACAATGTTCAAATTTAATCTGTACCCCATATTATTCATTAACTCATTAACTATGAATTAGAATAGAAGAGAATAGGATCAAAAGAGATGAAGTAAAGAAGTCATTCTTTTTTCTGTGTTAGACATAGCTTCTCTTTCATAATATTCGTAATTTATCATGACATATTATAATGCCATGATGTTTTCAAAAGTGAAGTAAATGGAAATCTATTATTGCTATGTGTTAACACCCTGGTGCTCACGTGGAGTGCGTTGGCACTCCAGTCATATTGTTTTGTTCATAAAACGCAGTTGACAGCACGTATGACCTTGAGCAGTCATCTACCTCCCCTCTGACATCCCTGGAACCTTTAAGTATAGTGACAGCAACCAATTCGGGCTAAACAAATTTTCTATTGATTTTTTTCCCGTGGTGCTGCAGTATTGGACTGCAGGTGCACTCCACGCAAGTATCCGTGTTCCGTTTTTTTCCACTGAGTGACATATATTGTGGATTTTATTTCACATAGTTAACATAATTTTTACATGAAAACTTTATAGTGTGTGCAGGTATTAACTAATGAATGAACAATAGACAACCAAGAACAGTTATGGTGTTGACTAGCTAAAACGGAAGATGATGAGAGTGTCATCGTTGATGAACTTAAAATAGATAATATTGTGTTGTTTAAATAATTATTCCTATCCAGTTTTAAAATAATTCTTGTATGCAGCAATATTTATTTATTTTCTTGTAAAATTTGCTAATTTTTTAAGTATAACAAGTGGGTCTACTATGACAATTTGAAAAGTGTGTGTGTATAATGTGCTAATTAGGTGCATTTGTCAAAGTATGTTGTCATAGTTGGTTTTTGGTTTCAATTGCGTTGTTTAAAAAATTATTCCTGACCATTTTTTAAAATATTTTTTCTATGCTCCAATATTTATTTATTGTATTGTAAAATTTGCAAAATAATTTTTCTAAATTTTTTGGTCTAAATTGTGTGTTTTATAACATCACCAACCACACCAATTACGTGTTATATGTGTATATTTAACATAAAATGCCAATACATTGTCAAGATAATTCATACTAATTAAGAAAAACAACAAAACAAGTGAAGTGCAGGGGCACTCTACGCGACCACTCATGTATCAGTAAACCATGCGAGCACCGGAGTGTTAATGGACAAAAAAATTAACTTTTTAGTTTTTATATCATGAAATAATACTTAATACAGCAAGTTTTTTTTTTTATTATTTACACATCTAAACGGTACAATTTCTTTTTTTTTAACTAAGAGTAGAAAAATAAGTTCTAGATAGGTCTAATGCAGGAAAATTGTGTTTTACTGTAATATTAAGTTAAAATCTAAAAATTTAACATTACGCTTATGGAAATAAAATGTAAACAATACAAACCAAAACAGCTGTTTATAACCGTTTGACAGTTCTTGATTGAAGACTGCGGGGAACAATATAGAGGTTATGCATTAATATTTATTTTATGAATTAAATAAATGTAAAATTATCAGGTTACTAAACAATTTGTAAAAACTTAAGGATAACATATTTGCGAAATAAAAGCAGAAAAAAGTATTTCCAAAATCTTCCGTGTTTTGATAGAAAACGTATTCGTTGTATTGCTTGAAGCCACTGTAACAAACCAACTAATTGATTCGCTCAATTGACTAACGTCGTAGCCGAGTTGTAGTGGCCTCAAGAACTATAGGCCGGGAGTTCCATCCACATAAATGTTTTCATTGAGTAATAAATGTGTTTTAATTTTTGTAATTAATTTTTATAATAAATGTCTTATTCTATACGAGCAAAGCTCGGTCACCAGGTACTGTAATTTAACACAGACACTTTCCCAAGTCTTTTTTATTTTATTTTAGTGCATATTCTAAGTAGTGTAACAATTGTTGTTTTTTTTTATTATTAGGGAGGCCAAGGAGAACCAGGAACAAAGGGAGAGAGAGGAGACCCAGGTCTGCCTGTAAGTGATTGGATATCATCAGCCTAAATTATATACTGTATTTGATACCGACTATGCTAGTATAATTGAATTTGGTTTATTATTTCTTAACCCTTATATGATTACTGTCACATAACACCTGCATGTAAACTTTCATTTATCATGCATTCCAAAAATATAAAAATAATTATAGTTCTTGCCTTTTTTATACATACTAATGTATAAATAGTTTTACTAAAAAGATTTAAAATACAATAATTTTTTTTAAATGTAATGATTGAATGATCGATTAATAATATCTGTGATTGGAAATAAAACTGTCAGAGGGTTTTTATTATATTATGGCATACATATAATGATTTTTATACAGTACAATCTCATAAACCCGATATAATGTGGTCCGGACGGCGCCGGGTTTGCAAAATACTGGGTTATTGAGGAAATGGACAAAAATAGAAAATACAGCATTGTACTAAATAGATATTTTTTATTCAATTCAGAAATTCAATTGGTAACATAATTTTTATCGTTCAAAACTACGTAAAAGCAGATTTCTCCAGAAAATTTACAACATAGCTCTAGGTTCATACACAGTTAATAAATACAGCTTGACATGTACTGTACTCACTTTTTGTCAAAAAAGGTTATTATTATTTATTATTATTTGGGGTCCAGAGAAACCCCAATGGTTGTAAACTTTAGCCTACCGATATCCTTCATTAGAATTTGCTTTTCATGGTTTATCGTTTTGGTAAACAGAAAGTAAAAGGGGGTCGGTCAATGCTCTTTCCAGCATAGATTCTGGTCTAGCTAAGAATTGGGGAAATCTCAAGGGTGGTCTCTGACTGAGTTATAAAACAAAACTGAGAAGAGTTGGGATTCCATAAGCTCCTTTGGCTATGACCGGCTATGGCTCCTTTTTTTAACCACCGTTCAGGTAGACCAATTTGTCTGGATTTCAAAAAACCTACAAATTATTCTTTACACGTATGTATCAAATTTAATTTTGATCGGACCATTATTACAAGAGTTATCATCCCAAGTTGAATATATACATAGATAAGGTTTCAAACAAAGGGTTTTTTTGCATGTGGAGACCCCAAAAAAATTGGTCTCCCTAGGTCTTACCATGAGGACTATGGTAAAAGCTCTACTTTCCAACAGGAAAATTAATTAAATCTGTTCTGTGGATAGCATTACACATGACTGTTATTAACCCTCAGGGTCGCGTGGGCAGGGCGACCGTCCCAGAACACCCCACGGCTAGGGGGGGCTGCGGAAGCGGCAATTGTTGGGGAGCGTGTAGGTGCCACGGCAAAAGTAATACAGTACAATAATACAATTTTTTCAGATAATTTCATCCTCTATGTGGGCTAACAAAATGTACTTTTGAAGGCTATGTGTAATTGAACTTTGAGTTTTATTTTGCACTGTATACATTTACCGAACAAATACTTGTTTGACACCCATGACTTTCTATATTTAAAGTTTTCCCAAATTAAATATTTTGACAAAATTGTCTAATGTTTGTATACTAGCAGTTTTAGCTATACCGCATAAAAATAGTCCATTATCGGCATAATGAAATTATAACAGTAGAATAAAAAGAGATCAATTAACCTCTTTCCCCCCTGTGGATAAGCCACTGCTTCATACGCACGACTCGCTACCATTTTCTATATCTATTTTGCCCGATGACTACGACGCAACCAGTCACGTAACGTAGCACAACAGTCTACAAGCATTCTGGGATTGACAGGGTGCACCTGACAACATCACGCCCCAGGCGACAATAAACCCCAAGGCATCCCTTCCAACATTTTGTGTGATATGGAAATTGCTTACTTTACTAATTGTACTTCAGGATATAAAATTAAAACATACATAGATGTGTAAATCATTTACTCAAATTCAAATTCACCCAAATAAATAATCGTTCAAGAAATTGCATTTTTTTATTATATTATTGCTTGGGATCCAAGGGGTATTGAGCCTCTACTAAAATGTTCCAAATTTTCCCAGGTAATATACCGCCACCCTGATGTTAACATTCATGATATGTGGTTTTAAGTTTTAATTCCATGAGTCAGTATTAATGATAAATACATCCACATCAGTTTTATTTAGATTTATTAAATACTGATAAAAGGTGTTAAAGCTTAAGCCCATTATTTCTTCATTCTTTAAGCCAGATTTGAAATCTGTTGTTCATATTTCACCCTAACACATTGTTTAGCTATTAATTGAAAATAAACAGAAATGGATAATATTATTCTGTATTTACAATTTTAAATAGTTTCATCTAACACGGTACGTGTTCAAAGTTGAGTAAAATGACTTCTTGCTTCCTTTTTCTTTCATTAAAACTTTCCTTCCTTGGTTGTAGTTGTTTCATGTTAGGAAATTTAAATATTGTTTGAATTAGTCCAACGTACTTTGGATTGTAAATGTAGTTTTTCACTGTCCCTGTACACTAACAAACCACTATATACACTCACTAACTATCTAATAAATGTGTTGTGCTGTATTATTTAATATGTGTCATTAATACTACAGTAGAACCTCGATAGTCCGACCTCCGATGGTCCGACTCCTCGGTTGGTCCGACCGTGCCCGTCAGCACAACAGACTTCCGCTAATTCGTCCTCGGCGGCATTCTCCTCGCTTAGTCCGACCACGCTAGTGGAAATTTACAGCATTTTTGTTTACTTCGTAACTCCGTTCAAGTTGAAACCTGTCGATGACGCATCGACAGGTGACGTCGTGAGTGTGTATATGTGTGTATTTATTTAATGTTTTTAGGCTTTCTGTAGCGTTCATCAGTACAGTAGCTTTTTATAAAATCTTGATGCAATATTCTTTGTTCGAAATACAGTTTAAGTTTGTTTATATGTTAATATACGAGTTCCTCTGATAATCCGACCTTTTTGTTGTTCCGACCATACCCCCGGTCCTGCAGGTGACGGATTAGCGAGGTTCTACTGTACTGTTTTGGTGAGATATATAACATTCACTAACACTAATTTTATTTTAGGGCACCGATGGGATCCCTGGTACAGAGGTATTGTAAAGAATGAGTTTGAATTTTGTGCATGTAAAAATAAAAACAGCTTTAAAGCTTTATAGTGTGAACTACCATTGCCAATAAAGTGTTTATCGTAGTATCACCATTGTCATATTGTTTGCCAAGAAAAAGCTCTAAAGTGCTAAGTGCTATTGTGCTGAGTGTGAGTTTTTACATTAAAGAAATCAATTATATTTTTCAACTGTTACTACAGCAAAGGGTAAATAATTAACTTGACCACTGTTTAAGTTAATTTAAGTCATGAATAAATTAATTTGTGGCAGTGAGAGTAGCCCGTATAAAATAACTTGACAAAGGTCACAATCAACACTAAGTGCAAATTCTGTTTATTTGAATATGGAAATTTATATTTGCATTTGCATGATTCTTGCTTGTTTACCCTTACTATAAACATTAGAATATAATTGTTCGTTTTATATGTAGAATTAATTTAACACCTTCAAAACTGTTAGTGTGTATCAAAAAGAATTGTTTATTTATTTAGTCAAATAAGTTTAAAAAAACCTTTTAAGGAAATAAAACCAATCATTAATTACAATCTTGTATACTCATAGCGCCAGAATTTGAGTTGATAACAGCATATTGTAAAATGCTCTAAATTTCTTGATATCTTGTTTATCTTTTGTTCAATGTTTTGCACTATTCATTCTGCATGTTTATCACAGTTTATCAGAGTCCTGTTAATGTAATGCAATAGTTCTGTAAAGTACATGTATTCATACCTGTAATGTTTATAACAAATGAATTTGTATATTTAAAACGTTTAAGGATTAATATAAATAATTAAATTCTCACCTTTAAAACATTAGTATTAGGTGTTTTATATAGTAACAAATAACTTTGTATAATGTGTGGCTTGGTATTAAACCAATCATTGTGATATATTTATTAAATAATCTCTATATAACATAATTCATGATATAAACTATAAATCCTATACAGTACTATGATATTTTGTTAAAATGTAAAATTAATCAATATGTTTAAACCCATTATTATCAAGGCTCTTTCTAGGTTTGTTTCCCCGAGCAGCAAAATTTTGGGTTTCCTCCCTCAAGGAATACCTATTTTGAATATAAGAAATCAAATAAAGGTGACATAGTTACCTATTAATAAAATATGAGCAGTTCAACTAGATACAATATACTAAGATTTTTTTTATCAGATTACCCTTCTATTTTTTTATTACCAAATGTGCCTCTTGCATTGCATCAGTGTATTTGTGACAAAAATTGATATCCAATTCAAGTTAATCAGCAATACATGCTATTTGTTTTTATTTATTTATGCTCCTTCTGCCACATTTCCCACCCAGATAAATTCAGACTATTTAAAATCCTGTGAATATTATTTTAAAGAGATTAGATTGTGTACCATGGGAGGAGTTAAGAGGGGGAATGAAGAGGCATTCCCCAAGTCTCTTTGTAAATATGTATATTTAAATGCTTAATAGTTGTTTTAAATTGAGCTTTAAAGAGAAAGGGGTAAGGGAACACTCTCTATACAGACTAAATTGACTAAATACAAATTATATTAATAGTTAAAATACCAAAAAAATGTTTTATTGCAATAATAAAGATTATGATTTCTGCCTTATGAATATCAACGCCACAGTAATTATTATCGGACCATAAATAATAATTTTCTAAATCATAAATGTTCTCTATGTTTTATCTTTGGAAGAAAAATGTCTTTGCATTAGCATAAAACACTTTTGCTTGTATTTTTCAAACATTTCCCGGCTCAGGGCCCCATATCCCCTCCGGATGCTATGACCCCAACAAATTACCTCTAACTCCACCCATGATGTCTACATACGTGACATTGTGAAGTTTAAGAATACCATAGTTTTAAAAAAACTCTAGGGTTTATTTGAGTTAAGCTACTTCCTATTAGGGTTACATGAACAAAACTTATTTGATAAAACTTTTTAAAGTACCTACAAAGTAAAGTAAGTAGTAGTATTTAAGATAGATAATGCTGTATTATCTTTATCATCTAATTACCTTATCTTATCTTACGTTACTTATCTTACTATCTTTATTATCTATTTATTGTACAGAAATTGTCTAACCACATGGTTAGCCAGTCAAACGGGAAGATTTGAAAAGGTAGGTAATTATTTAAGAAATTTAATTTTACGCTAATAAAATATAAAAGGCCGTTATGTTTTCCATGACATTTTGCAGGATAATGTTTGGTATTCCTTCAATTTTGTCCTGAATTCGTTGTTTTAGGGCTGGGATTGTTCTGGTCCTAAAGTTTATTGTTCTGGCTTGTTGAAATACTCCTGTTTTTAGAACAGATTTTTTATGGTTTGGTGGGGAATAAAGGCAGGAGGATCCTAGACCCATTTTCTTCGAGGATATCAATGGAAGAGCTATGACTGTTAACTCTGTGTGTTACATTGCAATGATACAGAACTTTCTTTCGCCAGAACTTGCCTGTTTTGCAGTAAATTATCATACAATGTTTCAACAAGCCACACTGTAATAGTTGTCATAAATGCTGTAGTTTCCAGGCAGTGTCATTTCTTGAAACGGGGATATCCCTTGACCCTTGTTCTCAAAATTTGACAACCTGGGACTTTTTTCTTTTTTACTTTTTCCCAGTCCTAAAACAAAAAATTTGGAACAAATTTTAAGGAATACCATTAGTTAATATTGTGCAAACTTTCACAGGAAACTTTCAGGTCCAGCTACAGAAATTCATAGATTCCAATGGAGGAAATCTGGTAGATGTTATATTAAAAACAATTTCCCTTCTTGTACAGTAAATGGCTACCTTTTAACTTTAAATTTATAGCCATAAAATAAAAAAATAGTTTTCTTAAATAATTAGTTACTTATTTAAATCTTCCTGTTGCACTGGCTAACTTTGTACTGTAGTTCTATTTGATATTCATGATAGCAGTGAATTATTATTTATTTAACTTACTTATCCTAGCTATATGTGTATTTTTTACCATGTAGTAGGGGCCTACTGTATGTCTATAACTTAGTTCTAAATACTAGATGCTTGAGGATACTCCATATGAATGAATATAATTTTAATAGATTGAAAATAGTAGTTTAATGTTTTAATCAAGTAGTTCAGTATTAGTTAATTAATGTCCATAGCAAATTTCTTCGCTAATTGATTGAATTTCAGATAGTTAACTTAAAGATTTCTAAACGCATAATAGGCCTACTTTTGTACTGATAACTTAGTTCATCAATATTTTGAAGGAGAACAATGTTTTGTGTTTAAAATGTATTAATTATTGTGATTGGTTATTTTAAAATATTAAAAATATTTACTAGAGTTATGAATGTAGATTGATCTAATTTATTTTGTTTTAAATTTGTAAACTTATAACTATGAGTAGGCTCCAAAACTTAAATTAATGTTTCTCTTGTTCAAATGTCTTAATTAGTACGATCACATCATTAAGCTTATCAGTTTAAAAAGTCACTTTATAAAATGTTTGGGAAATCAATTGTACTATTTACACTGTTCTATTATAAGGGTTCTATACACTAAAAAAATAAATTAAATATGTTTAAAGAAAGACTTTTTTTAATTTATGATATATGTATAGTATAGCAAAATATATTTGAACCAATTTTGTTCTGTTGTTATATGTTATTGAAGCTACTATTAGTTAGTCAATAATTAATAAGCCTGCCCCAAATAATTAGGTAAGGTCTTTTCATCATACTTTTACAATAAACTACCGGTAGGGCCTACTGTTTTTAGTACTATCAGCTGTGATAGAAGTCAATCCAACGGTTGAGTAATCAGTGAAGATAAAACTAAAAAAATACTAGTTAGCCACCATGAATGCTGCTACATACATAACTGTACTACTATCTGTACTCAAATATCAAACAGCTGACTTTTTCTAAAAAATATGAAGGAAGGGATCAAAAACAAACACACATTACAGTATTTCAATTTAATAACCTACTATTGAGTAATGTGAAAGTAAAAACATTCATACAAATAATAAATATGGTTGAGTCAAATAAAAATGTATTTATTCATGTCATTATTTATTGAGAAAGAATGATGAAAAGTATTGATCCTATCTCGTCCAAATCGGCTATATTAGTGCATAATAACATTCTAATACATTTCTCAGCTTAACCTAATACTTTAGCATTATTTGGAAATGGTATAACAGACTTTTTCCTTACTAGTGAGGAAATATACTGTTTTGTTTTGTGACTGCATGCTGGATGAAATCAGGATGTCTCTCAAAGTTCTTAAGTGCAACTGTTCTTCATAAATTTTGTTCACGATTGAATTTTGCATGTGTCATTGCGGTTAATATTTTATCTACTTTTTATTCTAAACACCTTATTGTTCTATTGTTTTAAATTTTGTCATGTTTACTCATTATTAAATTTACACATAACCTAGATTGATATTATATAATTTATATTGTATAGGGTATTACCGTATATTTTTAATTTATTTAATACATAATAAAAAACACACTAAAAAACACTAATGATATAATGTTTTGCTCACTTGCACTTTGTAGAAACACAACCTTAGGGATTAACCCACAAAGTAGTTATTTTTAAAATTATGATCCCCATGAATAAATATTAAAGTCTAATTTTTAAAATCCATTTCAATATGATAAGAAAACCCTACATAAGTTTGAAATTCTACTCTTTATAAGGTTCATAATGTTCCATAGTAATATTCCCTATAATAAAAACAATTTTCTGAATGAGCTTCTTGCATTTGCATGGAAGATTTTTATAATTTTTTTAATAGAAATGAGAAATAATAATATATTTTTAATAGCATAAGATTTACCAATATAAAAGAAAAACGTTTTAAGAAGTTTATTGGTGAAATTAAACAACTTAAATTTGAATCTGTTGAAAAGGAAACATGAAATTTATTTTATTATCCTTAGGTAAACACGAAACATATGTTTAGAAAATAAAATTTAATTAAAATAAAGGCAGTCTACTACAGGTATATTGCAGTCACTACATCACTCCCCTGCCAGTGATGGAGCCACGTGATATCACGACACCTGGAAACGCACTTGAAAGCGAACTTAAGTAGACCTCAAAATTGGCTTCGGTGTAGCGTCACCTTCATGTTTAATTGAGGTAGTATTTTCATCAACAGAAACACTGGTAGAAAGAATAATTCTGTGGAAGAAGCTTCTAGATCGTGATTCCAAGCTGTTCTTATGCCCAAATGGCCGCTTCGAGTTGATGGTGTAAACATTCAACGAGTCCATTTACTGACGTAAGATAGGCATTCTGAGAAGAGTCAAACTCAACGATTCCCCAACTGTTTGAAAGGACTGTATTCGAATTAACGGCCTTGATCGAAATGGTGTCCTGCACCTTGAAATCCAGGATGTAAAATATATGCCTGCAACAGTTTCTGTATCTATGTATATTATAAGTAGGCTACTGCTTCTGGCCATCGAGAGAAACGATCAACACAGCTTAAACAGTACCTGTGACTTTCCAAGACCACTAAGATCGATATGTATGTGTTTAAACCTTGAAGATAGAGGAGCAAACGTACCTACAGGTGTCCAGATATGACATGTTATCTTGAACTTTTGGCAGGACATACAAGAGCGGGCCCTCCTGCGTCAGTCGGAATTAATTGAAGACCAGACACAAGTAGTAGATGATTGAGCTCGCCGACCTGTCTGTGAGATTGAGTGGCGAGACCAACGGCTTTTGAGTTCTTGCTTGATTGCAGCTATGTCTTGCTGAACATTGATCATGAATTTGCCCATATTTGACGTCATTATGGTTGTCAAGCGCTCCATTATAGTTTCCATGGATGGTAAAGCTGGTGATAGTTCTGCAACCTGGTGATGAGGAGAATTCATATCAAACACTATCAGCTAGCTTAGCCAATGCGTCGAGGTTAGCTTCCTTTTGAGTTTCAAATATGGCCTGTGGAGATGTGGGGACTGGGGAGACTACTAGACCAGCATCTCGAACAGTAGTCCCGGTGAGAGATCGCAGAAATTGGGAAGGTTTTGGGAAGGTAATCCATGTCTTTATGTTCCAATAGTCTTCTCGTGTTCTGTTCTTATGAGGAGGTCAAACATTGGATCAGTTATGCTTTCAGTTTTGTGTATTTTCTATCCCTGGGCGGATTGATAAGAATGTCTTTTACTTAAGATGCATCAAGATTGCGGTATATGCAGTAAAACTTGGTTTCATCAGCAGTAACGCCTGCAAGGGGAAAATGAATCTCTATTTGAGCGAACAATAGCTCAGGGTCTGCTCAGGCCAAAACGGGGGTATATAACAAGGATACGGTGTACTGATTTGCCAATTTCGTCATCCATTTGAGTTTTAGAGTTGCTCAGTTAAATATAGATCACGTTAAGTTGATATTTGAAATGAAAAAATTCAAATTTAAATCAGTTCAAAAGGAAATGTGAACTTAATTTTATTATCTCTTAAGTAAAGACCAAACATTTTTTTTAAATTAAAATAGAGACAGGTTATTGATGCAGTCACTACGATTGGTATTAAAATTTCTACCTACAGAATTTATTCTATACATACTGACTAATTTTTAATCTTGAGTACGGCATTTATTTGAAATCATTAATATAATTTAATGGGTCCTCCGTAAAGTAAAATGTTCCAAGCGTAGAAAGTTGAATTGACCATGGAGTCCTGCAAAGCGTGCCAATTCTGACAGGCGAAATCTGGGCTGCCAACTCAAATATCTTCAAAACCAAATATAGCACAGTGTAGCTTGTGGCGTCTAGAACCTTTTCCTCTAAATATCTCAGTTTTTGAAATTTTGTCTCTTGGAACGTTTTCTGGGGGACCCATTCAATTAAATATTTAATTGATCATTTAATTAAGATGTGGATTTCATTTACAGGGTCCTAAAGGTGATAAGGGAACCAAGGGAGAAGCGGTGAGTGAAATTTGAAAGACAGTTTGTCATACAAATTTTATCAGAACACATTTTCTGACTGCTTCCCTATATTTTTACCCATTTTGAGAAGCTATTTCTAACTATTTTTGCACTCTTAAAGTAAGAGTATAAAACTTTCATTTGCATTTGGTTCCACTTGAGAGCACTTTATCTTGATAAAAATGCATGATGAGTGTGGACTATAAAGATAATTCTCTGAAAAATTATAACTCTAGCAAGGATTAATTTTGATTGTTTATAAAAATAAATATTACCTAAAAACAAAATATTTTTTGAGTAATTTTATTTTTGGTATGGTGATTCATAATATGAATAAGTGGCTAATAATATGTTTTAAACATCATTCAAGAAAATTATTTTTATGCACACTAAAATACACTGTTATGAGTTCAATACTGCATTGTGAGTCACTTTGCAATAGTTGTGACTTGAATGAAAACACAAATCACAAATCACTGGATTTTATGTGAATGTTAAGTTGAACCAAAAACTTATTTTTAAAAAGCATGCAAATGAGCCCAGGGGCAATAATTTTTTTTAACAGAATACAATTCAAACTAAAAAAATTCTTTCTATTTGTATCTATTTCTAAAGTATTTCTCAGGTAGTAAGGGGAAACTTATATTTGTTAAATTTTCAATAGTGATGTGGTTATTATAGAAGTATTATTAACACAATGATTTTGTATTCTTAATTGAACAATATGTTGAGTGTGTCATCATAAAGTTACTTCAATGTCACTAAAAAATCCTTTAGTAAATTATTTAAAATGTAACATTTCACACTTCTTGTATTACTGAGTGTAACCAATCTTTATTGAATCAGTTCATTATTTATGTACCTTTTATTGATATATTCAGTACAGTAGAACTCCAATTATCCGAACTCCGACTATCCGAATCGCCGATTATCCGAATCACTTTCTGAAAAAAATTTGTCCAAAAAAAGTCTTAAGTGCGCTATTATTCTTCCCCCCGTGAAGCCCGAGTGTGACCACTTGCAACTGCTCACCGTCAAGCGAATGCGTGACCTGGCTGCCCGAAAACGGACGAAGACCGCAAAACAGCTTACATTGACGGAGATGTTTAAAAAACAATGATTTTTATTTCTAAATTTTTATTTATATTTAAAACATGTGAAAATATCATGTTCCTTACATTTAATTATTCAATAAAAAAATAGTTCAATATCAAAACGTAGCTTTTTTTCTCTCTAATGGCAATTTTTTTTAAACTCCGATTATCCGAATATTTGATTATCCGAATGGGTCCCGGTCCCCATTAATTCGGATAATTGGAGTTCTACTGTAGTTAAAAAAACATATTGAATTTTAATTGGGAAAAAGGTTTTCTATTTACATTTGTCCATATTTCTGTGGATGTTTTAGTTGTTCCTCCAAAAATTATTAATAAGTAGTATAATTATGCCCGTTCTTATAGGGACCGATTGGCAAACGAGGGCGTAAAGGCGACAAAGGTGACAAAGGTGAGCAAGGCGTACCTGGACTAGACGCTCCATGCCCCACAGGACCTGATGGTCTCCCTCTGGCTGGTTGTGGCTGGAAATCACCTAAGGTTGGTATTACTCAGTTCATGGAATACCAACTGTACAGCACAAATTGTAGATAGTCCCACTGACTAATTTCATTCATACTCCTATTCCACTTACTTATTTGAGCGCCTAACTGAGCCTTTTGTTTTAAATTTACTACTTTTTTATTGTGTTATGAACAGTGGCACACCCATGGGTGAGCTTTATGAAGTGTAAAGCTTCCAGAAGGGATATTAACTGATAATTTTATCCACTACTCTTCAAAACTTAAAATCTTTATTCAAACTAAGATTATCTACAACTTTCACAAATTGTATTTTTACTGAATTTTGCTATTCTAATAATTTTAAAGCCTCTAAATCAAAGCCTTTATTTTAAAATTTGAATTGATATAAGTAAATTAAAGTAATTAAGTTCAAAAGAAGTGTTTTAGTGTGTTTTGAATTAAAATATAATACACTTTACAGTAAATCTGTGTATTTAAAGAAAAAAAGTTTCAGGGTAACTTTATAAGGCTCTTAAAATTTTCAAAAATCATCAAATGGTGCTCTGTAAAAAAACTACTTTCAAAATCATCCTCATCATTATCATCATCACTACTCTGCTGCGACAACCTTCACAAATGTTTAATACGTTATTCACAAAACTAAAAAATATTATTTGGAAGTGGCTGGTCTTAAAACAGTGAGTTATGTCTTTGTTTTTCTCCTTTTTATGTTTGATCTAGTTGCAAATTTATTTTAAGTTTATATAAACTTCTAAAAAATCCATGTGTAATAAATAACTAATCATGGGTAATTAGTAATGAAGAATTATTTTTAAATAGGTACTGAATGGGTTTTCATACTAAATATTTTGGAAAAAATGTGAATGCACCCATTATTTTCCTACTGTTACAATTTAAGTGGTTTGACATAACTACATAAAATTTTCTTAACTACAGTAAAACGTAACACATTTTTAACTTTTGTTTTGTTTTTCCTCAGTTGAAGTTTGAAATATTTTGTTTTATTCCCAAGTGTAACTGTACAAATCGCTTTTTGCAACTTACAATTCATACATATTTGCACTGTACCTAACTATACGTCATCCTAGGCAATTTGTACAGTTCGTCGCTTTAGCTTTAATTCATATTTTGGGTTATTAACATGTTTCTTACCTCCTCCATACAACGAAAATTTCAAAATAGTGATAGTGGTCAACTATCCTATAAAAATCACCAGTGGTGATATTTATGTACAAAAATGATTCAATTGAGTAATAATTACTCTAGTTTCAAATATAAAATATTTGAAATTGCAATATTTAGTTATCTTTATGTGTCTTCGAACCTAAGTCTGACTTCATCTTTAACCCTACCTTGTCATGTAAATCCTCCTTCCTCACGTCATATAAATCCTCTCCTTTCTATATTATCTCATCCTTTTACTTTTGCCATTTACTCATTCATTTTTCTCTTTTTTACACTTTCCTTTTCTTCTCATCTCTTTCCTACTTAGCATTTCATGAGCTACTATGGAGGAGGTAGGAAGGTAGTGGTAGCGAGTTATACTAACTAGCATGTGCGTGTACGGGGGCAGGAGTACAGTGATCACACGACCCCACCCCCTCTGTCTCTAACCCCCGAACCCCCAGCAGAGGACTACGATGATGGCCCAGATGAGGAATACGAGGAGTATCCGGATCCAAACACTAACAACTACCAACCGACCAAATAGCACAGGTGAGATGGAACTGCCGGATATAATCCATCTAAATTTTAAAAATATTAAACGTTTGTATTACAGTAGAGCATCGATTATCCGGACATCGGTTATCCAAACGTCTGGTGGGTGTAATAATAATATTGAAAAACATGTATGAAGATTTCATGTTTTAAATTTCCCACGGGGTACGTTCCGCGCAGTACATTCCCGCGTGTCCTGCTCATTGTTTCAAGCCTTAGCCAATTGGAGCGCATGTTGAAGTTCAGGCTTTAGCTGCTTAGCGCGCAGCATCTTTCACTTCTGTCAAAGTGGCTGGAGCATCAAGCTAAATGAGGCACAATTCAGCTCTTGTCATTAAAAAAACTAAGAGATTTAGCCGCAAAAACGTTTCAGTAGTCTCAAGTTGAAACAATAATATCTGATTTCTTTTTTCAGAAGCCTTAATCTTTTAGTCCTTGTGCAGTACTGTACAGCTATAATTTACATAATTTTACAATACAATTTTACATAGTTTTGTGAAAAATTTCATGGTTTTTAATTGCTTCCTCTGGTTGGTAATAATGTGCTGTTTTCTGCTATTGGCTGATTTGTGCTGCTGCCTATCGGTGAATCCAGCTTGTATATCTAACCTAATCTGTATTTCAAGCGGTTAATTGGTCCGCCACAATCAAGGTACAGTCAGTACTGTCATTACCGTACAGTTAAATATCGTACAGTTACGATATTTTAATGAATAATGGATTTGAGTTACTGTTCAAATTGGAATACACAACACAGTGTGTACTTTAACTAGAATGGGAATGAAAGATAAGTGTATACAAATCATGTTACATACAAAGCATACTACTGAACTCTGTTGGACTAAATTCCTACGTTTTATGCCTGAGTTTTTATTACGTCTCCACTTTTGAGCTAGGTAAAATTAAGATTAAATCGGTTATCCGGACACTGTCATGCATCAATTCTCCGGATAATCAATGCTCTACTGTATACTGCATTTAACGGCTGACTCCAATCTTTGGATTCTGTCGAAAGATGGAAATTGCCTCGATCTTCAATAAGATTGAGGATACCCCAAGCACTGAAAACTGACATAATGTCCTACCCAGATAGTAGCAATCATCAAAGACACCGACTCATTAAACTGATGGAAAGGTACTTTTAAGGTAGGCTTTTTAGAAAGAACGTTCTTACCCGGTGTTTTGTCTTCTATAGTGTTTTATTTCAAACATTTCACCGGCAAAATTTTGAAACTAGCCAGTCAAACATCCTTTACAGTCCGTTGAGAAATATTCAATTATGTTTACAAGGCTTCAGCCTTTAGTAGCCTAATACTTATAGCAGTGAATGAACACGACCTAGAGGCAGAATTGGATTTTTCAAAAGACTGTACGAGTTTGAAATATTTTTATTTTATACACCAGTATTGCATTAAACCCTCATCACAGCAAACTTGTTTACTCAGCAAATATGCTGAGTACAGAGACAAAATGCTTTTGCATATAGACTGTGTTAACTCCTATTCACCTGTTAAAATGAAGAAACGTAACCCCAATGTGAATATTAGGAGGCAAAACTAACTCTGAGGCTCACATATAGTATAAGAAATAATTTTGAAAAACTAGAACTCTATTGCAAGAAATATAAACTGAGAATTTGGTGACCCCTCAAACCAAAAAATTGAAATAAAAAAGGAAGAGTCAAGTTTTAAAAAATCAGTGTAGATTATCTATATAAATAAAATTAGAGTTTTGTCTGTACATTGCTCAGAGTTATTTTTTCACCATCCTAGTGACCTATACGTCACAGTCCTTTAGCAGTGAACGTGTTATAGCAAAATTTTACACAAATTTAAAGCATTCTATAGCAAAAGATAAAACGTTGCATGTAATTGTTAGAATTTTTTTTTATAATGGTTATTATGAAAGCTATAATTTAAGTTTAATATTTCGCTGTTATCTTTTAGTCTTTTTTAAGTCTTTGATATAACAATATTTATTGAATTATTCTGTGGGATTTTATTTTACCTTATTAACCCTCCAGTACACACACGTGGTGAAGTGTAACACGACTACATAGGGAGCGTGCTGGTCTAGGAATAGAGCGCGGGACTTTGGTGCCCAAGGTCCTGGATTCATATCCCGCCAATCACCAATGGATTTTCACTATGTGATAATGCCGCAACCCACACAGGGGTACGCAAAAAGCCGCTACGGCTGAAGTGCCTTGGGAGGAATCCGCCCCTTCCAATAAAAAAAAGAAAACACGACTACACGCACCCGTAATGGGATTCCGCATTAGGACTCCTGTATTATAAACAGACTCAAAACTCAAAGTTTCAAGGATAAATTAAAACCAAACCGTGTTTCACACACATAATTAAATTGTACAAGTAGTATGCACAAACAAAGAACAATTCAACGTTTATTTTTCAAAAATAAGTCTTTAAGCTAAAAAATTTCAGTTAAGAAATCATGGAGTCACCACACACAGTCTGTTTAAGGCCTCCTGTCTCACGGCCAACTAAAGCTTAAAAAAAAATAATTTCACCATGAAATCAAGGGAGGTAGTGGAGGAAGGTGTGTGGACGTTCAGATCCTAGATACACATACTTCATGTCAACATTGCCATTCCAAAAAAATGCGGAGTCTCACTCCACGACACGTTTACTGGAGGGTTAATTAATAATTTTAATTTTCCTATTCAATTAAATAAAGGTAAGAAATTAATAAAAGAGTATTTTAGAAATGAACTAAACAATGTGAAATTTTTAAACTCCATCAATGGTTAAATGTCTTTGTTATGTGTTTTTGAAATGAGCCTAATAATACCTTATATTTTTCAGGTCTAGCATAAACACAAGCGCGAAGATGAGGACATTACGTAGACAACTGCCATATATGTACATATACCCACCTTTCTGACCTTTTCTTCAACAACTCGAGTGAAGTGATAATGTTAAAACATTAAACTGCATCATATAGTTTAGTTAAATGTTTTATTTTTGTACATAAATAAAAACGTTTTCGTTTTTGTTTTGTTAAGTTTTCATCTACTTTATGTAAATAAGAACAAAACTATATGTAAGTCATAGTTTTTTACCTCAAATATTTTAGAACTTTTTTACATCATAGTGTCTTGATTATTTTCATAAATATTACTTAAATGTTTTATGTACATGTAGACTTTTAGGAGGTAAGGAATTAACCAAAGGAGTATAGGTTTCGACATAACGTGATAGGATTGCATTCTAAATTATATTTACTTTTTATAGTTTTTGTGAGTAAGACGATACTGGTATTATTGGTTTGAAAATTAATATCATGGAAAAAGAGTAAATAAAACTAAACAAAGTAGTTTATCAAGTAAATTATAATATGTATGATTAATCTATTACCTAAAAAATCAAATTAAAAAAAATAATTTACTGAGATGTTTCAGTAAATGATTTGAGTTTGTTCGAGGATCATTTTAATTTTTTTAATCAGTTGTAAAACTAATGGTGAAGAGTTAAATTTCAATATGTTTAAGTAAAAAAATATATCACATGATTGTAACTTGAGTGTATATGCCTTGTGTTACTAGTTATCATTTTAGTTTTACTTGTATAAATGTGTGAGTTGATGCATTTGGTAAGAACGCTTTAATTTATTATCAATCTTTTGTATGTATATTCAGTTCCTAAACTGCTCTACTCTTTTAATGTATGAATTACATGTTATTGCGTTAAAATAGATTAATATTTTGGCAAATGTCATGATGGTTCATGACAGAATTCATTTAGTTTCATTTAAAAAGCTCTTTCTGTTTTAACACAAAACATGAAAGATGAGAAAATATTAATGTCATTCATTTATAAAAAATGTCAAGATTTGCATTTATTTTCAAAAAGTTGTATTTTTCATCAATAGGACCTAAAACAGGCGTTTCTGATACGAGCCCATGTTTAACAGGCGAGGTTGTTAAATGTGTGAGTATATATCATAAAGCTAATTTTAGGCTGTATGATAAACTATACCTTTCGTCATACTGCAAATAAAATGAAACAAACTCGTAAAACATAAATTATTACCTGATTTAGTATCAATAGTTTTTTGTCACTTTAGACTAACCAGCTGTTATGTTATTTACGTTGTAGCAGTTCTTTCTTGATTTCTGATTGGTTGTTTAGGCTTTGTTTGTGTTAGTTATTATTATCGATAGTTAGATTTAATAGTCGATTA
The DNA here is from genome assembly GCA_023375725.1 of Nephotettix cincticeps. Lineage (NCBI taxonomy): Eukaryota > Metazoa > Arthropoda > Insecta > Hemiptera > Cicadellidae > Nephotettix > Nephotettix cincticeps. Next base: position 10,770,201 of record CM041790.1, read on the forward strand.
CAAGTTTCCCAATCTATTTCCGGAACGTGCGAAATGCAAAAATAATCAATAATGATTGTTGCAGTCACTTTTTCAATAATTTACAATCGAATGCTGACTTTGAATTAAAAGTATCAATAACAATTATCTTTGGCTACCTACGGCAAAAAAAATCATCATAATGATAGGGTTAGTCTTAGGAAGAACAACCTTTGCTCTTCAACACATGTAGGGCCTACCTAAAACAGCTCTTTTTGAAGCAGTATGACGATAACTTAGTTTTGTCCAATATGTTCACTCATTAAATGGATGCTTATGTTTTTTTCATATTTTTTATTCATAAAATCTTTATTCTTAAATGATTTTTTACATGTAATCTGGATGACAAATCATTCTTCTTATATATACACACAATATTTAAAATCTCATTTTACATAAAATAGAAAAAATAGTTTAAAAAGTATCACAAAGATATTTTAAAACTAGTACAATATTAAATGTCAGAATTTCTCATGAAAAATAAGTACTAATCCAGCTGTAAAATCTATTGTTCTAGCTCTAATCAGATCAGGATATGCTAAATCCATATCTTTCATTTAAGGATCTACAGTACTAATATATTTTTCTCTATGTACAATAATATTGTAAACTTTTAGAATATAATAAACTGTATATTGAACCTAGAATAAGTGTCATGTCAGTTTCTCAATAGTTTTTTATTTATTTGTAGAACATGACTGCAGTATTTTTCATATAGTGCCAAATAACATAAATTTCATAAAATCAATAAAACTTTACATTATATTTTCTCTGATGAAGTTATTGATTCAACCTGTTTCTGTTTTATTTTGTTGAAATTATATTCTGTCATGTCAGTTTCTCAATAGTTTTTTATTTATTTGTAGAACATGACTGCAGTATTTTTCATATAGTGCCAAATAACATAAATTTCATAAAATCAATAAAACTTTACATTATATTTTCTCTGATGAAGTTATTGATTCAACCTGTTGCTGTTTTATTTTGTTGAAATTATATTCATCCTAAACCATTGAATTTAAAACAACTTAACTGTCATAAGTCATCACTCACCAGAGCTGTGGCTTAAGAGTCTGCATCAGTGGTAGCCATCTTGAATTTTAGTCCCGTAAGAGCAATGTTAAATTGTAGCGTCTATATCTCCTTGACCTATTGTCATAAATTAACGGAAGAGGTGTCAAATTAAAGGTATTACAGTCCTCCAGGGCACCACCTTACAGAACTTCTTATTTTCGCTCTCAATAAAAAAATAATAATGATTTATTGTTTTAAATATTCCTGGATTTTTGTTTTTATATCAAGTTAAATTTTTGAACATATAAACATGTAACATGTTTAACAGGTCATGCCCTTGAGCCACATCTCATCAATGTACTTCCAAAGTTTTACATTGATACTTTGATAATTAACGCCACTACAGACGCCAAAGTGAAGGTATGTTTCGCCAGAATTTAACATTGCTCTTACGGGACTAAAATCCAAGATGGCTACCACTGATGCAGACTCTTAAGTGTTCAAGTATAGTACAGTATTTGAATTGTTTAAGTATTAACATAGGCGACTCAGTCAAATGTTTTTGAAGATTTCATAATGGCTTATGACTGATGCCAAATGATCAACAATAATAATCATTCAACGATGACAAATGGTTTGGCTCCTGAAACTGGTCTGTAAAATTTATGTTTTTAGCTTGGTAAAATTAGAACACTGAAAAAATATGTTCATTTTTAGTGCTCTAAATTCAAGATTATTATATTCACGAGCACGGCTGTCATGTGAGCAGGGCGACCGCCTTGAGCACTTGCGGCCAGAGGGTGCCGCAGATGCGGTGGCTTGGGGAGCGTCGTTGGTGTCACTAAAATATAATTCAAACATTTTTAAATAAGTTAAACCTAGGACTACTAAACGTATTTTAGAAGTCTATGTGTATCTGCACTTTTAATTTTATGTTGTATACATTTATCAAACAAATACATGTTTGACACCGAACACTATGTAGACTGTATTTAAAAAGTTTTCCCGAATTAAATATTTAAAACAATTTAATACCCTCTCTAAGCACAAGCCTCTGCCATTTTCCATTTCTATTTCACCCAACTGGCTGACGGCTGTTTTGAGACTATGCCTATGAGCCTGTATGCAACCTGATATGGGACATTGTACAATAGGTGATCTCAAACTTCATAGGCTAAAAAATGGGTCTTATGTCATGGGTTCCTTTAGGGCCAGTTGTCTTCGGGAGTGGATGTAAGATACTTTTCTTCCAGTGGTTTTAAAACACCCCATTGGTCAGTGACAGATTAACAAGATGGGTTATAGCCATTTTGGCATATCGACTCACAGCCTTGATTATTTGAATAGGCTAGAGTTATAACTTCCAACTGTGCATGATTTAATATCATTCATCGTAGACATAATATCATTCTGTGACAATGGTATAAAATTTAGATTATTTTCAAAATCTCTCAGGTGGTTGTTGCTGAGATAATTTATTTTAGCTTGCTTCACTTGCATCACAACCAGTGGTGTAGTGGAGCCGGAGCGGTCCGGCACAGCTCGTGCAGCCGAAACTCAGATTTTTATACACGTACTTTGCCTTTTTAATAAAGCATGGTAGGTAAGCGAGTCGCTCGCATTATTTCATTATCAACACGCAGTATCAAGGCAATTTTAGGCGTTTTACATAAACCCTAACCTAACAATATAGTAACTCCAGAATCAGACACTAGGGCTTACTTGAAGACCATATATCTTTTTATAGTATCTAGTTTTTTATTTCAAAAATATATTTATGTTTACAACAAACTTGAGGCTGATTAATAACTGTTAAGATTATTTGTATTTTCAGACTTCAACCACTTAAATCCTATTCATTTTAATCTCCGTCTAAAAGATATTTATTTCAACACACCCTCTTCCTACAGAACAGCCTTTAATTTCGATGAAGTTGCGGTGTTTTTTACAAAATAAAATTTGAGGATTTTCCTCTGTATTATGTGGTGGGTCATCTCATATCATCTCATCATCTCATATCATACTCATCTCATCTACAAATATGTTCTTCTTCCTTGACCTGCACTCGCCAGTTTGGGTTGAAAAAGAAAGGGAACCCTTACTAAAAAGGGACCGTTTGCCTTCGACTGCAATACTTTGCATGAATACAACAGATACCCCAGGAGCATCACTAGTCGCTTTAGCAAAATTAAACTTTAGTTTATGTAATTCTTTTTTAAATAGATAAATTCATTGTACACAATTCCTCGCGTTTGATCACACAATGACCTTCCTGAGGAACTTGCAGACTTTGACTACCCATTACCCCCCCCCCAAAGAATAATGGCCTTCCTGGGAAGGACCGCTCCGGCACAGCTTTTTTTAGCACTACACCACTGATCACAACTTCCCCCATTGTGGCAATTCATTCACTTTTTCCACATCTAGTCCTTCAGGGATGTTTCCAGTATTTATTCCTGAGACTATATCACATTTTGTAGACATTGCCACATTTCCTTTATATTCTGTAACAGTTTTAGATATTAATTTTTTTCTCTGCCAGATCGACACATTCACCAATCCTCACTGTCCCTGTAATTCCATTTTTTTAAATATATTTTTAATCAATAATTTTTTTTATCATGGTGATTTTTTTCTTGTAACTCATTTACTTAAAATTGGGGCTCGCTTGTCAGAAACTTTCATTATGCTTGATATGATATAAGTCTCCACTCTCCACATCACCTATATTATTCATTTGTACAGCATGTTTGGTTCCAATTGGCCTGAGCAATATCTGCAACAGCTTGACCTAGGTTAAATTTCAAAAAATTTCTATACATTGCAATTTTAAATTTCAAAAATCTCTATACTTTACAAATTTATGTGTTTTCCTTTTCTTTTTGCAAACAATATTACAATATTCTAGCTTGTGGTCTGTCATCTTCACCCTTCTACGCTTCTTGATGTCTGATGTCCGCCGACCTGTCCGCAACAATGTGGTGTAACAAAGTGGCTGAGGAGGTTGTTCCTCTAGTTGGTTGAGTAATGACTTGGATCTTATTAGTTTTTTCGATGTAGGTAGGCCTACTTGGCTTCATTACTAGATTTGGAGAGTAAGTCTATGTTACTATCCCCTAAATATATAACAGTATCGACTTGAACAGCTAGGTCAACAAAGAAAGAGTGAAATATATAGGTTCCAGGAAAGTATACCTTAGACAAGTGGAGGGGCCTATAAACTGCACATATGCTAAACTTTTTCCCTCCAGATATCATGACAACACAGAGAAGGTTAATACCAGGGTCTACATGATTTGAAAGTGAGCACTGAACATATGCAAGACCTTCCTTGGTGTACACAGCTAAGCTACCCCCACTGCTTGTCAGATTTTAAGTGCACATCAATCGGTCTTTTCTAATCATAGTGTAGCCCAGTAAACTGTAGTTGTCCGAGGGAGTGCCAGGATGAAGCCAGGCTTTACCTACAGCAAGAACATCAAAGTTAAAGTAAGAGAGCTTATTTCATCGAACCCAGTATTCAGACATCTCATGTTAAGGTACCCGACCTTAAGATGCCTGTTGCCCCTTCACTCACCTAGTTTCCCGAACCATACTATGCCTATTAAAAAGAATAAAACTAACAAAGAAAAATTTAAACTTTAAATAAATTGTAACAAGCTTGACTGAACATTGCTGTCTAGAAGATCCTGACTTTGTTTGCTGAGCAGGACTATATATAAAGAGGAAATCAAATATTGCTCTCGTTCAAATGAAGTTAATATATTTTATTTACTAAAATGAATATTGTATGTATTCAAAATTCTGTGCTAATGGCAGCTAAGAAAATGCACTGCTGTAATTATTGATTATTTCAGTATAGTCTCTGTCATCCATTGTTAGTTCCGTTACCGGGTAACCAAATCCATATTTCAACTTTGAAAATTATAAGTGTACTTCTACACCTGCCTGATGAATGATATTTAGCCAGTACTGTGAGTTATAGATATATAGTAAATGAAAGTAGTTTTTGCAAAGATGATCTTAGATTACATCAACAACAACAAAAAACACATTCCTTTGTATGTAGTTTTTTGCTGTGTGATTGACTCCAATTATATTGAAATAGCTTTCATTAACTTACATTGTTTCACTAACGTTCCATGTGATACCAACTAATAATGACAAGGCATAGGAAAAAATATATATAAAATATAAGTTACAATTGTAGTTGGGTAGCACAGATGAAGTTGATAAATTAAGAATGACAATTATTAAGATTGAAATTGAAATAGTATCCTAGTGAAATAGGAGTTATCATGTTGGTGGGAACCTGCATGAGTTATTCCCTGCTCATGAACTGTCTATTATAATTATCAGTTACTGAGAAAATGTTCGTTAAAAGTTTGTCATCCTTCCAAATCCAGTAAGATTGCTTTCAAATTAAAACTTACTAAACATGTTTGATTGGTAACTCTTAAAAATAATAATTAATTTGATACCTATGTTTATTATATCCAAATTTTTTGGGATGAATTAATACAATGACTAGCCGACCATATGTTTGCCAATATTCTATAAACAGGGAAATCAACCAAATTAAAAGGGTTATATTTCTTTCCTAGAAACTACTTACTATACTTCAGTTTTGGGAGTTTTGAATGATATAGTAAATTTGCTGTGCAATGTTGACTAACAAACTACATGCACTTAGCAAGTGATTGGTGACCTTCCCTTATTTATAACAAGTATTGCCTAGTAATTTAGTGAATTATGAATTTTTATTTTTCGTTTCACATTGATTTAGGTTGAAAAAATCTTTACTTTGTTTTAAATCAATTATATTTCATAGTTAGTTATTAAGATGTGTAATAAATTATATAATTAGTGTGGTAAAGTAATATATACAGTCCTGGATACATGTTTTCAACAAAACAAATCAACAATTCAAGTTTAAATATTTATTTTGCTATGCGATGGAATCAAAACATACACCTTTATTACTAAGAACTTCTAAAGATACCAAGAATGATACTTCACTTGAAACTAAGTGATGTGACTAAAATGTGATAGTGTTTAATATTTCAATAATATTTTAAAACCAACTCTTTGTCAGTACGCAAAATGTCCCTCGATCAAAACAAATATTGGGTGACTCCTGTCAGATCATGAGCCTTAGCAAATTTGACTAATGCTGATATGAAGGACCTTTTAACTTGTTTAAGCCCAACAGCGAGTGCACTTAAGGTTATTTCAATTAAAAAAATATTGCAACTAGTAGTATTTTTTAAGGTTGACCAGCAACAGACAGATAATCTCGTTGATATTTCCCCTACTTTGACAATATTAAAAAAAACATTTTAAATGAAACCAAGCTAGAACCCGCATATTTGATAAAGCACTTCAGTTCTGTGCCATTTGTTTAGCCATTTTCTATAAAATGGCATAAAATGTTCACAACCGTTATGATGATATGGGTATCAGTCAATTTGGGAGGAAGAGATAGGATATGTAAATGTATCTAAAATTTTGATCCTCTAAATATTATATTAGTGCGTAATCAAACCATTTTGCAAAGAATGCTTTCCTACATCAACTTTACAATTTCAATTATAAGTAGGCATAGTTTTACTTGTATTTAATACACTTTTGTTGACATATTTAAAAATGGTCAAATTTTATCTACAGTACTCATGTAACAAATTCCAAACTCAAGCTTAGAATAATTAATTAGATTACTCCATACTATCCAAGGAAACCTTCTTTCATTTTACAGGTAAGTTAAAAATTCACTTTTTTATTTTACAATTTTTTATTTACAGTTTTAAAACTTTATACTAATACTACTTTACATTATTCATATATCATAAATAACCTGTATACTTATCTAAATCAACCTAAAAAGATAGGTTCAGTATATGCTTGTCAATATTAACTAGAGAAAGTTCATAGAATTTTTTTCTTATCTCTGTTACACAACTGTTTTTTTTCTATGCATAATAACTGTAGACGTTACCTGTGTTGGGCTTCTTCAAAAAGTGTAAAGAGCAAATTCTTGTTGGGATGAAAGATTGTTAAATGAGTAACAATGTAACAAAGCTTCCTGTTGCTTATAAAGAAGATACCAGTATTGCTTATCTTCAGTCAAAGACATGTTAGAAAGACAGAGAAGAAAAGTCTCAACTTTTTCACAAGACACAGATTTCTGAGAGCACCATTTTTCACTAATTTAATGGTCACTAGAATAGAGGCTTTTGGTTCATAAAGTATTCAACCAATAATTAATATTTTATACTGCACTTCATAATCATAATATATTTAAAGTTTCGGTATCAAACACAAATTTAAAATTGACATACCTGTAGTTCATACTGCATACTGGTTTTTCTCACATATAGCAATTATTTAGTAGGCCTATAAAGCCACTAATGCAATTAAACAGTGTACACAATTTATCAATAATGAGAGTAGATTTTGAAAATAACTACAAGAATCATTCTTATAAGTGTGCTCCTTTCTTATGTTGCAGGTAATATTCAAGAGAGAACAAGAAGTACTTTCAAGATCTCATCTTGGGCCTCTATGGTTGTCTTCCGCACTCCGGCGTATTAAAAAGGACGTTTTTGACTAAGGAGTTGTCCTCTTTCCTAATTAAATGGCCAGTCCATCTCATTATTCTGCTTCTCACCGCTGCCACTATGTCTGGGTGCAAAAACAGTTGTTTCAACTCCACATTGTGCTTTATCTTCCATTCTCCATTTTCAAATGGAGAATACCTATGGTTAAACCATAGGTAGATATTTTTCATAATTTTGTTCTGAAATACCATAATATGTTTTTCTGTGTTTTTTTTCTTTTACTTCTTGGGCCTCCTTGGTTGTCTTCCAGTTTACTTAAAGGAATGTCTTTGACTAAGGAGTAATCCTCTTTCCTTATTAAATGGCCAGTCCATCTCATTCTTCTGCTTCTCACCTCTGCCACTATGTCTGAGTTCAAAAACAGTTGTTTCAACTCCGCATTGTGCTTTATCTTCCAATCTCCATTTTCAAATGGAGAATATCTTCCATTCTCCATTTTCAAATGGAGAATACCTATGGTTAAACCATAGGTAGATATTTTTCATAATTTTGTTGTTGAATACCATAAAATGTTTTTCTGTGTCTTTTTTTGCTTCTTGGGACTCCTTGGAAGAATGTTTTTGACTGAGGAGTCGTCCTCTTTCATTATTAAATGGCCAGTCTATCTCATTCTTCTGCTTCTTACCTCTGCCACTATGTCTGAGTTCAAAAACAGTTGTTTCAACTCCGCATTGTGCTTTATCTTCCAATCTCCATTTTCAAATGGAGAATATCTTCCATTCTCCATTTTCAAATGGAGAATACCTATGGTTAAACCATAGGTAGATATTTTTCATAATTTTGTTGTTGAATACCATAAAATGTTTTTCTGTGTTTTTTTTTGCTTCTTGGTCCTCCTTGGAAGAATGTTTTTGACAGAGGAGTGGTCCTCTTTCATTAATAAATGGCCAGTCTATCTCATTCTTCTGCTTTTCACTTCTGCCACTATGTCTGAGTTCAAAAACAGTTGTTTCAACTCCGCATTGTGCTTTATCTTCCAATCTCCATTTTCAAATGGAGAATATCTTCCATTCTCCATTTTCAAATGGAGAATACCTATGGTTAAACCATAGGTAGATATTTTTCATATTTTTGTTGTTGAATACCATAAAATGTTTTTCTGTGTTTTTTTTTTGCTTCTTGGGCCTCCTTGGAAGAATGTTTTTGACTGAGGAGTCGTCCTCTTTCATTATTAAATGGCCAGTCTATCTCATTCTTCTGCTTTTCACTTCTGCCACTATGTCTGAGTTCAAAAACAGTTGTTTCAACTCCGCATTGTGCTTTATCTTCCAATCTCCATTTTCAAATGGAGAATATCTTCCATTCTCCATTTTCAAATGGAGAATACCTATGGTTAAACCATAGGTAGATATTTTTCATATTTTTGTTGTTGAATACCATAAAATGTTTTTCTGTGTTTTTTTTTTTTGCTTCTTGGGCCTCCTTGGAAGAATGTTTTTGACTGAGGAGTCGTCCTCTTTCATTATTAAATGGCCAGTCTATCTCATTCTTCTGCTTCTCACCTCTGCCACTATGTCTGAGTTCAAAAACAGTTGTTTCAACTCCGCATTGTGCTTTATCTTCCAATCTCCATTTTCAAATGGAGAATATCTTCCATTCTCCATTTTCAAATGGAGAATATGGATAAACCATAGGTAGATATTTTTCATAATTTTGTTGTTGAATACCATAATTTTTTTTCTGTGTGTTTTTTTGACTTCGTGGTCCTCATTGGAAGAATTGATTTTTGTCTGAAGGAGTCGGTCCTATTTCATTAATAAATGGCCAGTACGATCTCATTCTTCATGCGCTTTTCACTTCTGCCTCTATGTTCTGAGTTCAAAAAACAGTTGTTTCAACTCCCGCATTGTGCATTTATCTTCCAATCTCCATTTTTCAAATGGAGAATATCTTCCATTCCTCCAATTTTCAAATGGAGAATACCTATGGCTAAATCCATAGGTAGATATTTTTCATTATTTTTGTTGTTGGAAATACCATAAAATGTTTTTTCTTGTTTTTATTTTTTGCATCTTGGTCCTCCTTGGAAGCTATCTTGGGCCTCTCTTGGAAGAATTGTTTTTTTGACTGAGGTATGAAATTCTTCTTACTAAGATGAATTTCTTCTATTTAGAAGTGGTTGAATGAAGATTTTTTATATAGTGAAGATTTTCTACCGGTATTTGTTTTCTATATATATTCTATATAAAACTTGGACCTTAGGTTGAACACCGTAGTCATAAATTAATGTATACTAAAGAATATAAAGTAATAATTTTAATTTGTAATTAATTGTTAGGTTCCCAGTCATTTCATCGGGCTATTTGACTTGACTTGTCAATCCTGCCAACCCTATTGAGTTGCAAGAAGAGTTGATCTCATGAAATATAATTTAAATGATGAGTTCAGCATTCTAAATTAGTCCAGTTCTAACTCAAGTCGGTCAACCAACAGTATACGAGTGTGTTTGGCAAGTTCAGTTAACTGTAGTCTATCTACTGTATAATATTATTTATAAGTGAGTCCAGTTTGAGCTAGTTTTGCATTCCTAGCATGAGTTCTAATGTGAGTTTTTAACACCCAACATATATTGTGTATTATGTAGTACAGTATATAGGAAAGGATGTATATGTATTTAGTTTTACTACACAAGTCAATAGTCAGTAACAAGACTACAAGATCGTGCCAAAATCATCTTACACTCAGTTCTCATTCATACTTTGCTTAAAATACCTACCTTGGGGTATGGTTTCCATTTCAATAATCTAATCTAATGTAATTCAAATTAAGCTGCAATTTTATATGGTTTACTTCAGCAATGTTGCATCCGGAAACTGAGCAGGTTTTTAGGGTTAATATTTCGCTACAAGTTTGGTTCATTTTGGAATTAAGTGGACTCAATTCTACACATAATTTGAGTTAGTTGACACAACTTGCAATATTGGGCTCTGAATTCCCGCAGTAACATATGGAGTAGAGTTAAGAAAGAACTTCACTACTGATAGGATGAACCAAAATATTTTTTAAATATCACAAGAAAGTTCATTCATTCTAATTATTACCTCAGAAGAGCTGTCAAAGGAGATTTGCTTGACTTCCAATCACTTTTCAGTTTTCATACTATTAGTACAATGAATATTATTCCGTCCCTTGAAAAGAAAGGATGTATTGAAAAAAATATAGATATGCTAAAAGGTTACAGAAATCATGTACATTGGAGAAATATATAGTTCATATGGGAGCTTAATGAGTAATGATGATTTATGCAGGGAATGGAAACAGTCTGAATTTTCAAAGCTCATAAAGCTTTCAAAATTCAGGGTTTATTAAATGAAAAAGAAATAAAATCACAAAAAAGGATCTAAAATCTTCCCTTAAAAATTCTGAGCTTCCACAGCAGTTGAATTAATGTTGTTCTAGAGTATTGTTCTGTATTTTGCTATCTATATAATTTTCATAAATTATAAATTTTGGTTTATTTATTCATAACAAATAAGTACTATTACGATTTTTGTTTCATTACATTGGTTTAACAAAAGATATTTTTATGAGCAATAAAAACAATGCTTTGGAAGCTGTAGTATTTTTCCAATGTCTGCAGTGACAAAAAAAGTGATCTAGGAATCAAAATATTAATACTCTTAAATTTATTTATATATAATATATTTACAGATATTATGTTTATACAGGTTTAAAATACAAATATCACAAAATTTCCATACTAAGGAGAATGGTGTGGATGTTTGAGAGGGTGACGTCTGGGTGGTTTCTTCCTCGGCAAAGCATAGTGTAGTTCGCTCTGAGCAGTATTGCAGCCAGTCTGAACCATCGGGAACATGTACTCCAGGTCTATGTCATATCTGTTAGAAAATCACAATGTATGTTAATTATTTTTTAAAGTAAACTATAATGGTTAAAACTCTTAAAAACCAATAAAAGTTAATAATTTTGTTTTTAATAAATATACAGTACTTGTTAAAAACTTAGTGATCGAAATCTCATGTATCGACGATTCAACTGTAGGTCCCTTAGATGTCACTGGCAGATTGACAATTAATTTACAGTTCGGTCTAATTATGTCAGCCTTAGTCAGTAACAAGACTACAAGATCGTGCCATAATCATCTTACAATCATTTCTTGTTCATACTTGGCAACCAATGGTAACCAATGGAATTATTTTAAACAGGATCATTAAGATTTGTCACTGCCCCCAGTGGAGTCTGGTTTTTCCATCCCTTTGCAAGATAGCGGACTTGGCTTCACAGTTATTGGTCTTCTGTTGTCCTGAGGTTTACAGCTGAGTAGCCGGAAGTGACACCTCGCCGCCCCACAAAGATACCATCTTCGTCTTATTTTAGTAGGGTAAAAAGTCCCATTTGAGTAAAAATGTATACTTCTTCCTTAAAAAACCTTAAAAAAGAGTGGTAAATTTTTAGGTTATCGAAAAAAAGCTATAACTTTTGTTACTTTTTGAAATAGTCGGAATGAAATAATTTCCTATAATTCCTAATAGTCTAAAGAATTTATTTAGTTTGTTTCACTTATTAATAATACTAGATTACATATCTAGGTTAAAGTGTGATTAAAAAACTAATATCATAGGCAAAATCAAACGGTTTCTTATTTAAAACTAATTGAAAATTTTCATTTACAAATATTAAAAGAATTTCAGAGGAGAGTACCAGATCAATGCCTTGGACACTCCGACCCTAACTGGAAGTAGAGAACCAACATGTTTTCAGATTCGCTTCTTCTGAATTATACCTCTATTGGAATGCCTTAAACCAGTGGAGCGATATGTTTTTAACAAGCGCAGCTTCCATTGTTGAAACTAAATTTCATGATAGGATGTGAGGAGGTCAAATATTGATCTAAAACTGATAACAACCGCTTATAACCAACCAAGGAAGGTTTTTACTATAATTTAAAATGTCATAGGCGAATTTGTTACTTTAATCAAGGTATCGATTTTGTGTTGAGATTTTTTAAACTGACAACGCTGCTCTGATCAAGAGGAGCGGAGAATACTTAAGATGACGACCCTGCGGTCTTGATGACAAGTGAAGAGGAGCATGAGTAAGTAAGGTAACCTATTGACTAAAAAGATTCAAGAAATAGGTAGTGTAGTGTATTTTTTAAATCAGTAAAATGATTTTAATATCTCGGAACCACCCCACAATTAAAACTGATATTAATTACATTTGTCAACACAGGACTGATGAGCGATAAAATAGTTTTTATCAACGTCACATTTAACTTGTCCAACACAAAAGATTTCTTGTGCTTTATAAAATTTGTGGTGTACTGAAATTTTTGTCCTTAATTTTGCACAGATTAGTTGGAAGAATTAAGTAATGTAGCGGGCCTCAGCGTTCCACAAACAACCCCAGATTCCCAGTAACGCAGGATTCTGGCACCACCCCCCACCCAGGTTCCCAGCATCGTATCCAGGTTCCCAGAATCTAAACTCAGGTTGCCAGCATCATTCCCAAGTTCCCAGTACCACCCCCGGTTTCAGTATTTTCCCCAGGTTCTCAGTACCTTCCCCCAGGTTCCATGTACCACACCCAGTTCCCAGTTATCGCCCCCGGTTCCCAGTACCACACCCGCATCTCTAGTACCGCCCCCCGGTCCCCAGTACTGTCCTTGGGTTCCCAGTACAGCCTACAGATTCCCAAAATCTTGTGCCTTTTTTTAGTTGAAAATTTCTTATATTATAACCTTTATTGGAATTACCGTTTTATTAAAACCCTATGTTTTACATCCACTTAATGCTTCACTAATTATTATGTAATTTCAATGATTAAAACTGACTTTAATAGAATAGAAGTAGTGTATAGTTGATTTAGATGAGTGGGAGTAACAAAAAACGGTAACTTCCCCTCATTTTCGGTCGAAGTATTCAACAGGGACCCACATCTTCTGTTTATACAAAATATAAATGTTGTATATAATACATAGTTTGACAGTGGGTACACTGTCATGGCAGCCATCATATAAATATCCACATTAAATCATTATGTGTTGACAAACAAGTTGGCGAACTTATTCACATTGGACTACGTTGGATTCAGGTCGGACCAAGATGGACCAGCATATTCCACAAGCCGACCGACTTGTTCTACCGGACCCACAGTATTCTGAAGAGAAATACAAGGCAGAAGTACAAATTCACGTTTTTATACCATAGTCACTTGGAAACGGAACTTGTTTTATCACCTTCAGTAGTGTTATCAAGTTTTGTAACATTAAGAGACATTGGAAAAAGACCAATAAGTTAAAGGTAAATGACCGGCGTTATAATGAACTTCAAAAACTGTAGAATACATGAGAGTCTGCTATGCATGTTTGACTTGAATGACCACTTATAGTGAAGATTGAGTTTTAGAGGGAGGGTAGTTTTGAGAGTTTTGAGGACTGGCTTGCTATCCTAAAATGGGTGGATGAGAGGCTATGTCCCAGATCATACTGGGGAATATTTGGAAAACGTTTTTAACTTTTAAAATATGTACTTACCGTGGTAACTTGTCTCTGAGGAAAGAGATAACATTACGCGGTAACCTAGACGTCCGAGACATGATGAAGCTGGAGAGATACCTCGGAGACTTGGACTTCTCAGCACAATGCAGCAGCAGGGACCAGCTGGAGTAGTTTGAATCTAACACATATGTGTTGTATATCCCTTCATCTGGAGACATACGCATGGATAAATTATTTATGATACAACATTCATATTTAAAAATATCATGCACATACATATGAATAATATTAGTTTGAATTTTGAGTGTTCTGAAGAAAGTCACTCTTCATCAATGTAAATTGAATCATTGTTTTATTCAGGATTTTGAGTTTGTCTATATATTTCACTGAAAGAATAACACTTAGGCCGGCTGCACACTGATGCAGCATTTCACCTGAAGCAAGTGTTGCGGGGCAAAATGTTTCGCTCCCTGTGTGTTTCAATGCGAGGTGCTTCGCAAAGTTTTTTGACGAGTGTGTGGGGGAAGGGCGCTAGTACCTAGTGAAACATTTTGCATCGCAACACTTGCTTCAGGTGAAATGCTGCATCAGTGTGCGACCGGCATTAACAATTTAAAAGTTAAATTTCTTATTATTATATCACATAACCTCAAAAATTTTGGTGAAGCACAGGTGTTAAAAGTTAGTTAATTCTTTAAAAACAATAATCCATAACAAAATCAAAGGCCTTTTAATTTAGTTTTTGAAATTTGACACATGATTAAATAGAATCGTGGAAATTATATATGATCATATATGGAGGAGGGCGAGGATTAAAAAAAATATTTTTTTGATATGGATATGTCTGAGATCTTGAAGGTGTTAGCAGACTTTTGGAATGCAAAAAGTGCAAAAGTGTTTAACGGAAGTTCCGTCATATGGTTATTAGAACAGCAGTTTAGATGAACTAAAAACATTCCCTTTAGACATATCCTTTTCCCATGGGGAGGTAAATGGTCAATCATTTTTGAATAGTGTAATGTAGAGGAATTTCTGGTTAAATTACCATTGTTCTTATTGAAGAATCCCTCTTTAGTTAATTCAACAAAAGCCCTTTAAATAAACATGCAATGAAGAGATAGAATCTTTAATATTTGAAAACTTTGTTTGCAGTGATCTCTACACCCCAAGCCTGAAATCAGTCTAATTATCCTTTTTTGCTAAATATACTCTAAAAGCTTCATTTGAATGAATTGGAATACTTCTCCCCAAGAATTAAACTGAAAGAGATGAGATAAAATGGAACTATGTAAAGCATACTTTTCTTAAACTTGAGAATAAATTGACTTGAATAAAATTAGCAAAGCATAGAAGAAAGACTTACTAAGCTTTTGAGTTAGCATTTCCATGTTGACATCATGTTAAAGAAATAGAAGTATAGTACTGTAATTGCAATAGTATTTATAAATACAGTAAGAGTAACATAATATAAAATTACCAAGTTTGATGCATGGACATTCTGTAGTTTGAAGTTCATTGTGTATTATTTTATTAATTATATATACATACAGTGGCTATAATCTATCCAACCCATCTAATACTTTAATATGAACAAGGTTTGTATATTTAAACAAGGATCTTGATAATGGCTCTAAGGAATTTCTTTTGATTTTGGAAATAACTAATTTCGTAGTAGAAAATAAATTCTAGATAGGTCTAACGTCCAGGAAAATTCCGGTTTTCTTGTAATATTACATTTAAAATCTAAAAAATTAACATTAAGCTTTTGGAGAATGAAATGTAAACAATACAAATCAAAAGATCTGTTTATAACCGTTTGACAGTTGTTGATTGAGGATGGCTAACAATATGTTCTTTATAAGATGTGAGTAGAGGTTTTGCATAAATATTTGTTTTATGTATCGTATGTATAAATACATAAATGAAATATGATATGAAATATGAATATGATAAATGAAATATTATCAAATTAGTAAACAATATGTAAAATTTAAAGGATAAAAAAACTGTTCAAAATTAAAGCAGAGAAAAGCATTTCCAAAATCTATCGTGTTTTGATAGAAAACTTATTCATTGTATTCCTTGTAGCCACCGTAACAAACCAATTGGTTTTTACCTTTTGCTTTTTAATCCTCATTCTGTATCTAACACAATCAAATGACCATAGTTTATTAATAGTCGTACAAATAATTATAATAGCTCTAACAATTTAGCCTGGCTAAAACACTCTGAACCATGTGTCCGTACAACTGTGCCTTAGCTAATTGCCTACGCGGCGGACTCATGCATTTGAGGATACTATTACTCCCAGACTGTGGCCACTATTTTTTTATAGAGTTTATGCAGGTTAGTAAAAAAAGGTTTGTGTTAATTGTTCAATAAACAACTATCATTTTTGTTTTTATTTCAAGAAAGTAACTAACAACATCATGTTCAGTCGCCGACATAACTAAAAGAATAATTATTTAACTATTTGTATTATTAGTATTACATTTATTTCTTTCAAATTGACTTATTCTATCAGAGCAAAGCTCGGTCTCCAGGTACTATTAATAATGAGCTCACAATGAATAAATGTTTTGCCCAACCCAAAACAAAAATCGACAATCAGGTTTCACCTAATACTGTATCACCATTGTTACATCAAATGTGTGATCTTGGCTGTAATATTATACAGCATACTCACAGGATTCCTCTGCATGGACCCAGTGTGCTGGGTGTCCCGGGTCCGGGATGACCCAAGTAATGTTTCCCTCCAGCAAGTCATTATCCGGGTCATCAGTGAAGCTGTAGGTGAAGTTGAGCGAAACTTCACTCCCTTGAGGACCAAGGGATAAGACTGCTCGCATACATTTGTACTCCAAGGCTTCCTCTGAGCTGGCGTAATACTGGACCACGTACCATTGCCCCATCATCTGAAAATACAGACGATAAGTTATCTTGATAGGGAAGGTTATTGATAATGCAATATATCTCAACTAATGTACTGGTCTCCTTATCATTGCACCATCATCTAAAAGTAAAGATGATATGTTATCTCAAAAGGTTACTGACATTGACATTGTTAAATAGTATTGTACTATGTATCCCTTCATTTGGAAGCAAATAAGATAAATGGTTTGATAAGGAAGGGAATTGAGAATAAAACCATTAACTAGTATTGAAACACTTATCATTACACCCCATTACCTGAATGAAGTAACAATATAAAATGAAATGAAAAATCGTTTATTTATCCAGGCAAAGTTAGGGCCACTTGGCCCTTTCTTACACTTAACCTGTTGTAGAAAAGTTAAATTAAAAATTTACAACAGGATGCCAAAACAATCTACATACATTCAACTTATTAACTACTGTACATAATATATTTATTTAAACAAAAAAATATATACCAATAAATAATTAAAAATATTTTTTAATACAACCACACTAACAAGCACAAACGTACCAGCTGTCAGGCACACAGAAACCCTAAACCACACCAGCCATGACCGTACGCTCGAAAAATTTCATTTTCAATATTTGATTAAGTAACTTATTGATGGTACATTTTAAACTAACAGCATAACATTTATGCCTCTTTTATTCCATATTAGTTAGCTACTGAAATGGCAACCTATCCATGTATTTTAAAACCAAGTATGATTAAGAAATGAGTATAAAGATGATTGTGGCATGATCTTGTAGCCTTGTTAATGACTAAGTCTGACATGTTCCTTAGTCAGGACTGTTAATTAATAACCCAACAGTCAATGTCATATCCAAGGGACCTACATTTTAACGTGGAGTCCAAACCACTGCCTTTGAATTTCGAACTGGTCTAATTATGAGGATAAACTGCATTAACTCTGTTATTTTTCATAGTGTATATTAGGCATAGTCATAAGCATAAGTAACATTTTAAATTTTGAGTGATGTAGACTACGTTGTTAAGAGGATTATAGTTTTTAAATTTCTTATATTTTTCATTTTATGGATGTCTAAGGGAGATAATAAACTACTACTTATATTATCTATTTTCTGTCATTTGGCTCAACATTTTGCTAATAGTCTCGAAGTTCACAGTTTTATAAGTTTATCAGTGTATGTGTTACAAATATTAAATTTTTCTATTAATTGCCTTCAGATAGTTGTTTATCTCTTGATATATTTCAAGATTGCCTAAGCTGATTATTTCTTGTAAATTCAATGAAAAATTGTTACTGAGTTTCTTGGTCGTTTTAAAATATTCATCTCTTTCGTATGTATAGCTGGGACAGTATAAAATTATATGGTCCAATGTTTCACTTGTACCTAATGTACATTTAAGGCAAAGTGGAGTAAAATAACATTTTATTTTATAGAGACAAGAATTTATATTAGCATGTCCGAATCTCAATCGACAAATGTTTATTATTTCGTTTCTGTTCATGTTACACGATTTAAACCATGGGAATTTTGTGAAATTCTTCTGAACTTTCTTGTACCAATGCGCTTTATTTGTTGTATGTAAGATATCGCTCATAGTCGATACAAATCTTTTATACTGTAAATATTTGAAATCATCATTAGTGAGGTAAAAATCATTTCTATATTCATCATCATGTATTGCAGCTTTGGCCAATTGGTCAGCAATTTCGTTTCCTACTATTCCAACATGGCCGGGAGTCCACTGTAATATATATTTATTTGTACTATTGCAAAGCATTTCTTTTATAATGTCCACTATCATGTCTTTTTCTACTGTAATTCCTAGGCAAGTGTTGTGAATGCATCTGATGACGGATTGATTATCTGAGCAAATAATAATTTCTTCATTTGTGATATTACTAGAATACTGGATTGCTTTATAAACGGCATACATCTCAGCAGTATAACTTGAGTTTTTAGGGTCTAATTTATATTTTAGTCTAACATTAGTGATGGTATATAAATCGCAGCGCCTGCGCCATCTTCATTTTTTGATCCGTCAGTGTAAATAATCATAGGGTTTCTATAAATGAGAAAGTACAGAGAAAATTAGTCAACCAGTCAAATTCATATCCTGAGAGACAGGAAACCATATCAGGACCCACTTCCCTTTGATAAGACAGATGATTTGCTGCACTAGAAAGCTTTCCTTATTATATTCAATGTATTCATTCAATATTATACTGTAAATTATGAAGTATTGTGCTCTGATGCTTCTTATATTTAAGCTAATTTTTATTTTAGTTTTAAAATTTACAAGTGTGGTAAATGTGGTAATTTTAAATTTATGAAAGTACTTTGTAAAAATTACTTTATTATATTTAGAAAAATTATACCAATAGGCGGACAACATTTGATAACTATTTGTATTTTTTATGACTAACCTCTTCTATGTAGTTTTCAATGAATTATAAAATAAACTTTATTAAGAGCAGTCCAATTCGCTATTGAATGCATATTTTATGAAATTAAATAAAACCTACTTGAAAACACTGTATGAATTGTTTATTTTAAAGAAACAATGTTTGTATTTACTTCCCTGTGGGAAACAGGTTAGATCATGCATATGTCTAAAGGGAATGTTTTCACTTCATCTAAACAGCTGTTCTTATTCTTATATATTAAAAATTCAATTCAATAGCTCTGATGGTTTCTATGGAAACCTGTTACATGTTTTCATTCTTAATAATCGCCAACACTCCCCCAGAGCTAAGACATATCCATGTCAAAACATAAAATCCAAAGAGACATAACCTAAAAAATGTTTTACTATATTCTGTGTGAAACAAAGAAGACACATGGGACCAAACAGGCCCAACGACACATGTCTCAAATATGTGTACCATAAAACCCCAACAGCTGGTGAGATAAACATTTGACTAACATCCACTGACACTGAATGAGTTTGGGAGAGTCAAATAAACCCAACAAAATTCTGGTACCTTTTGAACATAAAAGATGATTTTACTCCATTGACTATTTTTTTCAAAATCATTGCAAAAATTGCAAACCCATAATTCAACCTAGATATTTGACATATTTTAAACTAACTTGGCTATGTTTTACATTCACAAGTCACATAGAACATTAGGTATTATATGCTCTGAATTCTAGAAGCTATAAGATGATGCTGTCTTGTTTTGTCCATAAAAACAAAAATAAATACGTAACTGTTTTTTTTCTAATGATTTGTAATAGCAGTTTTTAATTACACTACTCAATCAGTTATCTTTGTATGGTTCTAAAACAAAATACAGTATAATGATACAACTAACCATTTAGGTCATCCTCCTGCAACAGAAATAAATAAACGGTATCAGTGGACTGACATACTTTCTCCCTTAAGTAAATTTAAAAACGACAATCTGTAATTGAACTATCATATTCTTTAAAGTTTATCTAAGTATCATTTAAAAATTTATTGTTTCAAAAATAATCATCCAATTTCTGAAAATAACAACAAGAGAAACAAAGTTAAATTAATTGTTAGAATTTTATGGGGGGGACACCTCTACGGTAATACCTAGCTTTTTTGATTGTGTTTTGTTGGGTAATTTTACTTTATGCTTCATACTAAGTTTCATGGAAAACAGGTTAGAGAATAAGGAAGAAATTTATTTTTTAATATTCTCCATAAGAATAACATTGGACACTCTCAGACAACGTACTGCGTTTATCATGGACACTAAAATTAACTTTTCTCTGGACCTGTTAGTCGTAGACAAATAATTCAATTTAAATTAAATACTAATTTGTTTAGTTTTTAAAGCTGGTTTCAATGGTGATAGTCAAATTATTCTTTATCTTAATTGTTTTCACTGAAAATTTAAAAAATTAATTTTTTGATTGCCCATAAAAATTAAAAGCCCATAACTTTTAAACCATCATTTTTACAGACATGCAGGTGGTGGCATATTATTTAGTACTCTATGCACTATAAACTAGAAAATTTTAATCAAAAACGTTAGAGCCATTTTTGAGAATTTTGGATTTTTCACATTTTTTAGGGTTTTTAGGGGTGAACTACCCTTAAAAATAAAAATTTTAAAAAATGCCAGAAGAAACGGTGAATATATATCCGTACATGCTAAATTTCATCTAAATCGTACCAACGGGGATGTGGCTCTGTACACATCCAGACACAAGCACACACTGGCAGACAGAAATCTCGTTGAAACCCACTTTTTAGGTTTCAGGCGATCCCAAAAGGGATATATCCACTCTCAACTCAAATTCGAAAATTTTGATGAAAACAATAATTTCTCCATTTAAGTTTTACTATGTGTAAGGGGAGTAAGTAAAAAATATCCGTATTGTGTATTGTTGTAATACTGTAAATCTTATTATTGCAACTGAATAAAGGTCGTAATTTGTTTAGTGTTTTAAACTGGTTTCAATGGTGATAGTCAAATTATTCTTTATCTTAATTGTTTTCACTGAAAATTAAAAAAAATAATTTTTTGACATTTAAAAGCCCATAACTTTTGAACCGTTATTTTACAGACATGCGGATGGTGTAATATTATTTAGTACTCTATGCACTATAAACTAGATAATTTTAATCAAAAACGTTAGAGCCATTTTTGAGAATTTTGGATTTTTCACATTTTTTAGGGTTTTTAGGGGTGAACTACCCTTAAAAATAAAAATTTTAAAAAATGCCAGAAGATACGGTGAATATATATCCGTACATGCTAAATTTCATCTAAATCTGGCCAACGGGGTAGGCTGTGGCTCTGTACACATCCAGACACACACACATGTACAGACAGACAGACATCAAGTCGAAACCCACTTTTTTAGATTCAGGGAACCCCAAAACGGATATATCCACTCTCAACTCAAATTCGAAAATTTTGACGAAAACAATACTTTCTCCATATAAGTTTTACTATGTATAAGGGGAGAAAGTAAAAAATGTGTATTGTTGTAATACTGTAAATCTTTTTATTGCAACTGAATAAAGATAATAAAGTAAATAATAATAGTAATTCCTATGGTAACTCTGGTGATTTGGTTGGTTTACAGTAAGGAGCGACACTAGGCACTACTTGACAGGCTGTCTGTTATATGTTCAACACACCCTTCCATCAGAGTGTTTGTGCTATGTTGCAACTACCGCAGCGCCTGGTGCCTTCCTGTCGAATTCCTCGCCATCCCCTCCCCCCCCTTCTATGCCATAACACGTCTTTCGCCGGCGTCTTAGATAATGACGTATTGGAAACACCCCCATTTGTCAGTCTAGTTCCCACGATAGGACGGACGCCTGGTAAAAACTAAACCTTCCCTTCTTTTGGAATTTTATAATGTTTAGTCTGGATGTTTTAAAAGTATCAAATGGCTTGTAAAACACGATTTTTCATAAATTATTAAATACAATTATTTTCACGATTTTAAAATTTAGCTTCATTAATTATTTTAAAACAGGTTTTTGTAATCCAGGTGGTCACCAAAATAATAAATGTGTAAATTCCTTATGAAGGAATTCAAGTATGTGCGTAAATTACTTTAGCTGTGGCAAATGCAAAATTATTATAACTTTAACACATTAAAATTACGTCTAGAATACAAAAGAGCATCAATAATTTACGTAAAACAGGGGTTAAGGAGGCCAGAGAGTAGTATATCAATATCTGATAAAGCGTACTGTAGAAACGGCCGGTTATATTCTTACCATGTCATTATTAACTTTTTGCGCCTTATAACTACAGCATAATTATAAACCCTACCAATATACGATTTTAAGTAATTGTATTTTAAAATTTGAATTTACGTTCAGAATGAATGGCTTAGATTAACAGAAACGAAATATATGCTTAAATAAACTGAATTAATCATCATAAAGTCATGATTGTTTCATGACTTTAATTTAATTTGAAAAAAATCTTTGTTATGTACTGTGTTTTAACTGAAATAATGCCCTCTAAACATTTGTCTTGGTGGCATGAATATAGGAATAGCTAAATAATTGTTTATGTTATTACTGTGTTTAATTTATTTTTGACGTTAATTAATTTTCCACTGCAATAACTGAAGCTAAAATATAGATTTTTGTGAACCACATAAGTCGGCTGCTACTCCAAGAACGTAAAAGACCTGAAATAAACTGGAATTTTAGTCTTTAACATAGGCCTAAGTCTTGATCTAATTTAATTAAATAAATTTCTATCAAATATTATTCTTCATTCTTCAAATTTAGCTGCTAAAAATGTTATTTTTATAAATTAACACTCCAATAGCGTTAAACCATGTTATCCCAGAATGATACATTGCACTTTTTCAAATTACTTACAAAAATGCCTCCTCGAAACAAATATTTGGGGACCTAGATTAGGCATATATAAATAAGGACGGAAAATGTACGACAAATATTTTTCCCCTGTATAGCATTAAAGTGATAGGCCTATTCTAGCTCTCTTCTTAAATTGTTTATCCCAATATAATTAGTTGTTTACGTAAGTTCAGATTCCCTCTTGTAGTTTCAACTATCTGCTCATTCATACTTTAGAAGACATTGTCGTATTATTTAAAAAAGACAAAGAACCCCACTAAGTTAATCTCCAAGCCTCCCCCTTAATTCAACACAGGACTGTTCACAATTAATTTAATTAAGGACTCGTGCGTGGAGGGAGGCTCCAATTGATGACTAAATTAACTGAACCATTTCCTCAAATTCAAACTTACACCACTCTGTTCTCGCCGGCTCTGTTTGTGTTTGAACACTGATATTGAAGTTTGGCACTTCGACTTGTTTATTTGATCAATTAGTGTTCATGGTGACAAACTAGAACTAGTCAACTTTGGTCGTAAATCTTTTAAAGAAACATTTTACAATGTATTTGTTATACAGGGTGTTTCTTAGCAACCCTGACAAACTCCGGGAATATGTTCCTTGGGTTAAAACAAGGAAAAAATGTTATGTAAACATAGGTCCTAGGTCACCAGCCCTGAACCCTATGGATTTCTCCCTGTGGGGTCACATGAAGACAGATGTGTATAAGACAAAATCACTAACAAGAGAGGAGCTGTTAGGAAGGGTCATGAATGTCGCACAGACAATAAAATATCAAATATATCAAATAAAATGTAGTCTCTTTCGACCTTAAATGTTCCATAAAAATTGTTTTATCTTACAATTTTTAATATTATATAAAATAATCACCTGAAAAGGTATACAAAACTTGATATTTTATTGTTCTCTATTAAATTCTGCAACGTTTGGTAAAGTTGCATTCCAATTACTTGATAGATTGTATTAGTAAAGGACGTCAAAAATTATAACAAATATTTTTGAGCCCTGTTTTTTTTAGGAAAAACATTGTTTTAAACAGATTTTTCTCAGCCATACTAATTTTTTTGTACAAAAAAGCAATGAAATCTCATTTAAAATTTAATATTCTATCCATCTATGGAAGTTTTATCAAAATATTTGATCAATTTTGCATTAAGAGGTGTACATTAGATACACAAAAAAACAAAAAAATCACATTTTTTACCATAACTATGAAATGAATGGGTTTAGGACCTATGTTAAAATAACATTTTTTCATTTAACTCAAGGAATGAATTCCCGGAGTTTGTCAGGGTTGCCGAGAAAGACCCTGTATAACTGTCGCCAAAATACATATCTACTTTATTTCATTGAGAAGGAAAAATATTTTTTATTTTTTGACGTTGGTGAGACAGATACTTTTTGCGGTGTAACGTTAAAGATAGAATGAAATATAAGCAGCAGTACGGACAATAAGTTATAACCACTTTCTGACAGCCAAATAAAAACACGACGAGAAATCATATGACCTTCAAGTGTAATGAAAGAACCCCTGTGGATAACCGACTACAAAGAGTGAGCCATGCGTTGATGATGTAGTCAGGAAGTCTCTAGTGAATCACTAGTGCCTGTGTCATCCTCAGGAGAAACGTGAGGAATGGAGAGTGATAGAGGAAAATTAACTAAGTATACACTTTAGATTAAATTAGATCATTATTCAAATGGCAACCATACTATAAGGTAGGTATTTTAAGCCAAGTATGAATGAGGATTGAGTGTAAGATGATTGTGACCCGATCTTGTAGTCTTGTTACTTAGACAGGACTGTTAATAAATAGCCCAACAGCCGATGGCAACTAAGGGACCTACAGTTTAACGTGGAATCAGTACCACTGCCTCTGAATTACGAATTGGTCTAATTGTGAGGATGGTCTTTGTGGATTAACGCAGTATTCAATGGAACGTTAATCCACACCCACTGTCCATCGCTCACAACTATCCACAATTCGTGACCTCCAAGTAGCTGGATTACAGGACGTCGCCACCATCCCAGTCAGTTATAGGATACCAGAACTATTTATACAATCGGTTTCGTAAATTTAGGTAATTTCCTTTCCCGGAACCAGGGAACATAAAATATATTTCACATTTGTAATAATCTATAAACAACATAACAATATATCTGCCATTCAACAATGCAACTGCATTCTAATTTGATCAAAACGGCACAGTCCCAAATATACACACAACCGAGTAACCTTGAAACCAAAAATGAAGTCTCACCTGTCTATATGATAACAAATTGGTTATTGATGTATTTCAAAAACAATACAAAACTATACCAGTTTTATAGAACCCATTTAAAGTTTCAATAAGTTGTTGGTTGCAGTTTTCTCTAGGGAAATCACTTCTACTACCTCTATTTCATTTTAAAATGGAATAAGTTTGTAGCAATTTAGAAAATTGAAAGTGGTTGAAATTTTGTACTTAAAAGAACTCTTATCTTATCACCTGTTCAAGATCGAAGTTCCTGATAACCTTGACCTTAGGGCACTTGGTCTTGTCCTCTCTCCGCTTGTAGGGCAGACCGAGGGTCGCACAGAGGGCGAGTACCAGGACAGCCGTCAGCCAGGAGGCGCATGGCATGGTGAGACGCGCATAGGCAACACGGTGTACGGGACTGCACGGTATGGCGCGGCCTGACGTCAAGCACTGACTGAGGACTGTAGGTCCGCGGAGGCGGAGGTCTTTGATAAGGGGGGATGGGCGGGGGAGTTGAGAGCAACTGATTACGAAAATGTTAAAATATTTTTTCGGATCGTACTAAAATTAGGTTGAAATCCACTGCACAAAACTAACCCCTCCGTATATTCTAATGATCATTGTTACTTCAATAATATAATAAATGACCTACGACAATAAAAAAGGTACCCCCGTTGCAGCAGACCTTCATAATCAGCGAATTTCCAACTCAATAATACAATAATAATAATAATATATAACAAGTTTTATTAAAATATTTCCATAAACATGAGAATTATTTGACTATTCTCCATAAGATTAACATGGGAAAGAGTGTGCAGGTTTGCTGCTGTGAGGAACACTGAAAGTAGGCATTTCTACCATAAAAAATTTTTATTTTTAACATTTATACCAACTTTCATCAAAATCTGTCCATAAATAAAGGAGTTTGCCTATTCCCTAAATGATTAACATGGGAAAAGAGTATGCAGGCTTGCTACCATGATAAACACATAAACGTTTTTAAAGCATAAATGGATAGATCTCAACCACATGAAGGTAAATACCAAGTTTAATCCAAAAATATTTATTGGTATGGGAAATATTAATTTTTCCTTATCATAAATTTTAACGACTATTGTTTTTGGCCTCTGGGCACCTAAAGACAAAAAAATAACATGGTCTCGGGCTTAAGTCTTGTCATGAGACCTACGGTAATAGCTTCTTCCCTATGGGACATTCGTTAAAATAAAACTTAACGACTATTTTTGCTACGAGTAAAGCGTTTTATCCGTTGGAAAACAACTTTGGAAGATTTAAAATAGTTTCTAAATTACTTTTTGTAAATTTTCAGAACTATAATCTATCCCCATTACGCAACTATATCTCTCCTGGAATGTTTTGTCATTAATATTTTGACATGGGTATGTCTTAGCTCTGGGGGGAAATTGAAAATCCGTCAGACCAATATTTAAAACGGAAATGAAGTCGAATGGTTATAAGGACAGTTTAGAGGAACTGAAATCTTTTCCTTTAGACATATCCATGATCTAAAAAACTATTTCCGAAAGGAAAGTAAATACATTTTACATTTTACTATTCCGAAACACATAAAAGTAATAAACTGAGCACTAAACACTATTATGAAACAAAGAAATAAACAAATTTATGAATCTTAAAACAAGTTTTAGATTAGTTAACTTTATTGCGGTATCAGAAATAAGTAAAACTTATGGAATTATTTTGTTTTTCTTCTATAACTTATTCATAAAAAGATATAAATAAAATTATATTAAGTATGTCTAAAATCAAAAATAGTTTTCATTTTTTCGGGGGGAGGGTTAAATATTTAATACAATAATATTACAAAAAATACAATATTTACGATAAACAACATTTCACTAAAGGCTACTAAAAAAAGATAACTCGTATAAGCAAGATGATTTTTTATTATAAATCGTATATGAGATGAATCAAAATCTTTGCCAATCATCAACTTGAAGAACAGTATACCTAAAACTCCTGTAGCAGCATACCTGTGTCCTCAGCAGGTTTCCATTTATACAGGAAGTATTTAGGATTATAGAAAATAACCTTAATCGTAGATGAAGCCACATTTAAATAATGTTATCATAGTATTTTTATAAATGAAACAGATATATTAATTTGGGCTATATATAACCCTGAGAATGATATGGGAAATTTGGTAAGTATTTTGATGCCGTGAGAAATTTTGACGCTAAGATTTTTCATACACTTGGTAAAACGTATCTAGATAAACCTGTGTAACACGTTTTGTTGCAATATTACAAATAAATAAATTTGCATATTCTCCATAAGATCACAGGGAATGAGTAAGTTTACTATCATGAAGAACAAAAGTTATATTTTTCAGCATACATTACTAGACCTAAGCTATATGAAGCTATATATAAAGCTTTATCAGAATATTTCCAAAATCAATTTCAACTTTCCCCCCATAAGATTTAACATTGGATCCTCAAAAGACAACGTACTGTATTTACCAGTTTCTTCTTAGTAATTGCTTTACATTGAGCGAAGATTCAAACTACAAAATTGTTTTATATAACCCCCCCCAATGGGCGGAGTGGAGGGGGGCATGGGGTGGCAATGCCCCCCCAGACTTCTTAGTTTTAGAATATTCATTACCAATGTTAACAGTTCTGTTATAATTTTTATTTGACACAGATAATTTGATGAGGTTTTACTTTGGGTTTAGTTTTAAGTAAATGTTTCTTTTTCTCTATTTTAGGCTATATTGTGACAAAAACTAGGAAATTGACTCAATGCCCCCAACGTGTAACCTCTAACTCCGCCCATGTTAAGCATTTAAAACCCATCACTAGAGTGTAGAGAATACATGAAATAAGTTTCATTGTTATCAGTTCTCCCGTTTTTTTCGGAGAAGACGGCGTAAAATGCCTCCTAGAGCGTCACAGACAAACATACACAAATTGAGATAAGACTAGTTTCGGCTTCTCTAACGCACGAAACGTAAAAATAATTAACTCTGAGCAATGTACAGAAAAAACTCTAATTTTATTTATACAGGGTGTTCATTAAAGTTGGGGATAAACTTCGAGGGGTGATAGTACTCATCAAAATAAACAAAAAATTCCCTATAAACATATGTCGAAAAATCCTTCGTTTAGCCGCTAGCCGCCATTTTGTATTTTATACAAAAAACTTTATATATAAAGAACTATTTAAGATACAGAAACCAAACTTTGCACATATATTTATTGGCCAAAGAGAAAAATATTCTCAAAGTATCATTAAGTTTGCTTTTATATTTTCAAAATGGCAGCGGTTCTTAAAGTTAATGGTTTTTTTGTTATTTAAATTAAAATATTTTAACCGCTGTCTTTTTGAAAATATAAAAGCAAACTTAATGATAATTTGAGAATATTTTTTTCTTTAGCCATTAAATATGTGTGCGAAGTTTGGTTTCTGTATCTTAAATAATTATTTATATATAACGTTTTTTTGTATAAAATACAAAATGGCGGCTAGCGGCTAAACGAAGGATTTTTCGACATATGTTTATAAGAAATTTTTGTTTATTTTGATGAGTACTATCACCCCTCGAAGTTTTTCCCCGACTTTAATGAACACCCTGTATATATGTAAAACATAATAATTAATATAGTAGAGTGAGAGCTGCGACAATGAGAACAGAATATAGTACAGTATAACACAAGCATCTCTCCACTCCGTGTCAAGCTTTGCCCACTAATTATGAGTCTCTCTTTGTTTATCTAATGACTCAATTTGACCTTTCCCCTTCCCCCACTTCAATTACTATGTTGGTGGCTTTTTGTTTCTGTTTTTTTCTTGCACTCGTTCTGCTTATGGTAACCTACTATTATAATATCTACATAAAAATGTTTGTTATTAAGGAATTAAAAAAATACAGTGATTCGTGATTCCAAAAAACGATATCAATAAACCGACACATACATTGAACTGACATACACTATAATTATTTATCCTAGTTCTAAATCATTATAAACAAAACAAATATTTTGTTTCAGAAAATGTTCATGAAATTTCTTTCCCCCAAGTTTTATAATATTGAAGAAAAAATCAACCCCCACTTCCGTTCTGTGAGGTATGACAAATATTTTTGTGTGGATTTTATTTGGTGATGTGACCTCACGCTGCATACTGAGTTTCATGAAACAAGGTTGAGAAATAAGTAAGGCATTGGTTTTTTAGGAAACCCCATAGGAATTACGTTGCAATGCTTACCACGTACTGTTCTTCTTTTTTAAATTTCAGGAACCATTATTCGTAGACAAATAATAATTTGAAATACTAATTTGTTTGGGTATTAAACTGGAAATAGTAAAATTTTTACAATTACAATTAATTTTAAAAATACAATTACTAATTTAAAAAGAAAATGTTTTAGAATATTTTTTTGACATTTAAAAGCCCACAACTTTTGAAATGCCATATTATTTGGTATCTTAATAAATATAAACTATACTACTATTTATAAGGGACCATACATACTACTACTCAGGGTAAAAAGTAATCAAAAAATGAATCAGACTATAAAAATAACACACACAGTTGGAAAAAATAAAAACCATACTTAGAAACTTACAATATTACATATATTACTGAAATGCTTATTGTTTAGAAATATAATTTCATGGATTAACTAAAGGAAAAGTGTTAAATAAAGGGGTTTGGGTTATGCTACTTTATAATTAAAAATATTAGACTTAACCATTATGCGAATTATTTGTGATACAACTTTGCCATGGCCACCCTTTGAATAGGATAGGAAGTCGCAGTTGTCCATTTCGAAAACATTTGAGCTCCCCATTAACAAGAACGAACATCAGTGTTTACTTTAAAGATGGGAACCATCTGCTGTTGAAATACAACACTACGACAACTAAAAGCATTCGACGTGTCAATCACAATCATCTTCAAACTTTCTCTCAAATTTCCCCTTTATTCATAGACTGACGCAATCACTTGAATGTCATTTTGACGTGGATATGTCTTAGCTATGAGGGGAGGGGGTTATTTTTTAAGATGGAAAATATATAACAGGTTTCCATAGAAACCACCAGAGCCATTGTGTTGAATTTTTAATATAAAAAAATAAGAACAGCTGTTTAGATGAAGTGAAAACATTACCTTTAGACATATCCATAATCTAACCTATTTCCCACAGGGAAGTAAATACAACATTTTTCCTATATTATTAAGCCAAAATGGTAATTGACTCCAAACAAGCTTTCATTGAGGTGGCGGTCTACACCATGGAGAAATCCGCATAGAAACAACGAAATAACAATGTTAAATCAATAACAATGGGGAAATATCCTAGTCGCAGCAAACCTGCGTACTCAGCGAATTTCCAAATCACCAAAATGACAATAGTAATATATGACAAGTTATGAAAAATAACTCAGGAACATAGAGAGAGTAGGTAGTAGACAGACTACATAAACACTGAGGAAGAGTTACTTTCATACATATATATAACCATACCTCGCAGATCAGAGACTAACCAGACAAGAATAGTAAACCTGTAACACTGGATAAAACTGTACATTCTTGGTTTTTTTCTACTGTGGCTTAATATCTGTTATAATAATAAACAACACTAACACGCTTAAATCAATATTCATTGGCTTCAGTCTAGAAGTGACAGACTCCTGCAAATCAAGAAAGATTCGATCTTCACTGGCCAGTCTAGCGTGTAGAGAAACGTAAATTGAAGGCACTGTTTAAGTAAAACCAGTATCTTGTTTTCATACTGAGTACAAAGTTTATAAATACAGTAAAACTTTAAAGCTTGTATATTTTTTTAAATTGTATCATTATTTTCAGTAATCAGTAATAATTATTTATGCTTCGACCATTATACTATTAAAAAGCATCATTATAAGAACGTTTGTTTAATATATGGACATTTGTGTTAACCTTAACTAAAAATTTTTTCAACCATGTTTGCAGTCAGTAACATTCAAGGGTCAAGTAATATCAAAAAGGATCCAAGACTATGGAACTATTATTTGAAATCGTTTCTAAAGTAATGTTTCTAAGAATTATGGGAAATTTCGTATTATAATTATGTCCATTTATATTCCATATACAGTGCTATTAGTTTTATGTATCAAACACATTTGTTATCTTACTGTATGAATTGTTAATGCATTGTTGCTGTATGCTGTGTTAGTTAAAAGTTAGCTTGGTGTATACTTAACGTTTTATATCAGTTTGTTTGCATTTCATTTTATGTGTATCTTAGAAAACTAAAAAATAGTTATTGTATACTGTTATTTAATCATTCTTATAGTAAAAATAAAACCTAATAAATATAAAATAGGTATGTATTGTGTATCTTAAAAATAATATCACATTCTTAATTGCACACTTCTAGTTTTGTAATATTCGTAGACTACTCAAACACATATAAAACAAAACAAAAACTTGTGTCAATCGGAACGGGTAGTTTGGGGCGGTTTTGTACTCAAAAAATGAGTTTTTTGCGCTTCTCATACGTAATTTAAAAGGTTTTTAAATTTTATCTTCAACCACTAAAATCAGCTTAAAAAACTACACAATTTACTTCTTTAAAGTCTTTCTCTATCTCCAACGGTTACCGAGATATTAAAAATCTAAACACAGTACGTTGTATTTTGGGGCTCCAATGTTAATCTTATGGAGGATAAGAAAAAATTTATATTTCCCTTATCAATCAATATTTTTGGAAAAAACTTGAATTTTAGCTTCAAGTGGTTGATATCCATCCATTGATACTTAAAAATTTTAGTTTATATATTTATCATGGCAGCTAACCTGCATACTCTTTTCCCATGTTAATCATATAGGGAATTGGTAAGCTCCTTTATTTATGGACAGATGTTGATGAAACTTGGTATAATTGGTGAAAATAAAAATTTTTTATGCAATAAATTCCTACTTTCAGTGTTTATCAAAGCGGCTAACGTGCATACTCTTTTCCCATGTTAATCATATGGAAAATAGGAAAACTCCTTTATTTATGAACAAATGTTGATGACAATTTGTACAAATTGTCAAAATAAAATTGTTTATGCTATAAATGCCTACTTTAAGTGTTCCTCACAGCGGCAAACCTACATACTCTATCCTATGTAAATCCTATGGAGAATAGGCAAATAACTCTCATATTTATCGACATATATTGATAAATCTTTATAATATATTTTTTTTATTTGGAAATTCGCTGAGTACGCAGATTTGCTGCGACGGGGGTATTTTCATAATGGTATTGAGTGGTGTTTTCTATCGGTATGCGGTGAGCGACAAAACATAACTAGGTGTGATGACCTAGGTGGTTAACCGGCATCGAACCTACATTCACAACGACATCCTTGTACCACTTCACATCCGGTGTCGTGTATTTAGTTCTCATATTATTGTAGATCAATACAGCCAATTTTCGTATTTTTTACAAATTTCTTATAGGAAAAGATCTATTACCGTGGTCTTCATTACATGACTTAAACCCGGGATCAAGTTTTTTACATAGGTACATGTCCATAAATACGATAACTCGCCTATAAACCATAATTTCGATTATACAGAAGGGCTATAAAATCCCTTCCCCCTATTATTTTTTATTTGTTAGAAGAAATAAATAGCCTTTGGGAAACCATACAAACTTAACCCAAAGAACCTTTTAAAGTTATCGAAAATTTTGAGTGCACCCAAAAATGGGGGATTTTGGGGGCAACTCAAAACTTTCAAATGTTAAGCCCCATCGAGGCCATTAAAGGTCTTGAAAGTTAAAGACGATTGGCGAAAATTTGGGGCTCTACCTCAACCCTTGGTGTTTTATACAATTTACATTTAAAGTTCAATCATGGATTTTATTTTAATAGCTACATATTCTAACTTTTTTAGTGATTAAAAATGTTGCGAAGTACCTAAGACCTAAGATGTAAGAGTCAACTTTGATCCTTCCTATTACAATGAATCCCATAGTTAAAAATCACTTTAAATGTAAATTGTAGCAAACGCCAAGACGGGAGGGACTTAAAACCCAGGGTCATAATTTTCAAAATGCCGCCATTTTGTACTGGGTTGAGAACCACCCAATATTCATCTATCATCTCTACATTTCAAGACCTTTAAAATAAGGTACATCTCGATGGGGATTTACATTTGAAAATTTTCAGTTGCCCCCAAAATCGCCCATTTTTCGGGGGCACTCAAAATTTTTAATAACTTCAAAAGATACTTTGGGTTAAGTTTGTTTGGTTTCCTAAAGGTAATTAATTTCTTCCATAAAATAAAAAATATAGGGGGAAGGGACTTTATAACCACCCTGTATATGATTCAAAAGTTTTAAAGTGCAAAAATATTCGACCCAGTTAGGAATACAGTTGAATCAATCAATCCAAAAGGAGGCTTATTTGTACCTCAAAATGGGGATTTTTACATGTAATTTATTAAAAAAAAACTAAACTGTTCCAGCACCATTGGAATCAGCCCATAAAACATACAATTTATATTTTGAATCACGACTTTATGTCAAGTCATAAAAACTTGTAAACACAGTACACTATATTTTGGAACTCCAATCTTAATCATATTAAGGAAAAGGTTAAAATTGATATTTTGCTTGGACCCTATTATATAACATATTCTAGCAAAATGTTGTGTGCAGTTTCATACATTTAAGATCTCAAATTGTATAATGAATAATCAATTTTTGTTCCCCATGTCAGCTAACGTACTTACGCATTCCCCATGTTAATCTTGAGGAGGATAAACTAATTGATGTAACCTCTATACTATTTGCAATATTGTAATAAACCTTGTTTTAATATTTTTTGTGGCAGCAAACCCACATAATTTGACTAATTTCTTATGTTATTTATTTTCAGTATACATAAAAAGGTATAACTTCCTTATTTATAATATTTGATTGGTGACTTACTTGATCTTTAAAACGTAATTTTCATAAATTAATTAGAAAAATGTAAATTTGTTGAGTACACGATTCTGAGGATACGGCGGTAAATTATTTTATAATATCAACAAGTTTCATACAATTTCTAAATACTTTAAACATTGAGAGGAAATAAAAGTGTGATTTTCTCCTTAATTATAAACGTGCAGTCAGTTATGCATGACGTGACAGTACCGGCGGTTCGATTTGTAGAGTCGTGCGGTTGGCAGCCATGCGGTAACCCTGCCCCTGACCTTGACTGGACCAGGTCACTGTGCCATCACATGCGCGACCACCGACCAATGACCAGACCCACCTGTTCACACCTCACACGTGTTACACCTCCGAATTCGATGAGACCAAATCAATTTCACGTTTTAAACAATGAGTTGTATTAAACCGATTATTTTATAAATGTCAGACTCGCTTAAGAAATAAATACAGGTCATTGGTACGAAGGCTTTGAACCGGATGAAGAAACCGCTGGTAACCGATGAATCAATGTATTTTCTTCATAGTGCAACTATTTTCCTTAAGAGTCTGCATCAGTGGTAGCCATCTTGGATTTTAGTCCCGTAAGAGCAATGTTAAATTCTGGCGCCTATATCTCCTTGGCCTATTGTCATAAATTAACGGAAGAGGTGTCAAATTAAAGGTATTACAGTCCTCCAGGGCACCACCTTACAGAACTTCTTATTTTCGCTCTCAATAAAAAATAATAATGATTTATTTTGTAAAATATTCCTGGAATTTTGTTTTTATATCAAGTTAAATTTTCGAACATATTGAAAAGGTCATGCCCTTGAGCCACATCTCATCAATGTACTTCCAAAGTTTTACATTGATACTTTGATAATTAACGCCACTACACACGCCAAAGTGAAGGTATGTTCCGCCAGAATTTAACATTGCCCTTACGGGACTAAAATTCAAGATGCCTACCACTGATGCAGACTCTTAACATCTTGGTTCCTTCTAGGCCCTATAAACACTATAGGTGTTCGGACTATGAGGAAAGTATTTTGTTAAGTGTTTGCTTGGGATGAATCTTACATAGTTGACTGTCTAAGATGCTAGATATCGTAATAGCCTCCTGGAGACTCCTCGGCATCCACTCCGAATTGTGGATAGTTGTGAGCGATGGTTGGTGGGTGTAGTGTTCTCTTGTGTGGATTAACGTCCGCACTATTGAATGCTACGTTAATCTGCAAAGACCATCCTTATGATCAAACAATTACGTGACTTAGAGGCCGTGGTTCGGATTCCACGTTAAACTGTATGTCCCTTAGTTGCCATCGGCTGTTGGGCTATTGATTAACAGTCCTGTCTAAGGAATATGTCAACCTTAGTCAGTACAATAATACTACCAGATCGCGCCACAATCATCTTACACTCAATCCTCATTCATACTTGGCTTAAATCCTTGTGGTATGGTCGCCATTTCAATAATCTAATCTAATCTGGATCGCTCAGGAGGAGGCTGGTGATAGGATGGACACTACTTTGTGGTCCAAACCAGAACAGGGCTTCCCTAAGGTTGTCTTCTCGTCTGAATAATCTCTTCTGTGTCGCTGACCAGCCAGGGCCGGATAGTCAACGTCATAAACATGCTTTTAAACTAATTAGATAGCGGTGGTCAGCTAAAGGTCCCAGCACTCTAAAAAAACTCCAGCATAGAATAGTAAGGATTGAGAAGGGAAGACTCATGACTCCACGCTTAAAACCCTCAGCCTCCATCTTCCTCAGGCTAGCCGGTAGATCATTATAAATCTTAACTGCTGAGACTGGAAAGCTATCTCTTGTGAAAGACAGTCGGTATCGGTGGATGTTCAAGCTCTGCACACCCTTGTTGTTCTGATAGTGCAAATAGCCACGGGTTTTATATTGGCCTAAGTTTGTCTTGGTGCACAGCACAAACAAAGATGTACTGCTTGTAGAGTGTGAGGAAAATTCTGCAGACTGGCAATAAAAACCTTTACATGAATGCTTAATTTCCCAAACGGGGTTGAAGAATATAATTTGAAGACGCTCGATTACCCGTGAAACTTGTATGTTACCAATGGAAGAGTATCTTGTTCCCAGAATTTGGGTCATTCACTTTCAGAACTTTAAAATTGGATTGTAAAAATTAAACTTTTAGTTGTCACTTTCTTACCTGTTATGGCAATAGATATTTTGGTGGAATTTAGTGTAAAGACAACAATTAACTAAACCTTTTGTCTTCAATCTTAGAGCTAACACATTCTTGAATGATAATCTATAACTTTATCCTCTGAAAAAACAGTATTGAAGATTAGTTTTAAGTTAGTTAGCTATTACATTTCAGTTCTCAGGGTGGGTCTGGGTAGGCTATGAATTTTGCAATTTCGCATAATTTTGGTAGTTGACTATGTTTTACTTTAGTTACTTGAATTCTTTTTGTTTTGGTAAAACTACGCTCAGCCAAACATTTTGAACTATTTTGAACATCTTTGCCATTTAGGCAAATAAGTAGCCTGATATTATAGGCTTCCCAACCGAACATGACAGTCCAAGTGACCACTTGATTAGTTGTGAGTATTGTTAAGACATGATGTCCTACATTAATTCGGTGTTTCGTTTTCGTTTGTTCTGTTTTCTTTTATATTGATTGATTTATTCTAAAATCTCTCATCATAAGAACACTGACTGCTTGTGCATAACTTTTATTTACAAACTAACTTTTTAATTCCCCGTAAATTGTTAATTGTAATATTTTTGTTATTTATTTGTATATTTGTTTATTTGCCTGTAATTAATGTTTCGTTATTTTGCATCATATGTTATTGATTATTGTAGTTGTATTTATTTATAATGTTTATTTATTTTTTTTTTTTATTTTAGTATTTATTATTTATTGTTTATTTATATGTATTTTGTTATTATATTGTATATTTATATATATTATTTTATGTATTGTAGTATATTGTTTATTATTTTTATATATATTATATATATATGAGTGCATAACCTGGATGATTAGACATTTATATGATTCAATATATATATATAAATATTTGATTTAAATTTTATTTATTATTGAAAACATTAGATTATTTATAGGTTCAGCCCAGTGCATGCATTGTTCTTTAATACTTCTCTTATTAATACTAAAATTTATACTGTATTGTTTAACAATTTTTAAAGCTAAACATTATCTTCATGCATTTTGTTGACTTTTTACGAGGCTTAAAATAATGCACTATTAGTAAACTATACCTCTAGTTTAGGTATTGTTGTATTATGATTTATAATATTCTTTCGTGTTGTTTTTAAATCAACCTGTAACGGCTATTAATCACATAAATGAAACATTGGCTAAATTGTAGGAACTCAAAAGATAAAACTCGCTCATTTATCTTCCTCAACAGTTTTGACAAGAGATAAGAAGGTCAGACTCTTGAGCTAAATAAATAAGTTAACGGCTCAAAACATTACAAGTTAATCGGCGCGCGTCTTGTAGGCTAATGGTACCCAGGGGGACGTCGAAATCGGCGCGAAATTTGGCAACATTCCAGGGCGCCCGCGGCCGGCTCCGAGTCCAAATTCGACTTGGACATCTTGCCGATTTGCGTGACGGCCATGTAAACATGCAGGTCCTTCCTAATTCAAGTGTAAAATTTACAAATATATTATCAAACAACATACAAACACTCAGAATACATACATATTATAAAACATATCACAATAAAAACATATAATTATTAAAAAACATTCATGTTACTTACTTCTGTGGCTCTCAGTACCCGAAGAGGTACTCCACCTCGCCAACACACTGCCTTCAAAATTCTCGATCCATTACTTCATCCTCTCTCTACGGAGGTATTTTACCCTCAGGTTTGGTCTAAGGAGAACTGGGACGATGGCGACGTCCTGTAATTCAGCTACTTGGAGGTCACGAATTGTGGATAGTTGTGAGCGATGGTCGGTGGATGTGGTATTCTCTTGTGTGGATTAACATCCACACTATTGAATACTAAGTTAATCCGCAAATACAACCTTCATCATTAGACCAATTCGTAATATAAGAGGTCGTGGTTCGGATTCCACGTTAAACTGTAGGTCCCTTAGTTTCCATCAGCTGTTGGCTTATTAATTAACAGTCCTGTCTAAGGAACATGTCAGCCTTAGTCAGTAACAAGACTACAAAATCGCGCCATATTCATCTTACATTCAATCCTCATTCATACTTAGCTTAAAATACCTACATTTTACTATGGTTGCCATTTCAATTATCTAATCTAATCAAATCTTCTTTTCAGATGGCCGACCCATCTCAATCTTCTGCTTCTCAACTCGGCCATAATATATGGATCTTTGCACAACTCTTTCATCTCTCTGTTGTGCTTTATTCTCCCATTTTCCCATTTAAGAGCATGGACCATCGGGTTTTCTTTGCGTGTTGTTTTTCAAAAAGTATTAGTCGTTTTCTTTTTTTTACTAGCCCCCTATTCTCTGAGCCATATGGCAAAATTTGTCTTATTTTGGTTTTGCTAATTCGGGTTTTGGTTTTGTGTAAAGGTTGCGGGACTTATCAGTTTGTGGTATCCCGATAGACTTATGCTGCATTTCATCTTTTCTGTATTTCTGTATCTTCTTCTTTATTATAATTTGTTAGCAATACTCCTAAATAAGTAAAATTGTTTACTTTTTGAAATTTGTGTTCTTCTATTTCCACACGATCTTTATTATTTATTTGGGTAGCTCTTCCACATTCGATTATCTTGGGTTTTCCCTCATTGATCTTCAATTCTAACAAATTTATTCTAGCTAACTTAGAAAACAAATCTAAAATGTAGGTAGCACATAATTAAACCTTAATTTAGGTACGAACTTACGAATAAAAAAATATTAAAGACATTTTTCTCATTGGTGGACTTTTGCAATATTATTTTAGAATGGAAACTGCAACGTTATGCGATGTAAATGAAGAAAAATTTGAATAGTTGGAAACAAACGGATACAATGTTGGCCTCCACCAATCAAATACTTGGGTCTTTGCTTCTGCAAGATCAGATAAGTTGATTCCAAGTGGAATGAAAACTGTCATACAGTATTAGAAAAAACAAACTTTTCTGTTACTCATTCTGACCCTCGGGATACGTAGTTCCCAATTTTGTGTACTACTATTAAATACGTATTTCATACGACACACTAGTAGCTAAATTGTGGGTTGCACAATGACGTTTGACCCCAAACTACAACCCTTTTGTATTTTGAAACAAGACAATTTCCTTTAACTTTCAAACCCGCTTAATTACAACTTTCTAACCCATCTTAAGAAAATAACAGCCCGCTGTGGTCATTAGCCGAGGCACTCATGAAACTTTGTTGCATATATAATGCTCATGTCTACCTTTCGAGACATTTGAAACCAGAAATTCCTGGGTATCGTGTGTGAGCTCGCCACTGTCCGTGGAAGGTCATGCGCCAACCGGAATGTACCGTTCCGCTTACCCCAGCCCCTCCCAACTACTACCATTTTTCAATTGCTATTCGTAGAGAAAAAGATGCATTATGATTTTCCGATATTGAATACGCGAGAGGAAATATTGAATATTACATTTGAGAGGGACATTTTTAGTAGAAAAAATACAGTAAAAATTTAAGTTTTAGAGTACGGTATATAGAATTTATTGTTTCTAGTGCATAGCTCTGTTTTACTTTTACAGTTTTTGCAATGGTTTATGTAACTTAGATTAGATTAGATCATTGAAATAGAAACCATACTACAATGTAGGTATTTTAAGCCAAATATGAATGAGGATTGAGTGTAGGATGATTGTGGCGCGATCTTGTAGTCTTGTTACTGACTAAGGCTGACATGTTCCTTAGACAGGACTGTTAATTAATAGCCCAACAGCCGATAGCAACTAACGGACCTACAGTTTAACGTGGAATCCAAACCACTGTGTCTGAATTATGAATTTGTCTAATTATGAGGATAATCTTTGTGGATTAACGTAGTATTCAATAGTGCGGACGTTAATCCACACAAGAGAACACCAAATCCACCGACCATCTCTCACAACTATCCACAATTCGTGACCTCCAAGTAGCTGGATTACAGGACGTCGCCACCGTCCCAGTCAAACGTTAATTTATATTATGAAAAGAATTGGACATTTTGAGGGCAAAAACTGTACGATGTGTAGGGCCAAACGTGTTTTAATTTCTATGAATATAAAAACCTACAAAAAAGCTATCCCTAATGTTTACATGTTTTTTAGTATAATATTACGCGTACATTCCCCCTTCACTTTTACTTGAATACACGAAACAATATTAACTAAAATGTTTATAAATCTATGATCCATGGACAGTCATAGAGATTTATGGTTATCTCGATGGTTAAATGGTTGGGTTGGTAGATGGTTATGAAGGTATGGTGATAACTGGTGAACAATTGCAATTAATTCGCTGCTAAATCAACCGATTAATTAAAATCTTAAAGCTTAATAGTTGTAATATAAAACATCATTTAATTAAAACACTTTATTTAAGATGGATTTTACATGAAATCACCATATTATTAAACTCAGGGTGTAAAAAAATCTTGTAGCCATCGGCTGTTGGGCTATTAATTAACAGTCCTGTCTAAGGAACATGTCAGCCTTAGTCAGTAACAAGACTACTAGATCGCGCCACAATCCTCTTACACTCAATCCTCATTCATACTTGGCTTAAAATACCTAACTTGTCGCCATTTCAATCTAATCTATGACCTAATAAAAATGTTTATCGATCAAAAGATTTACGGTTGGTCGTATATAACTCCACTTATAAAACAAATAACTGGTTTTTATACGTGTAGGAAAAAAATTGAGATCTCAACCCAATATATAAATTCCAAAAAGTTTGTTCCGTTGGGCGCTAGCAGATTCCTGGTCCGGTGCCGGTGGCCAGTGGGTCGGTGGGATTCTTGGCGGTGTTTAGCCGCGTTAGGACGCCGGCTGACATCATTCGCACTGAGAAATTGTCGCCTGACAAAAAATGGACGCGTGGAAAAGACGTATACGATCCTCGTGTCCGCAACTGTGTCAATCGCGGGAAGGTGATTTCCTTGTGTTGCGAATTATAATCGAAAGGGAACTTATTTAATGATACGAGCTATATCCGTAATCGTAATATCGAATAATCGATTGTGTTTCGTTTAGAATCGAATTTACTGCATGATTAAAATTTTAATACTAGATAAGATTAGATCATTGAAATGGCAACCATACTACAATGTAGGTATTTTAAGTGAAGTATGAATGAGGATTGAATCTAAGATGATTGTGGCGCGATCTTGTAGTCTTGTTACTGACTAAGG
The DNA here is from genome assembly GCA_023375725.1 of Nephotettix cincticeps. Lineage (NCBI taxonomy): Eukaryota > Metazoa > Arthropoda > Insecta > Hemiptera > Cicadellidae > Nephotettix > Nephotettix cincticeps. Next base: position 10,812,093 of record CM041790.1, read on the forward strand.
CTGACATGTTCCTTAGACAGGACTGTTAATTAATAGCCCAACAGCCGATGGCAACTAAGGGACCTACAGTTTAACGTGGAATCCGAACCACGACCTCTGAATTAAGAATTGGCCTAATTATGAGGATGGTTTTTGAGGATTAACGTAGTATTCAATAGTGCGGACGTTAATCCACACTAGAGAACACTGCATTCACCGACCATCTCTCACAACTATCCACAATTCGTGACCTCCGAGTAGCTGGATTACAGGACACGCCACCGTCCCAGTAAACCTGTTACAGACTGTTTCTTGTAGTAGATTAATTTCAATAATTAAATTCATGTCTGTGTCTAAACACACTGTACGATAATTCTCTCAACAACGGTCGTTACTAGATGTCATAGGAACATTCAAGTTGTTTGCTTGACTCGAAGAGTATACTCAGGACCGGCTTGTGAGCGATTGAAGAATCTGCGGTCCATTTCTAATCAGATCCGCCGAGAGCCGAGTGGCGGTCTGGATGTTACGGAAGAGTGTCAGAGCGTGTCCGGTGGAGGATCCGTTGGTCGCCGGGAAAGGAAGGCAGGCTTCGAGCGGCACACACTAGACACTAGACAGTCCGTCTAGCATTCATTACTGAAGCCAGAGCCGCTGCCGCACACTTACCGCTGCAGGACCTGCACGATAAATGGAACACTCCTGCACCATTACTGTAGGTCTGTCTTCGCAATCTACCAACTGCAGTAAGATAAAAATGATTATCTACGTTTTGGAATCTAAAATTGTATTCAGTCAGGTTCCACGTCATTGCAATTCGTAAACTACAAATCTATATAAATAAAATTAGAGTTTTGTCTGTACATTGCTCAGAATTATTCATTTTTTGGTTATTCTTACTTTTCGTGCGTTAGAGAAGCCGAAACCGGTCTTATCTAAATTTTTGTCTGTTTGTCTGTGACGCTCCAGGAGGCATTTTACGCCGTCTTCTCCGAAAAAACGGGAGAACTGATTACAATGAAACTTATTTCATGTATTCTCTACATTCCAGAGAAGGTTTATAAATGCTTGAAATCGCCCGCCGCCCCTTGAAAAGTAAATAACGAACATTTAAAAACCCACTTTTACGCGATATTACTCGCATTGTGATACAGTTTTCAATGAATAACCTACTGATAATAATCAGCTGTCTTTGTAGTTTAAACATTTGTAGTTTAAACATTTAATAGAAATAAAAACAAACAGCTGTCAAATCAATATTGGTTAGATTATATTGGTCATCGATTTTAAACCCATTTTGAAATCATACTATATGAAAAAGTTATTTTAACGTATAACAATAAATTATAATAGCGGTATAAATGTTCTAATCTATTAAATTGTAAAGTAATGCTAAATAATAAAGCTGGGTATTGATTTTTTTTGTATTGATTTGTTCAGGATTTCAAGTTTACATTTTGGTATGATAATCTTTCTCCTTTAAACTGAATCCTACAACCCGTACAAAGGACGGGCTTACTGCTAGTCTTAAATATAATATGTAATTACTTTATTTAAAAATAAAATAGGACATAATAGCAGTAGCAGGCCGGGAGGATAAGTCCCAAGGAATATGAATAAACAAGCCCTGACATCAGACTAAATTGACCTAAAGCTACATTTTAATCTTATATCAGGCTACTGGGAAGGTGGCGAGTCCTGTAATCCAGCTACTTGGAGATCCCGAAATTTTGGTATGATAATCTTTCTTCTTTAAACTGAATCCTACAACACGTACAAAGGACGGGCTTACTGCTAGTAACTTATAAATATGAACGTTGAACGAATATAAACTAGTGACGAAAACCCGTACAAAACTCATTCATTTAAAGAACAATACACACCATTAGCTACAACGAGCTTGAATCATATGATACTATACTTTACTATACTATGATACTACGAAACCAACACATTTATGGCTCGTTATGTATCTGAAAGGTTTTATTGTAGAATATTCTCTCTTTATAGAGGCTCAATATTTACAAATAAAAGGCCTCAAAACCAATTGAGAGAAAAAATACTTTAACTAAAACAATATGGACGATAGTTGAATGTGTCACATGGCATACTCATTCTCCTAATTCGTTTAGGTCAAGTGTCAAGTCAAATGTTATTAAACAAATTATAAAAAGTCACTGCGCTCAATCAGCACACCTGAGGCGAGAGCCAATTGAATCATATTATCCAACCCAGCATGGTGTGAAGATCCGCATCTTCTATTGGCTATGGCGCTTGGAGCTTTATCTCCCCGCCCAATTATTGGCGGGACGTCGCCTGTCGCCATCTACCGGTAATTGTTTGTAACGGATGATGCAAATCCGGCGCGCTTAGCAATGCAGATGACCTTGCCCTAATTGGTTCTCTGGCCAACTGCTCCATTTCATCCCCTCCCGACCCCGATGGGATTCTTGACCTAAGCAGTTCTGCGTTTACTGGTGCGTAGGTTCAAGATTACTAGAACACCTTTGGAACACTTGAGTACTTGAGTGTCTTGGTGGTCTAGTGGTTAGCGACTTGGTCTTCGGTGCATGAAGTCACAATTCCAAATCCGAGGATGGCCATCAAGGTTTGGACCGCTGTGTCTCTTCATTATTTCTGTAATATTATAGTACAGTAGAGAAAAATGGGTCAAGTTACACTATCAATCAAAGGCTTTCATCATGTTAGCACATTTCGAAATAAGGCCGTTGTTTCTCTCCCGAAAATGGGTCATGAACTCGTCTACCGAGTAGAATACGTGCAACACTAAAAAGTGTCTTATTTAAGATTTGAATTTTGGTTCTGAATTTTCAACTCTGATGCTCTCCGGGGTCCTGTTTAGTATAGAAACGCCCGCAACTGATGGAAGGCGCTCCATGGCCGCTAACAAGTGCTGAGCGGTTCTAAATACATTTCTAGATCTTGTGTTATAACTGTGAATGTCTCGCCCCTGTGTCAAATTAGTTTTGAATTTGCAGAGTAGAGCAAGCTCTAGGATGTACAACTACCAGTATTAGCAGTCCAAGCTCTCGGAAAGCACCCCGACACGACTCTCTAAAAGGAAGTTAAGCTATTATTCCGATGGCTTTTTTTGGAGACCAAACACGTGGTTGAAGTTTCTCTATGAACAGCCACCCCACATAGCAATACCATAAGAGAGATGACATTGAACCAACCCGTGATAAGCCATCAGCTAAAATTTGTTGGGACAGTGTTGCGACAGCCGTCTGAACAAATATATTGCAGAAGATAGCCTCTTGCAAACACCGTCCACATGGTCGGATCTCATTAGCTCGGCATCAACGAGCATTCCGAGAAATTTGGTGACTCCGACTTCTTCAACGACTGTGTCATCTATCACAGCAGTCGGTTGGTATGAATTTAGAGCGGTGCTGCCTCCAAATATCACACAATAGATTTAGAGGGATTTAAATTGAGTTTTTACCCATAAAGTATTGAATTCAAGCATTGATTTCTTCAAAAGAGATTTGTTCAATTTGACCTATATCATATGAACTGAAACAGAGTCGTATCGTCCGCGTATTGGACAATTTGTCCTCCGGGAATGACAGAACTCAAATCGTTCACACCAAGAATAACAGGGGTCCGAGAATCGATCCCTGAGGGACACCATATATCAAAATGGTTATATGTAAAATCGCTCCATTTACATGGACCTGCTGCGTCAGAGAGGTATGACTTTAACCACTTGTGTGGTAAGCCACGAACTCAACAGTGCCACAGCCAGCCAAGGAGGATATTATGTTTGACACAATCAAAAGCTTTGGATAAGTCGAGAAAGACACTTCATGTAGAAAGGATATGTAGTTTTGTGCTTATCCAAACAATAATTAATTATAAATCAGATGAAATCCAAATTGTAAAGTAATAAAGCTCACAATAGTTATGTTTTACTGATCAAATAAAGGAAAACGCACAACTGTTTAAAACAAAATAATATTGTGCTAAATTCCTGTTTGCAGTTGAGGGGGGAAATTAGAATACAGTTAGGCCCCTAATACATATAATGTCAACTATTTTCTTCTAGTATTTTCACTAAGTGGCTTGATTATTTTGAGTTTATTTTGGAACTAAAACTCTACTTTACATAATTATTGTTCATTGCCATTTTTAAAATTTTAAACAATCTGTGTCCACAGGCATCCAGAGCAACGTTGTTATGCAAATTTAGAGAAACCTAGCGTTTTTCATCAGAACGAATGTGGACAAATCAAAATCTTAGAAACAACTTTAAAACATTTGTAAGATATCTAAGATTATTTTTCATTACGAAATAATTAATCCCCATATTACTGTGATATGAGTCAGCCGCAATCACTGGAAACGTTGACTGCTCTTTGTGGTTCCGCCTGCAGCCAGCCATTCTAAACAATTTTGGTAATTTATTTAGATTTCACTCAACACAGGAAATGGGTATTTTCTAAACTCAACTAATGCATGAATATTATAAAAACCTCCATCAAAAATTACCTAAGAGCAAAGGTTTGTCTTGACACCGGTATTTGTAGGCTTAAAAGGATATTTCTGGTGGTTATTTTGTCTTACTTTATTGTACAAACACAGGCTGGAATTGAGATTAACACTGATAAAGAATTATGTACAGGGCAAACAACCAGTTTTAATATAAGACTATAAAAGTCATTGGTCTTTTTTATTTTTTGGTTATTAATTAACTATCCGGGCAAAATAAAGCTACAAGTAATAAGGTCCATCATACGTTACATGCATTAGTTATCAATTTTAAATAGCCAACAGGTTTTGTCGGGTATGACTGCATCCTGCATGGAACCTCATCAGTTACGAAATATTTCATTTAGGAAGAAAGTTATATTTGTGTTAACATTGCTGGTCACATGCGATTTGTAAAAATATGGTTGAAGTTTTAGACTGGGACGGTGGCGTCGTCCTGTAATCCAGCTACTTGGAGGTCAGGTATTGTGGATAGATGTGAGCGATGGGCGATGGATGTAGTGTTCTCTTGTGTGGATTAACGACCGCACTACTTAATACTACGTTAATCCTCATAATAAGACCAATTTGTAATTCAGAGGCCGTGGTTCGGATTCCACGTTAAACCGTGGGTCCCTTAGCAGCATTCGGCTGTTGGGCTATTAATTAACAGTACTGTCTAAGGAACATGTCAGCCTTAGTCAGTAACAAGACTACAAGATCGCACCACAATCATCTAACACTCAATCCTCATTCATACTTGGCTTAAAACACCTACCTTGTGGAATGGTCGCCATTTAAATAATCTAATAAAAGTTTAAGGTGTTGTACAGTAAATAAAAATTAAATTTTTACCTCTTTATTATGAAGCAAAATATTACTTTTTAATTAAGTATCAAGTATATGCACGAGGTAATCATACCTTTCCGACGAAAACCTAATCATATATTTCCTCGGATGACTTTGAACTTGAAACCTTAGCCATAGTTTTACGATCATCGTTTGACTAGTGGTGATGTCACATTTGAAAATATTATCATCATGGAACTAAAACGCAATATCTACTTCTGACGAAGATTTTTAACCGAATACGAATAAAGTGTCAGTATGTATACCCAAGCTTAAACCAGTCCCATCTATAACTATTCCTTCACAACAGTGTTGCCAAGTGGTGGCATTGACCACCACATTTCTGCATCTCTTTCCTGTCCGGAGAATCGTGAACCTCGACGCCTGCGGCTACACACTTCGGCAACTAACCTAGTCTCTAGACCTCCATTGAGGGAACTGGTTGCCAACATCACAGACATCTCGCGTTACTAGTGTAGTGTATTGCATCGGCCTCGCAGGGTCCACACTCCACAGCCACACTCCGCACTCTAGGCTAGGCTAGCTTCAACAGACCGAAGGGCGCCTCTGTAAACATTCACTCTCTTCGTTCCCACGGACACCTGAGTCAAGGCCAGAGGGGCCGCATTCCAAAATGGCCGCGTGACCCCATTCTACTTCCTGCTGGCGGTCGGCACCCAACTTTTGGCCAAGACTTGCCGCGGGCGCGCTTGTTTAACTGACGATTCCATCTATTGGAAGAACCGACCGAGCCTCTTGCTGTGCTACTGAATGTTGAGCTTCTGGGTGGCGCTATGTGTCTCATGCTGGGTCTAAGTTAAAGCCTAGGGTCAATAATACTCAAGAGATGGGAACTTGTAGTAGTAGTAGTAGTAGTGTAACATTTAATGTATGAGTTAGCATATAAACTTATAAAAACACAAGATTAAATTGGGTGTTCCTCAAGGTTCCATATTGGCCCAACAAAAATTTTATTTTTGTATTACGTCAGTGGAAAACCAAACATTTTTTAACATCTCAGAAATATTAACCTGTGTCTGGACGCTGATGATCTAAATTTTATTTCTGTTGAGAAAAATAAAATATAATATAGCTTAAACATATTTTCATGATTTGAAAAATAGAAACTAATTTGCTAAGTCGTAAGTTGGATTACAACTTCTCCTCTATGCAATAACACAAATGAAGGGCTGGAGGGCAAGGTTTATATGTCCTGGGTTATTAAAAAAGAACATCATAGAGTCATAGGTGACAAATGATATATCTTCCAATTGTAAAATCCAATAAGGAAAAGGCTGTTCTACCATCTGCCTGGGGTGATTTCAAACCAAGCCCAAAATTATATTACTAATCCAGTGTAGTAGTAACAAAGTGGCCCATACATTGTTTAGATGTAAGACCTAGGACGTAATCATATAGTTCAGTATATTTCTACCCCTATAATATTAGATTATTAGCATTCAGTTACGTTGAATAATTCGTTTCTTGATTCTTCAGGAAATAATAAATACTGATTGTTCCTAGTTTATAATTTTAACCTTTGAAATAAACTAGAATTCTAAAACAAATCCCGATACAAAACTTCTTTAGAGTTCTTAAATCTTTAATTTTTATTTTCCCAATAAAAAGTTTTATTTGACTTAATTTGGAAGTTTTAAATTTGGCCGATTTTGTTTGTTCCAAATTAAATCTTCTTCCGTAACATATAAATTGATTTAATCATGATTCGTTAAAAAGTTTAATATTATTTTAATCATCCGATATATTTTATTGGATTTCTCAAACGAGTCTGTGTTTTTAACTACACAAAATTTGTGGAATCTTCGACAAGTAGACGTAAACAATGCTATTATGAATTTTAAAGATTACTTTAATCCAAACAATGGCAAAAACATGGTAAACAAACGAAGCCTATTTCAAAAAAATCTTTGTCCACAGGACCATTTCCCCTGAACTTAGTGCTTTTGGGATACACTGTATAGTAACTGGCGAAACATTTTTGTAAGGATTCAATATTAAATTCAAAGGTTTTCCCACAAAATACTCAATCCAAGAACAATTTATAGAATGGTTGTTAACATACTGAATAGTGAACATCATTTGCGAAAGATGCACGAATATGTTTTACAGGCTAACTGAAGAAGCCTCTTTTAGATGGGATTTACAAATTTAGTGTGTTTCATAACTGAAAGGTCATAAATAAAGCTTTTTTGGAGGTGAGATACTGTCGTTGTTTCTTTATTTTGACCCGTAGAACATTAGTTAAGTGACTGGGACGGTGGCGACGTCCTGTAATCCAACTACTTGGAGGTCACGAATTGTGGATAGTTGTGAGCGATGGTCGGTGGGTGTAGTGTTCTCTTGTGTGGATTAACGTCCGCACTATTGAATATTACGTTAATCCGCAAAGACCATCCTCATAATTAGACCAGTTTGTAATTTAGAGACCGTGGTTTGGATTCCACGTTAAACTGTAGGTCCCTTAGTTGCCATCGGCTGTTGTGCTATTAATTAACAGTCCTGTCTAAGGAACATGTCAGCCTTAGTCAGTAACAAGACTACAAGATCGTGCTACAATCATCTTACACTCAATCCTCATTCATACTTGGCTTAAAATACCTACAAGATTCTATGTGCGTCTCAGGGGCGAGAGGAATGGTAAAAGTGACACGTGACCAACGCCTTCAACAACGCGTTGAGGAAAGCGACAATGGGAACCGAGACCAATCGTTTCGTTTCAGGCGTTCCACTCTTTGTTTCAGACCGAATCCAGACAATTGTTCATGATAAAATATTGTACGACTGAGGCCGGAGTAGAAACCGTCATTGTAAGGACTTGAGATATATTCAAGACATTACAGTGTTTATCTAGACACCAATAAAGTCACTCGACTTTGCGGGCCGTAGAAATAGTAAATTTTGTTTCCTCTTCCAAAGGAACAGAGTGACTTTCATCGTCATTTCAACTATTAATTTATATTAGGGTGATTAAACATCCGGATGAAATGCACTTTGAGAGTTGCTTAATCCAAGTAGAGCAAAGAAATTTATCAGCATAGTACAAACAGACGACTAATTTCGATCCAGCAGTTTATCCGTAAAATATACTTTCTTTCTTCTTCCCGAACTGTCATAATACAGCGTAAACAGATGTTGACATTAAAAATGTAAACATTTAAACCTAGGACGGTCACGGCAGCTCTTTTTCTTCTCTTCGAAGAGAATCTCTAATCTAATTACGATTAGATTAGATTTTGTATACTATTTTCTATAACGCAGTAACATGGCCGGTTATTTTTGACACTTTAGACAAAAATATTGTATTCAACCCATATACTAATAAAATGACAACTGAATTAAAAAACATATAAAATATAAATTACGATAATGTGAGGTAAATCTGGAAGTTTGAAGACTGAAAAGCTTGTCATTTAAAGACCAGTCATTAAGATGACTATCGAAGGGAATCTGTCCCAGAATCCCTCTCCAAATGGGCCGGTAGGATCGCTTGCCATTTTGTGGACGAGATCCGAGGCAAAAATAACAGAGCGGCTCGGATCAGATAGGATCAGAGGAGATGAGAGAGTGATAGTGTGTATGATCTACTGCCGCAGTCTCTGACGCCTGCAGATAGTGGCGGATAGTGGCTCTTTGTAACTTGGTCAAGATTGTGGGCTAACTTCCTGTAAAAGCCGTCTTGACCATCTCGATCGTTCTTAGTTCATGTCAGGTGTCAAGACCTTAAACCCACAAAAGGGTTTGTCATATTGTATACCTATATCTTTAACAAAGGGAGACGACTGTAGAAATACTATTTCGTTAATAAAGAAAGCAACAATAGTGACAGTTAAGTTAAAATTAATGTTTTAGCGAAAAATCTGAGAGATTAAATTAGATTAGATTAAAGTATACTGAGGTATTTTAAAAAGCCAATGTAGTTTATGTATAATTTAAGTTTCTTGTTAATTAATTCTTCATTGTTACAAAATGATACACGAGGGCTACAACATTTAAATAACATGTCAAATATTAGAGGATAAGGATTAATTAATATACACGTCGGAAAAAACTTAAATTTAACATTACAATTCAAATAATTACTAATTCGAAAGCAGTTTATCTGAAAAATACTTTAATTTCTTTCTTAACTAAAATATATTGCGATGTTGTCATTAAAAAAAAACATTTAACCTACGTCACGGCAGCTCTTCTCTTCTTCTTCAACTGTCAAAATTAGTGACAGCTGTTGACATTCAAGTAATTTATGTTCACTCTAAAAATGTAAACATTGAAACTTAATTTCACAGGGTAGCCAAATTAAGGAAATGTATGCCCATGTGTTGCATGAGTAAGATCTACCGTGTAGTATGTAGTACATTCTTTCTAACTAAAAATAAAACAAACATTAAATTATAATATTAGAGATTAGATAATTAAAATGACAACCATACTACAATGTAGGTATTTTAAGCAAAGTATGAATGAGAAACGAGTGTATGGTGATTGTGGCACAATCTTGTAGTCTTGTTACTGACTAAGGCTGACATGTTCCTTAGACAAGACTTTTAATTAATAGCCCAACAGCCGTCGGAAACTAAGGGACTTACAGTTTAACGTCGAATCCGATCCACGGCAGCTGAATTACGAATTGGTCTAATTATGTGGATGGTCTTTGCGGATTAACGTAGTATTCAATAGTGCGGACGTTAATCTACAAAAGAGACCACTACGCACATCGACCATCGCTCACAACTATCCACAATTCGTGACATCCCAGTAGCTGGATTACAGGACGTCGCCACCGTCCTTGTCGATCACAATTAAATTTACGTGTCTCAAATGGATTAAGTTTCTCTTTCTTCTACTTTAACTAATGTATTATTATGTTAAATAACCTGATGAAAGCTTCTGGGTTACGTTGCATTGATAGTTTTAGTTATATTACAAATATTCTCTGAATAAACAGCTAAGCTGGGAATCACTGTCTACCGAAAATTTCAAAAAATTGTCAAACTAATTTTTTTCATCGAATATTTGCCAATATTATGCCTCTCCAAAAGGCTGGAGTGTGCGGATGCATACTTCGCACCCTCTTAGGCCCTGTTCTCAAGGTTAGCAGTGTTGCTACGAACGCAGCCACAGACTTACCAGACATTTCACTTTAAATTCAACGAGTAAATACTATCTTCAAGGTTAAAATTGGGCATAGGATCCATCTCTTCCTCTTCACCGCAAGTTGTTCAGCCTCATTTGGGAATCAATCATCTTCAGACAAGGAGAACCAACGAGGTTTACTAATGAGCATTGAAAGATTTATTGCAGAATATCTCTAGCTTATGGAGGTCAAATCCCCGAAAAGCACGCAGTAGTTCCCCATAACGGTGTGGGATAGAGTGGAATGATCGGCCGGTGAGGAACATCTAGTGATTAGACAGGACAATTAGCGGAGGGCGTGGACTCCCACAGCGGTTCGCACGACCTGTAACACCATAACTGTGCCGACACCTACCTGACAGGAAGCCATCGGTCATCATAGGCGAGATTTCAACGTGTGTGAGAAGAGTGGTCGTTGGTGGTTTCGGACAACATAACTCTAGTCCAGAACTGAAACACCAATACTGTGCCGACACCTGGTGGCGACGTCCTGTAATCCAGCTACTTGGAGGTCACGAATTGTGGATAGTTGTGAGCGATGGTCGGTGGATGTAGTGTTCTCTTGTGTGGATTAACGTGTGAATACTACGTAAATCCGCAAAGACCATCCTCATATTTAGACCAATTCGTAATTCAGAGACCGTGGTTCGGATTCCACGTTAAACTGTAGGTCCCTTAGTTGCCATCGGCTGTTGGGCTATTAATTAACAGTCCTGTCTAAGGAACATATCAGCCTTAGTTAGTAACAAGACTAAAAGATCGCGCCACAATCATCCTATACTCAAACCTCATACTTGGCTTAAAATAACCCTACATTGTGTATGGTTGCCATTTCAACGATCTAACCTAATCTAATCTAATCTCCGTCTGGAAGTTTTCGGTCATCATATGCGAGAAGATTTTTAGCAAAACATATTTTGAAGTCTTCGGTAGAATCTATAGAGCAAGTTACTTATTAACACAACACCGAAACAACGTCCTTCGTTTTTAAGTTCCGACAAACTTAAAGATTTACCAAAAAATATCTTGTATTTATTGGCAATAAATTTCAAAACCTCATACATAACATAACAAAAATTTAGCCAAATGCAATTAGAGATTTTATTTTTGGTGGATACAGGAAAAAACCTTTTACAGTGTTCCATTCGTGGCATAACGTTACACCGTATGAAAGGGTCTCAGTTTAAAATCATACTTTATTATTAATTTATATAACATTTTACTGTATTCATTTAGTTAAAAAAACATAATTCAAAGAATATTATATGAACATTATACATAGCACAGGAGTGTTTCTCATAAATTTATCTATATTTCTACCAATTAACAAATTAAAGTAAGGCATGTTTATTTATTGAAAATCAAAACCTCTTGTTTATTTGATAATTAGATTAATAACAATTTTACATGGTCACTCTAATATAGCGTCAATAATTTGCCAAATAAGTTTATACTTTATCATACAAACTGTACATTATAACAATAATGTAAGGTATTATTCAAAATTAACCACATAAGATCTATATTTACTACATAAACCTCCTTCAATGCTAAGATTAAGAAACTGGAATGATTTGTAACGTTCTATTTTTAGACAAGTTCCTGAAAGTGAATGGCTGTAAGGTATAACGGAGTACCGGTAGATTACTATATTCAGATAATATGGAACATCTAATGAATAGTGTCGCGGTGTTGGACCAAAGCTGTTGCGCCGCGCCGCCGCCACAGAACCTATCACCAGTGACAGCTGACTTGATTTATATCGTTCATAAGCCAAAAATATAAATCATTATAATATGTGGTCGAGCTGGAAGCGAGAGACGTTAGTGGGCCAGTTGGCTGATCACAACACGGCCGCGCCCGCCGCCCCCCCGCGCCACCCATATTTACCATTTTGTTTACCTTTAACAACTTTTATTTTTCAATTCAATAACAATACACTCAATAACATTCTTGTACTTGTACCATTATCGTGAAACCTTACATCACGCAGCTATATCCCTCCGACCCACTGAAATTGAGTGTGGTCCATCGGTCATGTTGGAAGACACTCTATTGGAGGAAGTCTATTCAACAAAGTTCCTTGGAATTTACCTTGATCAAGGGCTGACTTGGAACTCCCACGTTGAGGCTGTCTGCGCAAAACTCTCCTCGGGAATATTTGCCTTGAGAAATCTATCCAAGTACTGCCAAACTCAGGTACTGATGACGGCGTATTATGGACTCATCTTTCCACACCTTTCATATGGAATAGTTCTCTGGGGTGCCTGCACTAGCGCAGACTTCACGAGATTATTCAAACTTCAGAAAAGGGCTGTCAGAATCATTTCAAAATTAAAAAGAAGGGAGTCGTGTAAGCCAGCGTTCAAAGAGCTGCAATTGTTGACACTCCCCTGTCTCTACATTCTCGAAACAGCTACGCACTGTTTTTTTAAATGTTCTCTGATTCGGGGCAGAGACATTCATAATTACAACACAAGAGGCAGGGGGGATCTCCGAACTGGACAGCACAGAACGGCCGTCTTTGGACACCTACCATCACAAGCAGGTGTACATTTGGTCAACACATTGCCAGACTCATTCAAAAATACACTTATGCCAAAGGCATTCAAATCTCGCCTGAAACAATTCCTTATCTCAAAAGCTTTCTATAGCATAGGCGAGTATTTATCTTATGACTGGGAGACCACCATTTCAGATCAAAATTAACACCCGGTCCTGAGGGGCAGATTAATTGGCGAGTGGTTGGTGAATGAATGAACAAATTTGTATGTCTGACTGGCTGAATGAATGGAAAATTTTAGTTTAAACGATGTAAAAAACTAATGACTTTTGCAATACAGTTCATGTAATTGTCTACTGCAATAAAGATTTATTATTATTATTATTATTATTATTATATTCCCGCTCCATAGTAAAACAATACACGGTTGAGTCCCATCTTGGAAGATATAGCGTTGGGTTCTCGTACATATATTGATAAAATTGCATCGTATACAGGGTGTCCATGAAAAGCGTTTCAGGACTTCGGTGAGTGATTATGTACATTAAAAGGAATAAAAAAGTTCCAATTGAGGTATGGCCTAAAACGCTTAATTTCTCAGATATCCGCCATTTTGTATTTTTTACAAAATATTTTTTTAATTCAAACATTTTTGAACAGATTATTTTCAAATTTGGTATGTGTTTTACAATAGTAGACTACTATTATTAAAAAATAACTAGCATGATCAAAGCTCAAAATTCAAAACGGCGGCCATTTTAAAATTTAAAACTAAAATAGGCTACTTTGAAAACGGTAAAAAATACAATGGTTTTGAATTTTGAGCGAATTTTAAACGTAGTGAAATCAAATTGAAAAATAGGTCTAAAGTTGCACGGTGCTCATAAAATATTAAACTAACCATTACATTCATACTAGAAGACTGGTATACACACAATAGAATAGGCAAACAATTATTTAATAAAGTAAGATAATTTCCACAGAATGTTTCTGGCAATCTTATTTTCTCCCCACACATTCATTCATACCTAAGACGTTGTCCATGCATGCATTTACGTTCTCTTCGTAACTATTAGACTACAAGTAAACATAAATGTATTTTTCTCTATTTTTATTTAATAACCAAGAAATTAAATCCTGCTTTATAGAGTTATAAGGTTTAGCTTTTTATAATCGTGGGGGTCCCCGTTTTTCGAGAAACAGGCCAAGCTAGAGGTCTGATTTTTGTGGCAGTTAACCTCTATTTGCATAAAATCCCCTAGCTGATTCATATTATTTACCTTTTTGGTTTAGGAAAAAAACATTTTTTTTATTATATTTACTTTTTTTACAAACAATTTTTTTCTTTCAAGTTTTTCTTAGGTATTAGACTTTATTAGGTAGTAGTGAACGGATGTTGTCATTAGAAAATGTAAACATTGAAAACTAGGACGGTCACGGCACCTCTTTCTTATTTTTCTTCACGAACTGTCAAATTTTAGAGTTCTCAGCTGTTGACATTCAAGTAATTTTATGTTTTTATTCTTTGAAAATGTAAACATTGAAACTTAGGATTTTTATGGGGCGTAGCCCAAGGGGATTTTAAGGATACTAATATGCCTATGTGTTGCATGAGTTTTGAGATCTACCTTTGTGTAAAATTTCAAACTGCTTGGTTCAGTATTTTTCGCGTTTACTTGCCACAACAAACCCACAAACATTCAGAAACCACCTCTTCTTTACAATATTATAGATTAATATCACGTTATTGTTAACATTAGTTAGCTGACCGTTAATAAATGTAGGTAATGCATGAAGAGGTGTTTTAAACAGTGCGTTACCAGTCGAAGGTTCTGTTTAGTTAGGTTTTCATTGATTCCACTTGGACGCCGCGCCGCAGCCGCAGCGGACTTCACGTTCCATTCATTGAGCTTTCACCCGCGTCCGTCACTTCTCATCTATTATTCATTCATCGCGGGTTCATTTCGCTTGTAGCCAACAATAACCAGGTGTACACTCAAACATTCGCGTAATGGTATTAGTGAGACCAAATGGCTGTTTATGGTTGTAAAATTACATAATATTAGTCAAACTTAAAGCCTGACTGTTAATGTTTGAATTAGATGGATTGATTGGTTCTGAATTAAAAACAAGAGTAATATATTTAGATTTAAATTCAAGGTGTGAAAAAACTACATTTTCTTCCGCGCACCGCCCAGCGGCGGAACGTCCGGGGAAAGTGGGAATAGCATTGTTGCAAAGTCAACATGATACCATTTTAGTCGCCATGGAGCAGTGGTCACCTGTGGATAGGGAGTTTGTTATTGAAGCATATTTTAAAAGTGACGATTCAATTATTGCTACCCAGTGGCAGTTTCGTGCAAACTTCCTGTTTGGTCGAAAACAGTTAGGATGAAACGCATAGTCCTTAGAAAAATGAGGCAACTTCAAACATAATCAATGCTGTGATGGGGTTCTTACAACGGAAGTTTTGTGGGAGAGCAATCTTTCGTGTCGGGCATATCGCGTGGCCAGCACGCTCCCCTGATCTGAGCATCTTTGACTTTTTGTGGAGCTACTTAAAATCTACAGTGTACATAAGTAAGTCTCGCACATTGGGAGAGCTAAAAGAGACCATAATGCCAGAGACTGAACTAAAAGAGACCAAAATAGATTGCCATCCTCACCCCTCATATGCTAAGTAAGATGTTTGACAGTTTTGGTACGAGACTGAAAGAAACAAGGACATAATTTTCAAAACCTAAACTGGTAAATTTTGATACTATTATGTGGTATTTCGTTAATTGCAATTAATAATAGTCTGTAATAATCAATTAAACCGATTGTATCCTGATCATCTTTGAGTTATTCGTAATTTAAATTGTTCGGTTTTTGCCGCAACCTGTATATAAATACAATAATAAAATTCAGATACTCGTAATTAAAATAAAAGTGTATACAGGGTGATCAACTCAAGGAGGCCACCATTGGGATATCGGAAACTGTAAGATTTAGAGCATTGAATAGGGAACATTCCTTAATTTTTTAAAGCGATAAAAAATATTAATTTCGTTTTTGAAAATATGGCCGCTATTTTCCAAAATGGCGGTCAACTTCGAAATTTCTAACGGGAACCCCTGTTTTTTATTATGGATTTGGATATAACATGGAATTTTAAGACTTTTTTACTCTTGGTCTTATTTTGATAAGCTTGACCGTTTAGCAACTAGGAGCGCTGAAAGTTTAAGAAATTCGCGAAATTGGAATATAGGCGGCCAAAGCCTGACAATAACTGAGTATTTTATAACAACTTAATACCTACTATTAGTTTTTTTAGTATGTACTAGCAGTAAGCCCGTCCTTTATATGGGTTGTAGGATTCAGTTTAAACAAGAAATATTAGCATACCAAAATGTAAACCTGAAATCCTAAACAATTAGTAAAAAGAAAATTAATCAATACCCAGCTTTATTATTTAGCATTTCTTTACAATTAAATACATTAAAACATTTACACCATTATTAAAATTAGTTATACGTTAAAATAACGTTTTAAAATAGTATGATTTCGCATTGGGTTTTATATCAATGACCAATATAAAGTAACTAATATTGATTTGACAGCTGCTTATTTTTTCTATAAAATCTTTAAACTACAAAGACAGCTGATTATTACCTGTAGGTGGTTTATTGATAATTGAAGGCAAATGCGATTAATATCACGTATTAAGTGGAGTTTTAATAGCTCGTGATTTACTTTTTACTGTCCTAGTAAAAATTATTAGTTTATTTTAGTATACGTAACAAATATTTTTTAATATTTTTAAAGTTTAAATAAACATAAAATAAATAATTGTTTTTGTGTTCCAATATTCTTTGTGTGCTAGAATTTCACAATGGTAAACATGTGTAAAATTTAAAATGTATTTTCTTATTCTTTTAATTTGTTTATTCTTTTGGAGAATAACATAGGGATAGAGTAAAAAAGGCTTTGTGCCACAAAATACAAAATAATTTAGATTTTTCAAAATCCAGTAGTAGATGTGAAGCCGTAGCAAAACTATATGTCAGGATGAGGACAGTATTACACATAACTAGTAATTGGCTTGAATGTTTTCAACGTTCATACAACACTATCTAATATCTAAACATATACATATAGTACATAGTAAATAATTATACCCCTAGAGCTGTATATTGACTTGCGGGTCTGATATTATTCCTTATGTTATGAAGGCTTTTAGTCTTGCAAATCCTTACCACTCGTATATGGTTAGTGCTTTTCCCAAAATAAGAAATTAGAAAACGCCTCTCCATTGCAGCTCTCTAACCTATGAAAATTGGTTCCATTTGAATTTCAAAGGCTTCAGAGATTCAGAGAGTTGGATTAGATTAGATTAGATCATTGAAATGGCAACCATACTACAATGTAGGTATTTTAAGCCAAGTATGGATGAGGATTGAGTGTAGGATTATTGTGGCGCGACCTTGTAGTCTTGTTACTGACTAAGGCTGACATGTTCCTTAGACAGGACTGTTAATTGATAGCCCAACAGCCGATGGCAACTAAGGAACCTACACTTTAACGTGGAATCCGAATCACGGCCTCTGAATTACGAATTGGTCTAATTATGAGGATAGGCTTAATCCACACAAGAGAACACTACATCCACTGACCATATCTCACAACTATCCATCATTCGTGACCTCCAAGTAGCTGGATTACAGAACATCGCTACCGTCTCAGTCACTTAACTTCTGTTCTACGGGTCAAAATAAAGAGAAACAACGACAGTATCTCACCTCCAAAAAAG
Source organism: Nephotettix cincticeps (assembly GCA_023375725.1). Lineage (NCBI taxonomy): Eukaryota > Metazoa > Arthropoda > Insecta > Hemiptera > Cicadellidae > Nephotettix > Nephotettix cincticeps. The sequence goes on from CM041790.1 coordinate 10,829,861, forward strand.
CTTTATGTAAGACCTTTCAGTTATGAAACAAACTAAAATTGTAAATCCAAGTAAACAATAAAATGGCATCACTAACACGCGAAGGTATCACATTCTCGTTACCCATCCATTCAATAAATTTGTGAACACCACATTCACTGACCATCTCTCACAACTATCCACAATTCGTGACCTCCAAGTAGCTGGTTTGCAGGACTTGGATATCAACCGTCTCTCGTTGCCATTCAGGGACAGAGGACTAGGTAGTGACAACTCCACAGACAACTGCTACCTGGAGTCAAGGATATTAACATGAACGGTGAGTGCAAGTACAATGAGGAGAGTATGAGGTACCCGAGGGTTCAACACGGGCATGTCGTGTTTACCCATGTTTAGTAGGCCGGCGCCCGGTGGCCAGTGCCCAGTGGCCGACTGAGCCACTATTCAACGCACAACCCCACACTCGCCCCTGGTTGCCAAATAACAGTAGTGAGGAGAGTGCGTGCGGACGGGGAGTGGCTTTGACGATCCTAACTTTCCATTACAACTGGGTTACAGTTTTGTACAAACTTTGATCTCCAGTCTCGCGTTAATTATGACGGAAGTTGTTTCGAAAACTGTTTTCGCCGAGGAAGTTTCTGGAACAGATAAATTGGATAGACCACAGTACCACTATTGGAATATTATTTGTTTTAGAATGGTTTTATTGTAGTTTTTTTAGGTAAATATAAGGTTAAAAGAAAGAGTTAGTACCACATAAGTTAAAGGAAGAGAGGGAGCCATAAGAATGTAGAGGAATGTAAAGATAGCGAATGTATGTTTGTATGTTACTTACTGGGCGTTATTGTGGTGGTCAGTTGGGAGCAAAGCGATGCTGATGTCATGAGTCAAATATTGGGGCGCGGCAAGCCCGGGGCGCACTGAGCCGCTAGTCCGTGAGACTGGCTCCAGGCACCGGTCCTATACTGGACTGAGATACAGGCTGCAGTACACCACCACCGGTCCTATACTGGACTGAGATACAGGCTGCAGTACACCACCACCGGTCCTATACTGGACTGAGATACAGGCTGCAGTACACCACCACCGGTCCTATACTGGACTGAGATACAGGCTGCAGTACACCACCACCGGTCCTATACTGGACTGAGATACAGGCTGCAGTACACCACCACCGGTCCTATACTGGACTGAGATACAGGCTGCAGTACACCACCACCGGTCCTATACTGGACTGAGATACAGGCTGCAGTACACCACCACCGGTCCTATACACTAGACTGGGATACAAGCTGCTGTGACCCACCACCGGTCCTATACTGGACTGAGATACAGGCTGCAGTACACCACCACCGGTCCTATACTGGACTGAGATACAGGCTGCAGTACACCACCACCGGTCCTATACTGGACTGAGATACAGGCTGCAGTACACCACCACCGGTCCTATACTGGACTGAGATACAGGCTGCAGTACACCACCACCGGTCCTATACTGGACTGAGATACAGGCTGCAGTACACCACCACCGGTCCTATACTGGACTGAGATACAGGCTGCAGTACACCACCACCGGTCCTATACTGGACTGAGATACAGGCTGCAGTACACCACCACCGGTCCTATACTGGACTGAGATACAGGCTGCAGTACACCACCACCGGTCCTATACTGGACTGAGATACAGGCTGCAGTACACCACAACCAGTCTTATACTGGACTGAGATACAGGCTGCAGTACACCACCACCGGTCCTATACACTAGACTGGGATACGGGCTGCAGTACACCACCACCGGTCCTATACTGGACTGAGATACAGGCTGCAGTACACCACCACCGGTCCAATACTGGACTTAGATACAGGCTGCAGTACACCACCACCGGTCCTATACTGGACTGAGATACAGGCTGCAGTACACCACCACCGGTCCTATACTGGACTGAGATACAAGCTGCTGTGACCCACCACCGGTCCTATACACTAGATTGTGATATAGGCTGCAGTACACCACCACCGTTCCTATACTGGACTACGATACAGGCTGCAGTACACCACCACCGGTCCTATACTAGACTGGGATACTGCAGACACCACTGTTTTGTGAGATAGATTAGACTGAAATGGCAACCATACACTAGTCCTATACTGAGGATTGTAGGTGATTGTGGCAGATCTTGTAGTCTACTACTGGCAACATGTTCCTTAGAAAGACTGTAATTACTACACCGATGGAACTAAGGAATACAGTTTAACTGGAACCACCACGGTTCTGAATTACGAATTGGTCTAATTATGAGGATAGTCTTTGCGGATTAACGTAGTATTCAATAGTGCGGACGTTAATCCACGCAGGAGAACACTACATCCACCGAGAAACTCTCCACAGTTCGTGACCTCCAAGTAGCTGGATTACAGGACGTCGCCACCGTCCCAGATACAAGGATGCCGTACCCTATTCACTACCATCGGTCATATCCTGGATTGAGATACAAGCTGGCCTATACTAACACATGTCCTATACTGAACTAAGACACTTGTAACCATGCATTACCGGTACTCTACCGTATTGAGATGCAGCCTTTTGTAGTCTCGGGTTCATACGTAACATGTCACTTCACTCATACTCATTTTCCGTCAGTGGTGAGTGAGTCGCTCAGTTGGCGACTTGGTCGGTCGGTGAGTGTACCCAATTCCCACTCAAACTCGCCGCTCTGGGCAACTTTCCCCGAATGTACGCTAAATGCCGGCTTACCATATGTCGACTATTAGACCTGTTTTGGCAGACCGATCAAATAGCAATTTTCAAATTGCTCCTGCAACGGAGGACCGTCTCTTACCAATAGCGACCCAAATAACATAGGATTTAACTTATAGATATCTATAATATTATAAAGAAGAGGTGGTGTCTGTATGTTTGTTTGTGGGTTTGTTGTGGCAAGTAAATGCGAAAAATACTGAACCGACCGGTTTGAAATTTTACACAAAGGTAGATCTTAAACTCATGCAACACATAGGCATACTCATTTCCTTAAAATCCTCTCGGGCTACGCCCTGTGAACGTCCTAATCAATGTTTACATTTTTAGAGAATGAAAACATAAAATTACTTGAATGTCAACAGCTGTGAACATTAAAATTTAACAGTTCGGAAGAAGAAGAAGAAGAAAGAGCTGCCGTGACCGTCCTATTTCAATGTTTACATTTCTAATACAACATCCGTTGCACTATATTTGACAGTTCGGAAGGAATAAGTTGATTTTTCAGATAAACTGCTGGATCGAAATTAGTGAATTATTTGAAATAGCGGAATGGTAGATTTTAAGTTTTTTTCCGACGACTGTCTCTATTACAATAATCCTTATCCTCTCCCAATATTTGACAGATGTTACTTTGAAATGTTGTAGACACTCGTGTTTTGTCAATTTGTAAACAATGAAGAATTAATTAACAATAACTTAAATGTATCAGCAGAGCCTACACCTTTCAGCCTTTTTAACCCGTGCGAAGAACGGGTACTTTGGCTAGTAAACCATAAAAGTCGATTATTTACACCAAAAAAATACTTATAACTTATTAAATGTAACACTGCTACATTGTACTTTTGATATTTTTTAACAATAACTTAAATGTATCAGCAGAGCCTACACCTTTCAGCCTTTTTAACCCGTGCGAAGAACGGGTACTTTGGCTAGTAAACCATAAAAGTCGATTATTTACACCAAAAAAATACTTATAACTGTATTAATTGTACACACACATAGAACATTTTTTTAAATTAGACATTAAGTGTAATTTTTTAAACGCTCGCCCCTTTTAAAACGAAGGAAACTGATTTTCAATGTTAAAAGCAACTACTATCCAGTAACTTGATCAATGGTTCTAATTTCGACTCTTAAAATTCCACAAGTTGCTTATTCTAACCGGAAGTGTTTTTTTCATGAAAGACTACTTTTAGTAAAAATAAAATCAACAATTATTAAAAACAGTAATTGTTGCCTTGCAGCAATTTTTACTTCAGCTGCAATTCATTATTATTTTTTAAATGTATGTCGCCACCGTTTTTAGTTTCGTTCCGAAATTGCCTATCATAGTACGAAGTACGAAAAAATAGAACAAATTACCTTTCAATCGAATTATTAAGCCAGTGAGTTATTCCCATTAAACTCAAAAGCTATTTTTTCACATAGAACTCGAATCTAATTGGGTTTTCTTTTTTTATATATTTACTTTAAGTAGGTATAAGCGACTTCCGATGTGTTTAGGGTCAAAAATAACACCATTGTTTAGAGAATGCGCTCGAGTTACTGGATATTATTTTATTTATTATTAGTTAAAAAGTTTAGTTCACATTAAAAGGGGTTAACCCGTGGATTGAAACACTCTGTGTATTATTCTTGAAGATAGAACTGTGATGAGGACGGTGGCAACGTCCTGTAATCCAGCTACTTGGAGGTCACGGATTGTGGATAGTTGTGAGCGACGGTGGGTGTAGTGTTCTCTTGTGTGGATTAACGTTCGTTCAACTGAATACTACGTTAATCCATAAAAACGATCCTCATAATTAGACTAATTCGTTATTCATAGGCCGTGGATCGGATTCCACGTTAAACTGTAGGTCCCTTAGATTTGCAATCGGCTGTTGGGATATTAATTAACAGTCCTGTTTAAGGAACATATCAGCCTCACTCAGTAACATGACTACAAGAACGCGCCACAATCATCCTACACTCATTTCTCATACTTGGTTAAAAAAACCACCTTGGTTGGTTGCCATTTCAATAATCTAATCTAAGTAAATCTTTGTATACGTTTAGCGTGTTTCAGATAATTAGACCAATTCGTTATTCAGAGGCAGTGGTTCGGATTCTACGTCAAACTGTAGGTTCTTTAGATTAGTCATCGGCTGTTGGGCTATTAATTAACAGTCCTATCTAAGGAGGATGTCTGCCTTAGTCAGTAATAAGACTACAAGATCGCGCCACAATCATCCTACACTCATTTCTCATTCATACTCGGCTTAAAATACCTACCTGGGTAGGTTGCCATTTGAATAATGTAATCCAATCTAATCTAATCTAATCCTATACTCATTTGTCATTCATGCTTGGCTTAAAAATCCCTGAGTAGGTTGCCATTTCAATAATCTAATATAAGTACATCTTTGTATACGTTAGGCGTGTTTCAGTTTTTTTTGTTATTTACGGGAAACTAGTTTTTGAATATCCATTACACCACCAGTTCACTCTGGAACCAGTCACCCATCATCCTCTGTCCAAGGTCAAAGGTGAGTTTGTGCGGTTTCCCGGCGATCAATTATAATCGAGCCATCAGCGGCGTGATGGTCCAATTCCGCGCAGTTTCCGATTCTCTTCACTTCCCCGGCCGGACCTCTCTCTGTCTCGATCTAGCGATGTGATGGAAATCGACATTTCCAGATCGGACCTCCTCCCTGGCTGTAATTCTATTGATTAGCCTGCCATTAGAAACGGCCGTGTGGTCCGATATCACAAAGTGTATCGATTGTTTATTGAAAGTTCTCCACTAACTACTATAATTAACTACGTTCGCTATTTATTTGTTGATACATTAATTTACACAACACTTTATCAACACAACTCCATCCTCATATCCAATATGGTGGATTCAAGATGGTAACAGAAAATAGCGATCCAATCAAAATGGAGTATCGCCATCCAAGAATGTTTGTGATTGTTGGGAGAATACCATTAAATTAATAAAATGACAACTGTAAATAACATGGTCCAAAAATGGTCCAATCAATGGACCAAATTTGCTAGAGAAGTATTCCTACATTTGCTCGGACGAGTTCGTAAACCAGACATATCGGTCAATCGGAACGGGTAGTTTGGGGGGGGGGTTTACTCAAAAATTGGGTTTTTGCGTTTTTCATGTGCAATTAAAATTTTTTTTAATTTTATCTTTCACCATTAGAATCAGCCTAAAAACCACAAAATTTAATTCCTCTATCTTTCTCTAGTTTTTCTAAGGAAAATTTAATATTTCACTTATCAATGAATGATGTTTGTATAAAACTTGATATTTAGCTTCATGTGGTTGAGATCCATCCATTTATGCTTAAAAATCATAGTTTATGTGTTTATCATGGCAGCTAACCTGCATACTCTTTTCCCATGTCAATCATAAAAGGAATATGTAAACTCCTTTATTTATGGAGAGATGTTGATGAAACTTGGTATAAAAATGGTCAAAAAATTGTTTATGCGAGAAATTCCTACTTTCAGTGTTCGTCACAGCGAACAAACCTGCATACTCTTTCCCATGTTAATCTTATGGAGAATAGGCAAATAACAAACTCATACATTTATCGATAAATATTGATAAAACTTCACATATAATAGTATTATTATATTATTGATTTGGAAATTTGCTGAGTACGCAGGTCTGCTGCGATGGGGGTATTTCATTTTTGCCTATTAACACCTCTACAACGATGACCGATCTCACCTAACAAATTAACCGGAGAAAACTACACAGCTGTTAACATTGAGTTTAGCTTCGTTCACGATCATAAAACGCCTTTAATTGGTGTTCACTCCTTCCTCGTGGACTATGCACTCTCACGCATGTTCGTTTTTATGAAGTGTATTAAATTACGAAATACTATAAATATTGAATACAATGTTTGTAAGTAATGTATTTATTTAATTTGTTTAATATATAATATTAAAAATCACTTAAAAGATCACTACTAAAAATTTAATTGATAACAGTTGATCTATTTGGTATATTAGGGGATGCATGACATTGCAATTTATGAAACGATGCTAGGTATATTGTAAGCCAATCTACTGCAGTTTGTTTGCTTGTTATTTAATTAACGTTGCTATTATCACGACTATTTTATTGATATTGTTGACACTATTTATGTTTATTACATTTAATTTCCTCGTATTGCTACTATTTACGCCATTTTAAATGCATGTTGTTGAAAAATAATCATTTATGCAAGACGGATATGGATAGGTTAGATGTCTTGTGACTAGAGTTTGGAGTCTAATGAAGAAAGGTTTAACCTTTTTCGGAATCAAACAACGTCCTTGGTGTCCCGAAAAAAGACTAGCACAACCTCTATTTCTGCCATCCGCCTGGAATCTACGAAGATGCCCATGTCAACACTTAACTTTCTTGTACAGCCTCATTATTCTTGACTGTTAAAAGTATTCCAGAGAAAAACTCCTGAGTTCTTTCATCTGAAACTAGAATAAACCCTTCTCCTTAATTTGCTCAGTACACACGTCTATGAGAGCACCAGTAACACGGGATCTCTCTACTCGTCCACCCGAACTTCTGCTCGAGTCTCCCATCTTCTAAAACAGCTCAAAAACCCCTAGAAAACCTAAACTCACCCGACTCAAATGTACCAAGTGCCTAGCAAGTGATTAGGCGGCACTCCTAATGAGCTACCTCAGAAGTGAATTGAAGTGCAGTTCTTCATACGTCATAGTGCAGAGGACCGGCATTGCTATGCACCTCCAGCCTACTTACATTTTTTTATATTGTTTACTAGCCAAAGTACCCGTTCTTCGCTCGGGTTAAAAATGCTGAAAGGTGGAGGTTCTACTGATACATTTAAGTTATTGTTAATTAATTCTTCATTGTTTACAAAATGACAAAACACGAGTGTCTACAACATAAAGATCCATCCATGTATTTTTAAAAATCATAGTTTATACGTTTATCATAACAGCTAACCGGCATACTCTTTTACCATGTTAATCATATAGAGAATAGACAAACTCTTTTATTTAATGACAGATGTTGATGGAACTTGGTATAAATGGTAAAAATAAAAGTTTTTTATTCTAGAAACGCCTACTTTTAGTGTTCCTTACTGCAGCAAACCTGCATACTCTCTCCCATGTTAATCTTATGGAGAATAGACAAATAACTCTCATATTTATCGACAACTAGCTGACCCGGCGAACTTCGTAACGCCTCACAGTAAACACATGTTAACTTTAAGATTGGCAATGTTCTGAAGTCGAATAGCAATACGGCTTCATTGTGAAAGGTTATATATTCTGGGTCGCTGCATAGTGAATAACAATACTGAAACGATAAAACATATTAATATCATTCCCATAAAACAAATAAATCTGAGTGGATTAATCCACAATTTTCAAATCCAATCCAAACCCAACCCAAACGAAACCTAACTGTAATACGGCTTTTATAGGAAAGATATACAACAGCTGATTAATATAATAAACGTAATAATATAAACATTGTAATTATCATATAAACACGTGACTTTAATCAGACAGAAAATAAAAATATAAATACATAATCCCCCAAAACCGTTAACTATTAACGTGGTGAATAAAGCTGTTCATTTTTTACAGTACACATTTACTTCATAGTTTAACATTAATGCATTCATTAATGTTATATGATATCTGATGTCATCTGAATCATTATTCAGATAACATTGGATAGTAAAGCATACGGTATTGCTAATGGAAAGTAAACCAATCAGCTGTAGCTAAGAAATCAAATGTTTTCATTGTAGACAATTTGTAAACAAACTTACTCTCCATATTAATCATATAGAAATTTAAAAACGCCATAAAATGGAAACTGTTGGGAACTTAATGGAAAATATTTTTTACTAGAAATATTTCTCGGACACATATAGAGCACTTCCTAAAATTTCATGTTATTTTGGATCTATAGGACATAGACATACATTCAATTTTATATATAGATGATGATAAACATATAATATATTATTATTATTATGTTATTGATTTGGAAATATTTTGTCTTTTTTTTAATATAGATATTCCTGCCAGTATTTTACGCAAGGATCGATGGGACAAACATGTGGAGATATGGGAGATACATGCGAAACGGGACATTAGAAGAAGCGACAACGGACAGAGTCATTCCGTTACGTTTTTGATTTAAAACAAAATTACAGACTGTGAAATATCCTCCATCACTAAGCGGCACAAGTTGGCAGTACTGTTTCCGAGACGTAACGCGTTATTACCTTAGCGTCGGGACTGTGGTCAGATGTCATAACAGGACTGACAATCTGGGAGATGTGAATTTCCCTCCACCGAATATCACAGACGAGCTAACAAATTGTGGATAATTGTGAGCGGTGGTCGGTGGGTGTAGTGTACTCTTGAGTGAAATTATCCGCACTATTTAGTAGTACGTTAATCCGCATTAATCTTCATAGTTAGACCAATTCCTAATTCTGAGGCAGTAGTTCGGACTTCACTTAAAACTTTAGGTCCTTTAGATATGCTACTGTTGGGCTATTACAGTAGTTAACAGTACTGTCAAAGAAACATGTCACAGCCTAGTCTGGAACAAGAATAAATGAGAACGTCACAATTATCTTACACTCACTTTCTATTCATACTTGGCTTAAAATACCTACTTGGGTAGGTCACTATTTTACTAACTAACTTCTGAAAAATAAATACTTTAAGACGCATAAGAGTCATTACAGTAAAATTAAGTTTTTTTGATAGACAATTTTGAATTTTCATTTTACATATCATAAATGCAACTTATAACTTCAATGTCCAATATTCAAGTGTTTAAACATTTTCCCTGACATTAGTAATCATTGTCAACATTTTAAGTCACGTTTTAAATCTTCCCCTTTTGTGCTTGATTAAATGTTTTAGATCCCTAATTTGATGTTTTCTTGTCTATCCCAGTAGAACTATGAAGGTTGCCAATATTTTACCACACAAACTTCTTCTGTCAAGTGACAGCACGGCCTTTCGCTCAAGAACATTTACTTGTAGTAGGCTTTTAGTAAAGCGACGTTCTGTAATCCAGCTACTTGGAGGTCACGAATTGTGGATAGTTGTGAGCGATGGTCGGTGGGTGTAGTGTTCTCTTGTGTGGATTAACGTCCGCACTATTGAATACTACTTTAATTCGCTAAGATCATCCTCATAATTAGACCAATTCGTAATGCAAAGGTCGTGGTTCGGATTCCACGTTAAACTGTAGGTCCCTTATTTGCCATCGACTTTTGGGCTATAAATTAACAGTCCTGTCTCATGTCAGTCTTAGTCAGTAACAAGACTACAAGATCGTGCCACAATCATCTTACACTGAATCCTCATTCATACTTTGCTTAAAATACCTACCTTGTGGTATGGTCGCCATTTCAATAATCTAATCTAATCCAATCTAAATTCAATGATGGTAAAAATGCGTAAACTGCATATGTATCCTATACGGCACCATTTGTTATAACAATTTGGATTTTGGATGTTCTATTTTCCCTCTATTTTAAAATCCACCCTGTACCGAGGGTTGCTTTTTCTTAGGGGGGAGCCACCCCTTCTTGGGGGTGAAAATTTTTCAATTGAAAATAAGTCTGAAACTCAATACTCTTTTTGTTATATATTATATACTTATATTATTATTATATACTATATATTATATATATCATATTATTATATTATATATTATTATTATTATTATTATATTATATATTTATTATACTTATTCGCGAGCGAATTTGTCGGTTTTCAGGAAAAAACTAGTTTTCGATAGATTTTTGCAAATAACTTTAAAAAAAATATTTAATCGGAACATCTGCAGAAGTGAGTGTAGGAAATAGGAGAGAATAGTGCATTTGTAATTTTAAAAAACTAAATGACTTTCAACCGAGTTATTGCTTGTTTTATGTTTATTAGTATTAATATATTTTACAAAAAAACTTAGTTTTTAAGGAATTAGGTCCCTTAAAGGAGCATTTTGTAGGACTTTTAAATAATTTAAAGCTCATGTAAACGATTTTTAAAATTTTTATTTTAAAAGTTTAGTTCTAAAAGAACTCAAAAATTGTAATTTGCGTGAAAACCTACAAACAGCCGTATCTTATAATCACTTTTTTTATATATACATATTTAAACGGATAAAACACCGAGAACATATAATAAACACATAAATAAAGCGGATTGTAAAGTGGCAAACATTTTTGTCAAATGGGGTAAAAAAGAGACTAATTTTTTTAGTGATTTATTATATCACTAGTTATTGCAAAGAAAAAAATAGGGTTCGACATTATTCTCCTCATAACTCCATTAGTTTTAATGCTATGAAGTCTCTGTAAATTTTCTCTGAAAAATACGTGGATTTTCTATTATCGTACGTATAAACTCTACTATTGGTTTAATACCAATAAACATCGAACAAACAATGACTCGGTATTTTGTTATTTAAATAATAAATACAACGTTCTTTTGGTCATTTTCTACACTACAATTTCGGAGTCTTCGGATGTTTCGATTAAGTGCATATTTTTCAAGTTATTTACGAATATATATCTAAAACCTTTTTTTTACTGAAAACCGACAAATTCGCAAATAAGTCACAGAACAAAAGTTACTTAAAATTAGTCAATTAATCGATTTCTTGACGTATTTTCTACTAGCAAGTTTTAACCCCCAAGACGGGATAGCATTCACCCTATAGAAATATCAACCCCCAGTTCAGGGTAAATCTGATACAAATAGTACTGTAAGTAAAACCTAAATCCATTTTTTAATCAGTGCTGTATTTATCTCATAATAATTACACGGGAAAATGGTGATTGTCCAGACTATATCCTTGATAGCTCAAAATCAATAAAAGGATTGATTTATCACTGTCAAATATAATAACGAAGCGCAAATATAAAGCATAGTGTCAAACACTTTGTTAAACATTATATAAGATATAACTTCTTGATTAGCATTATACGTGTTGGTTTTTACTTGAAGTAAAAACTCACGTCTTCCAACACTACCTATTTACACTTATATTGTACTGTAATTATATAATAACGGTAAATGTATACAAACGGTGTTAAATTGGCGACCGATTTCGTCCAATAACACCGAACATCATCAGGCCTTCTTAATCATTTTAATCATTTACCCATCACACAGTTGGTGTGTGGCTATTTTCCTCTGGTTTTATATAGATTTCTGAAGTGTTTTTTTGTGTGGACAAACACAAAATGACAAACATAACCTAACATATTTACTTGGCGTAAGTCTAAACGGCATTGCAAAGTATGTTTTCATTTGAAAATTATCCAGTTTTCAGTTTTTGAAGGATATGGGGTTGCTATTGGAAATTGGGTTAAGTCATTTGTTAGGGGCGTGGTCGCTATTATAACGTATATCACAGAACTCTGAATAAGATAAAAGATTGTTACAAAAATTAATAGTAGAAAACGTATCAAAGTTAATTCACTGAGTAAGTGTATGCTTTCACTGACAAATATTTAAGATAAAAATCCTCAATTTCCGACGGTGTAAAATCTCCCTAACAACACCTAACTACCAATTTAACCCCGATTTGTTGTGCGTATAGAATTAAAATTTCTCAATGTGACCAAATTCTAAATTACGGATGTCAATATTTCCGGATATTCAGAATACTGTCGGAGATATCAATTAAAGTGGAGTGTGTCTGTGTAGCCTAGTTAACTGTAGTCAGCGGAGTCTGGGTCAGGGGGGGCAGTCCCCCCCCTGTGCCGCCCCCCGCCCCCAGTCCACAACAGGTGGATCAGCCGGATCGCATTCTGTGCCTGTCTGTGTTCTGTACGTGTGTTCCGCCACTACGCGCGACGCGCTCCTATTTTCTGGAATATTTCTACCAGGTACCCACATATTTTTAATTAAAAATTTTAAGTATAGTTATAAGGTATTTTTTTATAATTAACAGAAAAAATACTCCATCGATTCCAAATATTATATAAGGGAGTGGCAGCGTGACATTTTTAGTTCAAGAAATTAAATTTTGGGATTTTCAACTCTCAACAGAATATTTTTACGCAATTTTATTAACTTTTCATATTAAAACTAGCAAAATCTATAACATTTTCTAATGGTGTAAAACATATTTAATGACCTCTGCTTCTGTATATATTTTTAATAAATTCAAGATAATAATTTATCATTTCATATTCATTTTTGCTGAAGCTTTCCTATTCCCAAACCCATAATGACCCACCTTATTAGTCCGTTATATTTCTTCCGATTCGTCTTTATATGGAAAGCACATTAATCTGATTCTTACTACTGATGCAGTAATTGTCTTGAACCGCACATATTCACAGGCAGGGTTAATCATGTCACACGGATTCATTCAACAAATCCCCCGCGGTGTTTGCTTTGAAAGCATTCTCTTGTCTTCTTGGTAACAACAGGGTTCACTTTTATTTACTTTATTGATTTCAAAAATTAAGTTTAACTCTCTTAAAAGTTTTATCTACATCTATAAAAGAGGATGTTTGTATATATATTTGTATATTTGAAGTTTATGCACTCGGACACCGTTGGACGATTTGCTATGAAAAATGGTATACTTAGGTAAAATTTGATGGAGAAGTTTTATGGATTATAATTATTTTAGCTCAATTGGGTTTCTCTCTAGAAGCACAAAAAGGATCCCATACTATGGAACCAGAGCTTTGCTTACATTAAAGCTATTTTCTTTTCAACAACTGATTGCTTTACTATATCTGTTTGTTGAAGATATACCAAAGATTGAAGCACTTGCATTTGTTATACGAGTGACTAAACAGTTTACATTATAACTGTGACTTTCTTCCACATTTCACTACTATGTAACGTTATTTTAGTTTATAATGGTCTAAAATTTCACACGCACATTCCCTACTAATTAAAAAAATTAAAATATCTGTCTATTTCTAAAAAATGAGTTTAACTGTGTGTTTTTTGGTTCAGGTTTTAATGGTCTAGATAAAATATAGGCTTTTTGTATTACAGTGAACTGTTCAAACTGAGATAATGTAGTACTTTTTGGGCTCTGCTAACCTAACGGGATAACCTAACAGAGACACTAGGACATATAGTACATTACAACTTACCAGTCAATATGATTTTAGTAGGCATATGGCGATTACATTAAAAGGTCTTCTAATTACTACACAACTACGGGGGCCTGGGGCGCCAGTGAGCGAAGCTAGTAGTGCGGAAGAATATTAATCTCCGTATTTGACTGCCCATAGTTAAAAACACAATAAAAAGGTTTTCGCATTAAAACCTGTAAAGAATTGAGTCTAATTTGAATTTAACACCTAAAATTGTTAGCAAAGTATTTTCAACACATGCGTTGATCTATGTTAGTTTTATTGATAGCATGACAACGTTTTTTATGTAACCATTACTGCCATTTTTAAACCTGAAATAAAAAAAGTGGTTGACCAAGAGAAACTGTGATTGCATGTAACATGGTTTGTAATTTTTTCATATACAGTACTTGGTGATGAGCTAAATTTTCGTCGCATATCTATTTCAGGAATAAGTTTTTTCAGTAAAGTGAACAAAAATTGCTGCATGTACTGGTAACACGAACGAAATTTAAGAAATGAACACGTTCTATAAAAAATTACTTGTATTCTCTAAAACTTTTATTGTAAACCTGAAGAAATTCTTCCGTGATTCTCTATCGTATTTAATTTACTCTTCTATGGTAGATAAATACATTAATTGATCTTCAGTGATATCACTTATGTTCCAAGACTTCAAGATGGTTTTTTGGGTCACATGTTTTACAGATATTTCTTAAAATGAAATGAAAAAAATCCGTTTTCATTTATTAAACGTTTGAACCAAGATTGAAAGGTTGATTAAAGATTGTTGAAAAGATTGGACCAAAAGACAGCATACTCAGTTTAATAGTTTCTATAGCTTAATAACCGCTTAACAAGCAACGAGGATTAAAATAATCATAATTGTTTGGTTTTTTGAGTTGATTCTGGTGGTGTCATTAAAATTTTTTTAGGTCTAATGAATTATACCCAGTATATAAAAACCTTTTAGATCCTATTTTGGGGTACAAAACCTCTCCTTGGAGTTCTCCTGGATTTGATTTATTTTTGTAAAAAATCTCTCAACTTGCCGTCAGCCTAGATCGAGGGTTTATGCGGCGAATTAAAGACTGAGGTACCGCAGCGGAAACGCGATGCGCCTAGGGACTTGTCTCAGACCCTTCTTGTAATGCGATGTTACCGGCAAATTCAAACCCACAAACTATCCATGACACCTATACCGAATTTAATTTCGATCACCTAGATATCAATATAAGGTGGTCCCTTTATATTAATTATACCGCTTCTTGGTTCAGGGAGGGTTTTACCATGTGGGCGAGTTCATGGACCACACATGGTAGGGTGACTGTGCCCATGGAGGTGTCACTGGGTAAATTAATATAGGTTGTGCATTATAATGTTATTATGTGTATATTTATGTATTATTATGTCTTTTTATTACTATGTTTGTTTTAAATTATGTCAACTTTGTATCCATTAACGTTTGCTACGCAATTATGTAATATAGTACAATGGCAATAAAGGAATTATTATTATTACTGAAAAAATTCTTGATTGATATAGTTTCAAAAATATCATATCAATCAAAATATTTAAATTTTACTACACTGATCAGTGGAGGTATTTAAGTGACATGATAACACTCATTTACACACTCTGACAGTTTGGAATTCTACAGACCTCTTTTTCATACCAAATTACGCTATAAACGTTGGTTAAGCTTTACACATATTTATCGATTATCGATTTAGAAGAGCAAAGGAAGTTTGCTAGCAAAAGATTTTTATCGTGTAATTAATGTTTATCTTTTAAAACTCAAATTTAAAATACCCCTGTCGCAGAAATCCTGCGTACTCAGTGAGTTTCCAAAGCAATTATATAATAATAATGATCTAAGACAAGTTTTATCAATATCTGTCGATAGATATGAGGATTATTTAAGAGTATGCAGGTTTGCTGCTGTAAGGAATACTGAAAGTAGACATTTCTACCATAAACAATTTTTATTTTGACCATTTATACCAAGTTTCATCAACATCTGTCCATAAATAAAGGAGTTTGCCTATTCTCTATGCGATTAACATGGTAAAAGAGTATACCGGTTAGCTGCTATGATAAACGTATAAACTATGATTTTTAAGAATAAATGGATGGATCTAAACTACATGAAGCTAAATACCAAGTTTCATCCATAATTTTGGTTCGGCTCTCTCGTTAAATTGAAGTTCCTTTAGATGCCATTGACTGTCGGCCTATTAATTGATTAAATTTAAGTTCTGTCTAAGGAAAATTTATAAAAATCAATTATCTTACACTATTTTATTCATACTTTATACTACCTTAAATTACTTACCTAGGTAGGTCACTATTTCAGAGAGGTAATAGATATATTAGTAAATAGTTTACCTCAAAGTTTTATACAGATAGTATATAAATTAAACTTTTATTACTTATGTCACACAAGATAAATTTATAAAGACTGGGACGGTGGCGACGTCCTGTAATCCAGCTACTTGGAGGTCACGAATTATGGATAGTTATGAGCGATGGTCGGTGGGTGTAGTGTTCTCTTGTGTGGATCAAAGTACGGACTATTGAATACTACGTTAATCCACAAAGACCATCCTCATAATTAGACGAATTCGTAATTCAGAGACCTACGTTAAAACTGTAGGTCCCTTAGTTGCCATCGGCTGTTGGGCTATTAATTAACAGTACTGTCTAAGGAACATGTCAGCCTTAGTCAGTAACAGGTCTACAAGACCACGCCACAATCATCCTACACTCATTTCTCATTCATACTTGTCTTTAAATACCTACCTGGGTAAGTTGCCATTTCAATAATCTAATCTAATCTAATAATACACAATGTGCAACATAGTGTTGAAAACGGTATTTTTAACGGCGACCATAACCTAGTACACCGAACCTGGCCGGGGAGGGACAGAAACGTGAGCGATTTACACAAATTACGAGGTTTTATTGAAAACGTGGCACGGCTATGTGCGCGTGTGCGCGTGTGCGCGTGGCGTGG
The DNA here is from genome assembly GCA_023375725.1 of Nephotettix cincticeps. Taxonomy (NCBI): domain Eukaryota; kingdom Metazoa; phylum Arthropoda; class Insecta; order Hemiptera; family Cicadellidae; genus Nephotettix; species Nephotettix cincticeps. Next base: position 10,846,743 of record CM041790.1, read on the forward strand.
CGGCCGTCGCGGCGGCAACATGCGCTCGGGGAAAGTCGCCAACGTTCCCGGTGATTGCCAATTCACTCCTGCTCCACTTCGGTTCGATTTTGCAAAGCTATTCGCCGGAAATGATTCGACAGAAGTGAGAGTCTGGGATATACTGTAGTAGTACGAAACATGTCTATCATGGTGCTATCTTAACCCATCAGCAATCTTCACCAATGTTAACGCAATATGTATACAGGTGCAAAAACAATTTTGTATTCCGTGAGTAAATTTTCAAACATTAAAAATATGAATATCTAATTTTCACCTATATTAAATGTTATTTGAATTTAGATTAGATTAGGGCAACCATACTAAAATGTAGGTATTTTTAAGCAACGTATGAATAAGGATTGAGTGTAATATGATTGTGGCGCGATCTTGTAGTCTTGTTACTAAGGCTGATATTTTCCTTAGACAGGGCTGTCAATTAATAGCCCACCACCGATTGCAACTAATGGACCTGCAGTTTAACGTGGAATCCGAACCACGGCCCCTGAATTACGAATTGGTCTAATTATGAGGATGGCCTTTGCGAAATAACGTAGTATTCAATAGTGCGGACGTTAATCCACACAAGAGAACACCACACCCACCGACCATCGCTCACAACTATCCACAATTCGTGACCTCAACGTAGCTGGATTACAGGACGTCGCCACCGAAGTTATGTTTAGCATAACTACGCCTTCCTAACTTCCGTTGTTCTGAAACTTGGTAACAGTAGTAAACATGTGTCTATTTCACGTTATTCTTTATGTAAAGGTTGTTTTTTACATTTAAAATTATGTTAAGAATCTTTACTAAAATATAAAATTACGAATGCACGTATGCAGTTTTTTAGATATCGTCTTAAGGATATTTAAGCTACTTAAAGCTTAAGAAGCTTATTTAAGGGTTTATGGTTGTAAAAAATAATTTTTATAAATCAGGTTTTAGGCTATAAACCTTTCTAGGAGTTATAGTGCTCGCTTCATACCCTGGGGTTATCGGGTCGATAAAAAATCCAATAACTTTCTTACAGTTGAACTCAGCTCTGATAGTATTCAGCTGTCTTTGGATCCTGATGCATTGATCAGTTGAGTTTTTTACATTTAAGGCTACGTCATTAATCATTCCTTATTGACAATTCATTTATACTCCTCTAAACCTCATCTACATTTGTTGGTTATTGCACTCTATGAGAAATGTTGTATGAGTATCAGATAGAATATATTTATTTTATGAATTATCATACTAATTTAATCGTTGGTACATATTCATAACAAAAATTCATGGGAAAAGGAAAATGAATGGCTTTACGTAGCATTGATTTAATTCCATTTTAATTAATTGTATTTTCCGTTATGGCGAACTAGGTTTTAGTACGAGAGTGCTAAACACCATAATATTATTAATAATTGTCCAGAAGAGGTGGTCATACCATTTTAAAGGGTGATTCACCCCTTAAAACACTTAAAATAACTGGCTGGGTGGTGGAGTAGTTATAATGCCTGCTTTCAAAACTGAAGGTCGCCGGATCGAATCCCTTCCTAACAACAGGTCGACGTTATGTAGTACAAGGGTTATGACCGTTCTCATCAAAACGTAAAAAAATGCCGAGCGGTGTAGAAAGACACAAAACATAAAACATTTTTTCAAAAAGCTCAATTTTCATGCAAACTTAAAGGTTTATGGATTTTATAATTTGACACTACGTGGTGTAAAACTACGACGTGCTTTAAAAAATGTTTATATTTACTTCCCCATGGGAAATAGATTAGATCACGGATATGTCTAAAGGTAATGTTTTCACTTCATCTAAACAGCTGTACTTATTCTTTTACATAAAAAATTTAATACAATAGCTCTGGTGGTTTCTATGGAAACCTGTTACATATTTTCCACCTTACAAATCACCAACACCTCCTCAGAACTAAGACATACTATGTCCAAATGTTTGTATTTACTTCCCTTTGGGAAATAGGTTGGAAATAGGTAGGAAATAGGTTAGATATGTCTAAAGGGAATGGTCTCAGTTCCTCTAAACAGCTATTCTTATTCATTTTTTGTATTAAAAATTCAATACAATAGCTTCGGTGGTTTCTATGGAACCTTGTTACATATTTTCCATCTTACACATCACTAACACTCCTTCCCCTTAGAGGTAAGACATATCTATGTCAAAAACTACCGTTTAAAAATTAATCATATACATTTTAAACGCCAAAGGAAATTGTTCGGCAAAACTATGGTTTTAAAAATAATTTGACCTCTAAAACCAGCCAGAAAAACTAAACAGACTGGTGTTTTGAATTATTATAAGTCTATGACTAACGATAATCAGACTGTCCATGGTATATAAACAGTACGTTGTTTGAAAGATGCGCCCAATGTCCATTCTTATGGAGAATATTGAAAACATAAATTTCTTCCTAATTTTTGAAGCGTGTTCTCCAACTTACGGTTATAATAAAATCTACACAAATATTGGTACATAATTGACTCTTGAGGGGGGAGAGCCTCCCCAAAATAATCTATTTAAACTTATATGAAGAGGGTGTGCTCCACGAAGTTTTTATAAATATTTTTTAAACCCTAGATTTGTTAATATGTTGATAAGAGGTTTGGAAAATGGTGATTATATTACATTTTAGTAATTTTTCATTTTATCTTTAGTTGGAGAAAGTATATTTCGGAAATATACTGATACTATTTACTATAATAATGCATCTTCAGAATCAGAATTAAGTGTCTGAATTGGAACTCTTTAGTAGCGATTAGTATGTGATTGTATTGGCTCATTGAAAACTGAAAAAAATAAATTAATATTTTTTCCCTTGACGTTTCGGGTGTTTACTTTTTCTCATTTATTTGAAACTACATCAAGACATATCTAGCCTTCTTATGTATTCAGTAATACATTTCCATGTTTACTTAAGTAGGTTTTCAGTGAGGAATGTGATTTCATTATTTTATTTAAAAGATTGCTAAAAAACTTAAATATTACTTTTTAAAAACGCGTAAACCCCTATCTACAAAATAGCAGTTTTAGCAGTTAGCAGTATATCCAATAGTCTCCATACACACTACGAAATAACATCAGATATGTGCTGAAACCACTAATTAATGCAAAACAGAATAATCATAAACACGGATGAAGGCTTTACTTTATCAATAACAATTTTAAAACCATGAATTATTACGAAAATCACGTTTGAATATAATAATAAATAAAAAAACTAGAAGTGAAATGAACATGAAGTATGTATAGCTTTACAATAATGTGATAAAGAGTTTTATCAATGCAACCAAATTGAATATTAGTACCATTAGGAAAATATTAATTTTGGCCATTTTAGTCGTAAAAAAAGGTCGAGGATTTAAACTAAAGTAATTGTGGCCATCTTAGTAAATAAAGTAAATAATTAAATTTTGGAAAAATAACTTCCACGCAATTACTCATATTTTTCTTGATAAACGAATTACTTTTTACATAGTAAATATATTTATATAACATGTACTTTAACAGATTACTTTAATTTAACGACTATCGAGTGGCCTAAAATGCTGTTGTTCAAAAACAGTTGTTCTTATGATGCTAAAACACAGTATTCCACCTTCCACCACTGGTTATACCTGAAACAGTAACCAAGCAATTATTGTGTGGCAATAATTACGTAAAAATAAAAAGTTAAAAACTTAAAAGAGACTGCATCAGTGGTAGCCATCTTGGATTTTTGTCCCGTAAGAGCAATGTTAAATTCTGGCGCCTATATCTCCTTGACCTATTGTCATAAATTAACGGAAGAGGTGTCAAATTAAAGGTATTACAGTCCTCCAGGGCACCACCTTACAAAACCTCTTATTTTCGCTCTCAATAAAAAAATAATAATGATTTATTTTGTAAAATGTTTCTGAATTTTTGTTTTTATATCAAGTTCAATTTTTGAACATACTAAAAGGTCATGCCCTTGAGCCACATCTCATCAATGTACTTCCAAAGTTTTACATTGATACTTTGATTAACGCCACTACAGACGCCAAAGTGAAGGTATGTTCCGCCAGAATCATTGCTCTTACGGGACTAAAATCCAAGATGGCTACCACTGATGCAGACTCTTAATTTGTTGTAAAAGTGTTAAGATTCTTTAACGGTCGTCAGTTCAGAATGATAAACACAGGTGATAACCCTTCCCCCACTACCACCACCGGAATAGGAAGTGTGTGTGTGTGTGTGTGTGTGTAGAAGTCAGTCACTCGGTCAGGGTGAACCTGTAGTAGCGGTCACTGTCAGGGCCTCGGGGGCACCGCCCTCCCACCAAACCGGGAACCGACCAACATGTAACGTCATTCATAAACCACTCGGCACTAATAAACCGTATCACGCGCTTCTTTAGTACGTTCACTTTCAAATACTTTTATAAAATAAAATAAATGTGTATACAGTCGAACCTTACTAATTGGCGAAATTCAAGGATAAGCCAGTTTACTTCGAATTAAATGTGTTTTGAACTATTGGAAGTTCTAATGATAAATTCGTTATTAATGTTCAAATTTTAGAAATTATGTTCGGAATTTTGAATGGTACAGGTTACGCGAATAAAATTTGAATCATGTTTAACTCTTGTATTCTAACAAACTCTAGAGAGTAAAAAAATGTGGTAGCATAAAAAAATTGAACTGTTTATAATACGGTAACTGTGACCATACATCGATAGTCAGAGGCTTATGGGAACTGACTTTGAATTGTCGAATTACCGGAAAATAATTTGGACTTTAAAGGTTCAAGTAGGAACAAATTCGAATTTTAGAGGTTAAATTGTCGTGTAGTCGAAAATACTTCAAATTTTCTGATTATATTTTTGGAATTTTAGAGGTTTCCTCAAGGAAAGAGACTAAATCTACAAAATGTAAAGGTTTTTGAATTATCGAGGTTCGAACTGGTGAGGTTTTAAGAAACATTATTTGCAGCACATTAATATACATTATTTAAGAATAGAAAATTAAAAATATTTTATAATTTAGGCTTGAAACACCATGAGAGGTTATCCTTCTCAGTTCTAAGTAATTTATTTTAACGTACTGAAAACCACATTTCATAGCTGGCTGACTTTATATCCATTCTACTACATATCTTTGTTTTCACGCTGAACAAAGTTTCACGACATTTCGGGATCTGGAGTCTGATCCCGTCCTCAGGTGAACTAATATCTAAAACATGACAAAATCAACACATAATCCGGACTAAGCCGGTATAAAGCTAAAAACATAAAGGTTTAAAGCAGTCAAAAAGTAACAAACAAAAAACTTTTTAAAACTTATAGAATAGTTAAATGTTATTTAAGCGATTTATTATTTGTAGAACGTAACGAATTTATGAACAAATAGGTTATTTAAGAAAAAGTCAGTATTTAAATATCCTTACGGTACGGGATTTGGGTTTTCACTTTGTCTTACTTCAAAAGAAGCAAAGGGTAAATCTATCAATATCATTATCTTTTAATAAAGTAGGCCTAAATGAGAATTTTCCCACAATTCCGCACCAAAAAATCACTATGGTGATTGAAAATATAATATAGAAAGTGAAACTCGATGGTTCTGCATTACAAAGTCTGTGGTACAGCGCGCATGCGCGTCGACTCCGGGAAGGCACGCGTCTAGCCCAGTGAAACGTTCGTTAACTTTTATAGTTTCCTGGAAGCAGTCAGTCATTAGGCCACTTGACCGACTGTCCTAGTCCTGCACTTTCATCCTCTCTAGCTAAGTACGTTGTGTTTCTATAAAAAATTAAATTGTTTAACATACTTCAAGAAACCTTATTTCATTAATGCCCACCAAAGGCATTCAAACAATGTCTGAGAGGCATATATGTAACTGTGAAAGGTTTGCTGAATAACTATTATATAGTATATATGCAATAAAAACATTTCCATAAATTTCCGTTAAAAAATTGATTACAAATGTCAGCTTGTTCGTACATCCATCATTGAATTATATTTCATTTTAATACGTGTAAGAAATTCTGGACTTCTCTCCTTGAATATCATGTATTTAAATTCTAAAAAATGTACTTTGATTGATGTAACGAAAAATTTAATGTAATATTATTAATACTAGCTGATACTCCGAACCAACAGTAAATACGTTAACTTTTTCATGTTCTAGTGAATAGCAAGTTTCGTTTGAAATAACATTTTCGCATTTAATACATCCTGAAAAAAACTTTTAATAACATACAAAACAAATAAACTAGTGGTTGAACAATCATTTTGTACAATTCTAAAGTAATAACGTGTCTTAAGAAATAACTATTTATTGTAGACATTTTAAAAAAACTTAAAAGGTTCATTAGAAATTTAAAACGTATAAATAAAATTGAATTTAAAACTGAATATCTTATCAAAACACAAAAAAATAACGTTAAAACTCGCGTTCTATTTATAATGTGTAATAAAACTTGTTTTAAATAATTGTAAAATTGACTTGCAATGTAATAGCTATATCACATTAATAGTAATTTTTGTAGTGATTTGTGTGGATTACGTAGCATTTATCAATACAAAGACATTAAAAAACCATATTGTAACGTTATTCAGTTATTCTTATTCATCTTATTAATTAACAGTCTGCTGGAACATGTCAGTATAATAAAAGACAATATTGAAACATAATTATTACATATTGGCTTAAAATACATTTGGTAGTATTTATAATATAATTATTTATTTAATTTAACAAAAACTAACTAAATTGTTAGGGGATTCAAATAATAAAATTTTATAATTTGACAAAACACATAATCATTTTTTAAAATTAATAATGATTAATCATTGGATGCAGAAGAAATTACTGATAAAATATAAAAATAATGTTTTTTTAAAAACTTTTAACAACATTTTACCATAATTATTAATTAATAAAATATTTAAAGGATAATAAAATTTAATTACAATATATCTTAACGTTTCCTATAATTCGTGAATAATTAATACGTTTAGAGTTATATTTTAATAAAACGATTAAAATTGAGTTTGAAAAATGACTACTCACAATTCTTGTGAAGAATTTGAGTGTTCTTTTGTGTAAATTCTCGGTGGTTATACAAACCCAAAAACTTTCTTTTTAAAAGAATTAGTGATTGATAAGGCATTGGTTTAAATCCATTTGGTAAAATTGTAATTATCAAGTAACATGGTTTGATTTTGTAGTTTTTTTATAGAAGTTTTAGTAGTAATTAATGTATGTGTAATGTATGACCACAAATTGCATCTTTTCCAAATTTTATTTCACGAGTTTTTTATAATTGAACCGTCACTTGACAACAAACTTTCTCCTTGTTTTACTTTCACAGAATTTAGTTCAATACTAAAGATTTGATAAGAATTGTCATTTTTAAACTTAACACACAAAATCAAGACACCTACCAACTCCTATACTCCTATACGACTATGCATAACAATAAAATGGGCAAATTTTGAAATTTCTTAAAGATTGATCCACAGAGGTTTGTGGTTTAAAAAACATCATGACTGCCTTGAGTCTTTTGAATTACCGTTGTTGAAGATGTAATTTACCATATACTTTGATTCCTTGCTGAACAAAAATATGAAATTATGATAAATAACCCTTTTTTTCAAAGGTCATATAGTTTTTCATTTCAAATGCAACTACTAATTTAAATTTTGATAAATGAATCCAAAATGTTATGATGTTTTGATGATTGAACATCATACCTATTGACCTTAAAAAATATAAAAAGTTGAAATTTTGGAACCTGCACTTTATCTAAATTTAATTGAACGCCATTGACAAGATATTTAAGTAAATGAAAAGATCGATGTGAATGATCACGTGGTGGGGGGGAGGATATCGCGGTGTGGCGAGACGGTGGAAAGTGGACCAGACGGTAGACGGACGGACCGACGGAACACCGGACCACCACGGGGACGTGGAGCCTTCGGCTACTCCAAACCTGTTCCTAAATAAATTCTTAACTGTATAATTTAAGGAATTGTGCCATGTTAAAGTTAGTGTGTAGTTTGTCGGGATCCCTCATATAGGCGGGTATGCCCCAGCCGGATTATAGATGTTACCCCTTGCTGCGTAGGACACAACGGTCTTTTAGTTGTTCCCGACAATGATAGAGGGGTCACTGTAACTGTATATAGTTTTTTAGTTTGGTAATACAGTGGAACCTCGGTTAACCGAAATCGGGTTAACCGAAACCTGGGTTAACCGAAACGGTTCCATAAATAATAATAACTATGCAATATGTGAACAGCGATCTTCTATCTCCAGAAAGACATTATCATGACGTGACTTTATGGTGATGCGCGGCTTGCATTGAGTTGATTTCCGATTGTTTGTATTATTGAAAAAGTATTGTGTTTGATTTTAGACGTCCTCCTGTAATTATTATAGTATTTAGACAAAAAATATTCATATCAATTATTATTTAGATGGCTGTGGAAACTGTGTCGTCCTGGTTACATTACGAAGTCTGCGTCTGACTCGGTTCGTATCGGTCGCCGGTGGCATTGTTTGTTACAGCTGACGATCTTTGTGTACGCTTGCGTTTTGATTTATAGTTATTATTAAAATGTTTAATAATGAAATTTTAAGATAAAATGAGATTCTGCAGGGGTGGTTGAGGTCTAAAAACATCAAAACGTCATGGTAAAGGATTAACGTGTTGCAGTAGTGTACCGTTTGCGATTAGCAAGTTTGTGTTTTCGGATGTTTTTAAATTAAGTTGTTTAGTTTATTCTATTTTATAGCCCATTATAACATTTTTAGCTGAAATAAAACACTGTATTGTAAAGACTTTGTTTGTAAATAATTTTTTCCTACACACCATGTTAATGGGCAATTTTAAGCATATAACAGTTTAACCGAAAAATTGGTTATCCGAAACGGCTCTCACCCCTTTATTTCGGTTAACCGAGGTTTTACTGTACTTCGTTTTAGATATAAGAATTCAAGATCAGCCTTAATTAAGAATATAGTATACTTTACATTACGTGGCATGATACCAGTAATTTATATAGTAAATAACATCCGGACATATATGGCTACTTTAAAGAAAGTGGGCAGGAAAAGGTCAAGTGAGTGGGGGAGACGTAATCTTACACCCTCAACAACTATCAATGTTGATCAAATGTAGATCAAAAACATGTGAAATGACACTAAATGCATTCAAGGGAGCAATTATCACCATCATTCTCCATGACTCAACTCTGAAAACATGAAGAGCTGCTTACATCTGCTTCAACATCTGGCAAATTGGTTCAATATGCATACGACACTACTCTCTAATGTAACGCACGTTCAAGTACAAATTTGGAAATTGAGACTTTTATTCAACTGAACTCATGTGTTCAGTATTTTTCAGAAAACCAATTGGATATGCCACTTGGGGCGAGAGACCCAAGTAAAAGACCTGACTGTAATGGTCGATGATACTGTCATTGAACAGGTCGAGTCCACGGAATTCCTAGGAATTATTCTTGATCGTGAGTTTAGATGGCATCCTCACCTTGATGGTATTTGTGTCAGGGTGTCTTCAGGGACGTATGCTCTGAGATTACTGTCAAGGCATTGTCCTGATGACATCCTAAAAATGGCATATTTTTGCCTAGTGCATTCCTTGGAATATGGCATCGCTACGTGGGGTGGTTGCGTTAAATCGGGCTTCCGAAGGTTGTTCCGTTTTCAGAAAAGAAAACAATTCGAATAATGGCTAAGCTACAGTTCAAAGAGTCCTGTAGGAAGGTCTTCAGGGAGATGGGGATTCTTACTCTGGCCGGTCTGTACATACTTGAAACAACTTCTTTCTGCAAATTTAAGTGTATGCCCATTCAAGGTGCATACGTACACGGCCAACACACGAGAGGTAGAGATTTTTACAGACTATCCAGAGCTGTCATGAACCTGCCGTCTCAAGCAGGGGTTAAGCTCTTAAACAACTCCTCAGACGATGGTAGGCTGGAGGAAAACTGTAGGAGATTTAGGAATCGCCTTAAGCGCTTCTTGGTTCAGGGAGAGTTTTACCATGTGGGAAAGTTCATGGACCACTAATGGTAGGGTGACTGTGCTCCTGGAGTTACCCTGGAAGTTACCTTACCTTTGTACCTAATGACATTTGCTACGCAATTATGTAATATTGTACTATGGAAATTATTAAGTGACCATTTTAATCACCTAGTTGTCTAGAAAACTAAATATCATTGACCAAAATGTTTACAAATAATGCGTGATCTAAATGGTAAAAAAATAATGAATGAAGTTCTGTAAGGGTCAACTGAAACTTATTCTACACTCACCATTCTTACAATTATTCTTAGAACATCATTAAATAGAATTACGATATCATGTGTAGGCCTACTCGAGAAGGACAGCCTAAGTAACAGTTTATAGGCTGACCGCTGAGTTCATTAACTGGACTCTCTACTTTCTAAATGAATCAAATAAAATTGGAATTTAAAATATGACCATCATGAAACGCAATAGAGTACCGGTAAAGATTAAATTCGTAATTTGTATTCATCGCTACAAATCCCAGTTGCCGGTAATGGACCGGCGCAAGTGCCGTTTCGTTATGCGCAGGCGCGAGACTAGGCTTATCTGCGGTCAAGGTCATAGCGCCTGGCAGTCTGCCACGGCGCGCATAATGCCATAACATTAGTCAGCTGCGCAGTGCGCATCCCGCGACACACTTGCAAGACCCTACACTCCCAGCGCCATTATAACGGATTATAGCACTTCGGACAACATTTAATTACGCGTTGGTGATTTTGCCCTTCCACACGTACGTACGTGCTAATCGAATTATGATTTTTACTATCGTTTGACATTCTCTCCAGTAAGTAATCACCCAATATTACAATACGAGAGAATTGTTCATTTCGAAATTTATTACGGGGAAACTGGATGCCGTAAACTGGAATGATGGATAAACACTAATCAATTTAGAACGAAACAAATTTATTATTACTAAAACATTGTAGTTCTATAAAAAAAACTACAGAGTCAAACTAAACTGTGTAAACTTCTAGTGTTCCTGTAAAAAACCAGTTTTACTCACAAAACATTAACACATAAAATATGAAACAAACTTTAGACACAATTGTTATTAATTATTGAGCAATTTTTTTTGTAATTACAAATATACTAAAATGAAATTTAAACATAAACCTTACCATTACCTTACCACAATACAGATTTAGCTTTTTTCTTTTGTTCCGGGCTGTAAAATCACCGACTCCTATTTATCCCTTTGTTAATAAGAGAAAATACTATATCAATAATAACCTATTATTAGCCTTTAACAATTCTACAGGCAAAAATACATAACGTATAAACCTCCTTTGTTCAATTTGTAACGCCTATTAATAAACGCATCCTTATATTTACTTAATTAAAAGTTAAAATTTAATAAATATAGATGAAAATATTTGTCCTAATTTCAGTACTTAAAAAGTCAGTAGATTGTATAGTGTTCAAGCACTACAATGTTGGTGGCTGTCTAAATATTTAACTTTTTTTGGCTTTCTAAATATTTTTATAAATATTTTCTATATTGTACATCTTCAAATTGTATCTATATTTTTTAGAAATAATGATATTAAACTATCATAAATCATTATTTTACTTCTCAATTGCAAGTTTAAAAAGTGTTGAAACATAGAATTGTTACACATTACATTAGTACGTTTGTAAAAATGAATGAATGTTACAATTATTAATCTTAAGGGGAGCGGTGAAGCCCGTCATTTTAAATTTCTGACCTTTAGGTACACTTTTCTCAATAACTATAAAAGATATGGAGTTGAAATGTTATATCTGTATGTTATTTCCTAATACTTTCAATGCAATAATTATAGTACTGTAGCTTGGTATTATATAGTTGTACATGCATAAAAATGTACCTTAATACAACAGAAATCGATTATCGGTAAATGAGCCATACAGTGCTACTAGCATTGAACATTAAACTCGAGAAAATCAATATTAATTTATTTAAAAACATACTTAGGATCATTATATATAAATTCTAAGACCAGTTCCTGAAAGAGAAAGAATTTTTCTTTGAAACTACGTTCAAACAGTAAATGTAAAAAAATTATCATTCATCGGTAAATGAGCCAAAGAGGGCTCTACCTTCGGACATAAAACATGGGGCAAAAGCTTTGAAAAATATATACTCAGGATCGTCATACATAAATTCTAAGATAAGTTCCTGAAAGAGCAACATTTCTTCTTTAAAACTAAATTAAAAACAGAAAATTAAAAAAATTGGTTACACTTCCTGCTCTCCTTAAACCATTATTTAAATGTTTCGATGTATAAAAATAATTATTCAGGAAGAAAAAAACATGACAGAGATGATATTTTGAGATGGTTAATGATAGTTAATTGTCTAGACAATTAATGCTAGTTATGATGATTAAGTGTAGATTGCCACGACTGCAGTAATTGTTATAGTCCCAATACCGTTTGATAGCATCCAGGACCGTTGGGGCCGTAACCTTGGGTATCCGAGCTATTGGATGACTATTGGACCATTAGATAGATGAAACACGCCGATCAGGGGATAATATTATTCAATAATTATACAGGGCCTTGCGTAAGGACAGTTACAGGATTATGATGGTGGGGGGGCCTACTTGTGGCCAAGCTCGCCTCGGGCCCCGGACCTATATACGTCCACCATCCGGTTCCATCCGATCTGAATTTCAATTTCAATATATTTACTCGACCTAAAACTATACATTCACACCTAAACCACAAATAAACGAATATACAGTGTTTGCAAATGCATGTTGCAAACTAAAGTGTATCGTTTCTTTTGGGTAAAAAAAGCTTAACACACAATATAACTTTGGGCCAAATATTCCCATTTTTAAAGGTGTGTACGTCCGTTTGTTTTTTTCTAATTCACATCTCAAAACGATGTAATAAAATGCAACCAAACTTTAGTTAAATATACTCTATCTAGAAGCTTATGCTTTATAAAAGCAGCTCTTGAAGCCATTTTTCATTTTTGCCAAACATTTGGATCTTCTAAAAATATTTAATCTTAAACATCTCAAAGTTTACAAAATGTTATTAGAAATTTAAGTTTTGAATCTACAAATTATTATTAACTGGATTTCTGTGGGTTATTTAAAAGATGAAATCTACTTTTTCCATAAATTTTTGTTATTTATTGCCACTTTATTTCAGAGATACCTTCTACTCACAGTAAAGCAACAGCTAAGCAAATAAATTCTCAAGATAGGAATGTGATGAAAAATTTTACTTTATTTATACAACTTTCTAGGAAACAGATATTTTAGGTTCGTTGCTCATAATATATCACTAAAAAGTACATGTTTTTAAATAAGGTTTTTTGGTAAAGTTCTAGGTTTTGCAAATATTTACTTATCATCTGTCAAAACACAGATGATTTTAGTGGGTAGTACCAACACAGCTGTCTTAAACCAAAAATTATTTGGCTACACCTAAAATAGTTTCAATTAAAGCTTCTGTTAAACCGCCCACTCAAGTCTCCTAAATATTTTTGTAAAAATGTTATATTTTTAATGAAACTACCAACAGCAGTCTCTTGTGAATGGAACTAAACATTTCTCGCAACCACGGCGTGAACAGCAAAGCAGTCAACACCGTCCCAGGTTCCTGTCGCATAAAGGAACTTGTTTATGAATGGACACCTCGACCTTTGACCCTCTCGCGTGTCCGCCACTAACCCATCTTTATCATGGGACCTTTGGAAACGTGACGTTTCCTTTATTATCGCCGATAAATTTCGGAATATTTTCTATGGGAAAGTCTTTGGGCAATTTCATGCTGATTATCAGAGGGACAAAGTAACTGTTTCTGTGTAGTTTCTCGCGTCACGGTTGTACGCATGTGCCGAACTGTCTGTAAAATCTTAAATAATTTATATATATAACAAAACAAGCTTTCCATCATAATACGACTTTGTATTATGTAACACACACTATCCTGTGATCTTACTGATAATAGTGTTAACAAATATGTAGCTTAAAGTAATTCTTTATTGTCTAAATTTTGGTAAAATACTCTCATATATATTTTTGGTAGAAATTTGCAACTATTATCTTAAAAGGGTCATGTTTTAGAGCTAACATATGATGTTATACAAATTTTTGTTTAAAAACAACACAAATGTAGTATTTTATTAACCAAGGTATCAGTTTCTTTGGGTCTAATATTGACTAAAAGTACCCTGATCACTAACTGAAGCAACAACATTATTTGAACATAATTATCACTTATAATTAAAAAAAAACAATAATCTTGTAGTTTGCATTCCTGTGTGCGTTGTGCGCATGCCTCGTGCGTCCGGTCAGAGAAGCGCATGCGCAGAACTTACCCGCCTCGCGTGACCAGCTGATTCGAGCCAATCGAGAACGCTACCAGTTTTCACCTCCAGTTACGAGTTTCGGACATTGTTAATTGCTCAGCCTTCTTTCTCCATATTTTGTAAAAATATTTCTCGAATTCCTAACGGGTAAATGGACCTCGACACGAGTCTAGCTTTAGTGATTGTATAAACTGTAATAATTTCATACCCCTGTCACTTGAACCCAATTGATTTTATAAACACGTTCCGATCGCTGAATATATGGAGTTTTTTTATACATTTTAACGTTAAATTACTTTTATAATCGTGATAATAATGAATAATTTCAATATTTATTTTTTATTGTTCAAAATTTTAAAGTGCATGTAGCATCAAGTATTTAGTATCAACTGGATCAATGCAGGCAGTTATGATCATTCATCAGTTTTGAGTTTTTGAGTTCATTTAATAGTTTTATTTTCTGTTTCAGGTAAATTTCTTCAATTTAACTGGAATTAACATGGTGCATTAATACAAGGTAATTTGTTTTACCCTACAAATAAGGTTTATGTGCCCTTTGAGGTATTAGTAAAATGAAATTTCCATAGGTTTCCATTTTATTGAATTTTAAATTTCTGATGTTACACCTTTGAGAAATAAGTGTGTTCACAAACTTCCTACAGCTAAAAAATTTGATTTCTAAAACTCAATTTTTTATTTACTTTCCATTAGCAATATGCGTTACTATTCAATGCCATGTGAATCATTCATTAATGTAAAACTGTAAAGCAAATATGTACTGTACAATGTGAAATGTTTTAATTGCTACGTTAATATTTTACGATTTTATTTTAAGTCTGATTAAAAGTCTCATATTTATAAGTAGGCCAAATAAAAAATAGTTACGATGTTTATACATATTACGTTTATTATAAATTCTCATATATGATTTAATGTCTCAATTCCACATGAATGCACTCATTTCTTATACATAATTTGGCTTAAAATATGTGAATAGATTGCTATTTCAGATAGGTAAAGATAATTTTATTATGTTACTTATTTGCCAACAAACCTAAACCTAATTAATCTCTTTTGTTCATCGCAGCAACGCGTGATGGGTAAGCTAGTATTACAATAAATATATTTTTAAGCTTAAACATGTTAAAACAGTAAATATTGTTTGGAAATAAATAAATTTATTCATTTATTCATCTACGTAGACAGTGGTAACAATTCCAGTATTTGGAATGTTCCCTATGAAAATGTCAAATGAAAATATTATTGGCGTTGATATGTACAGAACAATCTCTCTTATTGAGGATCCAATCAATCAATCCTCAAATTGTCAGGGAAAGTAATTCACCAATATTTCTGTGGAATAACATCCCTTAGAGCAGGGACCCGTGGGCCACATGCGACAATTTTTGCGGCCCTCTTACTGTTGGGAATTAAATTAAAATTTGGAGTTATGACATTTTTTATACACAATTACAAAATACTTTATATATATTTAAATATTATACTTCCTATTAAAAATTCACCAAAGCAAAATACGTTTCCAACTTTATACTTTATTGATTTAATACACCTTTGTTATAATCATGTTCAAGTTATTTAACTCCACTGGTACTTGCGGGCGTATTTTTCACATTTAAAGAAAAATTTAAAAATGTTTCCTGATAGCTTAAAACCTCTTTTTAGTCTTTTTTCAAAACATTTCCCAGGAAACGCAAACTCTCATTTTACTGAGGGATATTTTACAGTACTTGCTGCCCTGGGGAAAATTTTATCCTTATCAATCAGCTCTTTGAGAAATCCCGGTAACCTTGAGAAATCTCTGCCTTAAGGGGGGACATGGAGGTCAAAAATTTATTTTTCATAGATTTTATTTTCGACACCAAACCCTCATTTGTTATGTGTCCCTGCAAATAAATAAGTTAGATCATGAATATTTCAAAAGGATTGTTTTCAGTTCTTCTAAACAGCTGTTCTTAAGCTTATATATTAAAAATTCAATACAATAGCTCTGGCAGTTTCTATGGAAACCTATTTCAAATTTTCATCTTATAAACTGCCAACACCCTTCCAAGAGCTAAGACATAACCATGTCAAAAATAATTATTATTATAATAAAAGGCTGCACTTTTGTTTTGTAAGAAGTTTTTCAGTATATCCTGAAGAGTTTTGTTTTTTTCTCTTTAGGTACACTTTACTCTGACAATAATCCATGAAATGTTCTGAAGTTTTTACAGTTTGTCCATAATACCTACTGTAATAAAATGATGAACCATAAATCCCTTATCTCTCATGGTTTCTATTTCATAACAAAAAATAAAAATGAAAATAAATATAATTTAGAAAAATTAGAAACTTTAATTCAAAATTTTTGTTCATTAAAGTTCTTTCAGAAGTATGATTAACAACCCCTAAATGTTTCATATGGATAGTGTGAATGGTTTTTTCTTAACTTGTACCTAACAATTTGGTAATTTAATATGGGGAGTACAATAGGGACGTCCGTTTTCCCTCAAGAGTTCCACTCCCCAGGTGCCGTGCAAGACGTGGTCGCGGCTCTCGAGCGAGTGCGTGTCGCAACTCGAACGTCCTTGCGGAGGGTCGCGCCCGGACGGGAGGGGAGCTTCGCCCGCAGTACGTCAACAGAGTTGTCGATCTCCATATAATTTGGAGCGTCCGCGGCGCAGGACCGGCCCATACATGGGTAAAATGAGTGAATCTGGCCGGCTAACTGTACCCCGACCGGGCGATCTACTGACCCCCTTCCGGCATATCGACACTCCCGGTGCGGCCGACGCCAAATTCCTGTTGGACGATCGGATACACGAGGATACCGACAAGATTGGCTGGAATATTTCAGTGAAATTGTCTGAATTGTTTAAGTGTTCAAGATAATCCAGTATTTTATAGCAAATGAAAATGCATATTATTCTGACTGAAACGAATTATTACATCTTCTCAAAGATAATTTTTAAGCTCGAAATATTCTATTTCCCCATCTCTAGTTTAATTTGCTGTATTAAACCAATCCTATAAATGTTTTCACTAGCAAGGATCCCCTCACACCATCACTGTAGAAACCTTAGAAGGATCCTTTCATTAATCCATGAGCCAAACCATCAAGATCACAGTAGAAATCATAGAAGAGTCCTGTCAATATCTGTGAGCCAAGTCACCAAGATCGCAGTAGAACACCAGGAAGAGAACCTCCCTTTATATTTCGAGCCAAGTCACCAAGATCGCAGTAGAACACCAGGAAGAGAACCTCCCTTTATATTTCGAGCCAAGTCACCAAGATCGCAGTAGAATACCAGGAAGAGAACCTCCCTTTATATTTCGAGCCAAGTCACCAAGATCGTAGTAGAACACCAGGAAGAGAACCTCCCTTTATATTTCGAGCCAAGTCACCAAGATCGCAGTAGAATACCAGGAAGAGAACCTCCCTTTATATTTCGAGCCAAGTCACCAAGATCGTAGTAGAACACCAGGAAGGGATCCTCCCTTTATCTTTGGGGCCAAGTCACCAAGATCGTAGTAGAACACCAGGAAGGGATCCTCCCTTTATCTTTGGGACTAAGTCAATAAGATTGTTAAAGAACACCAGGAAGGAAACATCCTTTATCTTTGGGGCCAAATCACCAAGATCGTAGTAGAACACCAGGAAGGGATCCTCCCTTTACCTTTGGGGCCAAGTCACCAAGTTCGCTGTAGAACACCAGGAAGGGATCCTCCCTTTATCTTTGGGACCAAGCCACCAAGATTGCAGTAGAACGCCAGGAAGGAACACCTCGTTATCTCGGAGCCACGGAGTCACGGAGGTCCGGATATGCGAGTATTCTGATCAGCCTCGCCGTGACGGAACTGGTTCCTTATCTCGATGCCGGACGTAATGCCGGCGCACTAAAACGACTGTGAATGATAACACCAATAAATCGGCCTGGTGCTCCTCCCAGACTCTTGACCTATAAAAGGCGCACCGCCGCACACACGCTGCCGCCCTCCATCCCGCGACAAGGATCTCCAAATGTTTTCACTGGCTTTTTGTTCGGCGCACTTAGTATTTCTTTTGTTTTGAAAGTCTTCCATCTTGTTGGGTTACTTTCACGAATCGGCATCTTACAATATGATGCGGAAATTTTGTTAGTGACTTTTTTTGATAATAATTAATTGTATTCATGAAAAAGAAATAAATCAGCAGAATTATAATTAGTTTGTTTGAAAAAACCACGCTATTAACTAAAAGTTCTTTTTTAATATTTCTAATATCTATATTTCTATTTTTATTTTATTTGTAGTTTTAATTATTGCTACCATTAATGTATTTACTGTATTTTTGGACAATGAGAATAAAAATTATTTATTATTTTATTTATTTCCGTTTAAAGGAAATTATATTTAAAAAATAAAACAGTGCTCTTTTATGACTAAAATATCTTATATTAATGATTATTACTTTTTTCAGTATTTCGTATTCATAATGTATGTTCCTACCTCAATCTTAAATAAGAAGTGAATAGATTTGCTAACTGCAGCAAAAACACGATGCAACGAACACTTGATTAGACACCCAATACTGACGTAGCGTAGGTGTCAATGAAACCGGAGCGAGTAAATGGATCGAAACAAGCAGGCTCCCACCAGGGGGCGCTCTTAGACCACTATTGTTCTTTAATTAATGACGCGCCGTCATAACGTTAATGATTGTAATCTCGCAGCCACCATTGTATTACATAGAGTAAAAGATCGTCTGAGAACCGTGACGAACTGTTACTCTGTGGCGAGTAATCGCTGCTTACACGCCTCGACAACTCTGTCAGTTTTTACTCTGTGACGGCTCGAGTCATCGTCGTTCTTACTCTATGGCTCATTCACGAGAACGCTGTTATACTCGACCTTGTAACAGAACGTTTCACCCAGATCGTCTTCGGGATTATAAGAGCGTGAAAAGTGAATTACCGTTTACGGTTGACTGACGATGGGATGTAGCTGTTTCAGTAATAAGTAAGTCGTATTTAACAACAATTTTAGTGGCATTTTGCTGTTTTAGCGAATTTCCCATAGGGAAGAAGCTATTACCGTAGGTCTCATGGTGAGACTTAAGCCCGGGACCATGTTATTTTTTCTTCTTTAGGTGCCCAGAGTCCAAAAACAATAGTCGTTAAAATTTATATATATATATATATATATATATATATATGTATATATATATATATATATATATATGTGTCTGTTAGCACGATAACTCTCGTAAAAATGGTCCGATCGAGACCAAATTTGGTAGAGACGTGTATTCCTACAAATGCTCGGACGAGTTCGTAAACCAGACATATCGGTCAATGGGAACGGGTAGTTTGGGGGGTTTTGTACCCCAAAATTTGCGTTTTTCACATGTAATTTTTAAAATTTTCTAATTTTATATTTCACCATTGGAATCAGCTTAAAAAACTACACAATTAAGTTCCTTAAAGTTTTTCTCTATCTCCAACGGTTACCGAGATATTAAAAAATCTAAACACAGTACGTTGTATTGTGGGGCTCCAATGTTAATCTTATGGAGGATAGGGAAAAATTAATATTTCCCATATTAATCAATATTTTTGGATAAAACTTGATACTTAGCTTCATGTGGTTGAGATCTATCCATTTATGCTTAAAAATCATAGTTGATGTGTTAATCATGGCAGCAAACCTGCATACTCTTTTCCCATATTAATCATATAGGGAATAGGCAAACTCCTTTATTTATGGACAGATGTTGATGAAAGTTGGTATAAATGTTAAGATAAAAATTATTCATGGTAGAAATGACTTCTTTCAGTGTTCCTCACAGCAGCTAACCTGCACACTCTTTCCTATGTTAATCTTATGGGGAATAGGCAAATAATTCTCATGTTTATGGACATATTTTTATAAAACTTGTCATATATTAAATTATTGATTTGGAAATTCGCTGAGTACGCAGGTCTGCTGCGACGGGGGTATTTACTCTTTTTGGGCTTTGGAGTTCTTGTATGTTTCATATTCAGTGGTTTTTGTTGGTAACGCAAGATCATTGTTGGTGACAGAATGTGGAACAGTTTCAGTTAATGGGGGAGTGCAGACTCGTAATGAGCTACACATTATTTTCCTTTTTTATTAGATTGGTTAAGAGGCTTATGCGTGTATTATGTTTTTAACTCTCAGTTAATATATGACCCAAATCCTCTGTAGAGGTATTTCATCATCTCTAAACATAAACAAACTACAGTCTTAAAATAATATACTTTATATTTTTATTGCACAAATGCTGTCGTTGTATAGTAACAAGAAACATCAAAACAAATATTTTTAATCTTGTGTAAAGGTTATAGTTGTTGGTTCACCACGTAGCATTTAACAACAACCACAAAACATGAACGACGTGTCCTCATAATTAAGAGGAAGAGCGTATGAAATCACGCAGAATCTCTTACCACCAAAATCTAAAATCAGGTACAATAATTAATATTACAAATTTCTTTAATGGTTGGGTAACGAGAATGTGACACCTTCGCGTGTTAGTGATGCCATTTTATTGTTCACTTGGATTTACAATTTCAGTTTGTTTCATAAATGAAAGGTCTTACATAAAGCTTTTTTGGAGGTGAGATACTGTCGTTGTTTCTCTTTACTTTGACCCGTAGAACAGTAGTTAAGTGACTGAGACGGTGGCGAGGTCCTGTAATCCAGCTACTTGGAGGTCACGAATTGTGGATAGTAGTGAGCGATGGTCGGTGGGTGAAGTGTTCTCTTGTGTGGATTAACGTCCGCACTATTGAATACTACGTTAATCCGCAAAGACCATCCTCATAGTTAGCCCAATTCATAATTCAGGAGGCTGTGGTTCGGATTCCACGTTAAACTGTAGGTCCTTCATTTGCCATCGGCTGTTGGGCTATTAATTAACAGTCAGCCTTAGGACAGCCTTAGTCAGGAACAAGAACAAGATCGTGCCACAATCATCTTACACTCAGTCCTAATTCATAATTGGCTTAAAATCCTTGGTCGCCATTTCAATAATCTAATCTTTGTGCCTCCCGGTCTCATTACTCCAACCCGTAAACAAATTGTTGACGATGGGGAGTATAATTAGGGAGTGATAAAAAGAGGTTCCCTTCCTGGCGTTCTACTGCGATCTTGGTGACTTGGCCCAAAAGATAAAGGGAGGTTTTCTTCCTGGTGTACTACGGCGATCTTGGTGACTTGGTCCCAAAGATAAAGGGAGGTTTCCTTCCTGGCGTTCTACTGCGATCTTGGTGACTTGGTCCCAAAGATAAAGGGAGGTTTCCTTCCTGGTGTTCTACGGCTATCTTAGTGACTTGGTCTCAAAGATAAAGGGAGGTTTCCTTCCTGGTGTTCTACAACGATCTTGGTGACTTGGTCCCAAAGATAAAGGGAGGTTTCCTTCCTGGTGTTCTACAGCGATATTGGTGACTTGGTCCCAAAGATAAAGGAAGGTTTCTTTCCTGGTGTTCTACGGCTATCTTAGTGACTTGGTCTCAAAGATAAAGGGAGGTTTCCTTCCTGGTGTTCTACAACGATCTTGGTGACTTGGTCCCAAAGATAAAGGAAGGTTTCCTTCCTGGTGTTCTACGGCTATCTTAGTGACTTGGTCCCAAAGATAAAGGGAGGTTCCCTTTCTGGCGTTCTACTACGATCTTGGTGACTTGGTCCCAAAGATAAAGGGAGGTTCCCTTCCTGGCGTTCTACTACGATCTTGGTGACTTGGTCCCAAAGATAAAGGAAGGTTTCCTTCCTGGTGTTCTACAACGATCTTGCTGACTGGGTCCCAAAGAAGAATTATAATAACTGACTGAACATTTTAGCATTGTATAAGACATTAAGTGATGACGTCACAGTGTATATTCTGACGCAGGACACTGGCCGTGTGACTATGTGACGATGTGACGATGGTGTGACCGCTCCGACTGACGGAGACGGACAGGTGTACGAACGAGGTCACGTGATTCTCGGAACAACAACGGTCCATCCGCCCGTTAATGGCTTTGGACTCAATATCGTTTACGAATTAGTCGTCTCTCAACTGCACGCTTCCGGTTTCACTTGCGACAATGTCGTTTGACAAAGTGTTAGAAAATGGGGGTATTAATTTGCCACTTTCTCTCATCCAATCCTGATTTAAAAAAGGAAATTCGGTGTTTAATGAAGAGGTGTAAAAAAATGTAATTTTTCTTCATATCTGAGTAAACGTTTTTGATAATCTTTGATAATGATTGGTCAGTTAAAATATTACATCAAATCCAAAGAGTGTCTGATTGCTATACACCAATCCACTGAAATACAATATAGTATAACGACAAACAGTAACTATGCCTCCCAACCCAAACTCTTCTGAGCTCCTTCAAAGCGTATTCATTACCTAGAATATATTAGCTTATACAATTAATTTTCAAAATGTATTTAAATAATATGTGTTTAAAAGTTATATTAAGCCGGTGACCCATAGATTAAAAAAAGATTATTCATCCCCCAATATTCATTCAGACCATTTAATAAGTTCAGATCCACCATGAGGAACTAATTAAAAAGAACTATTACTCTGTCGAGAGTAATTTAATTTGTAATTAACATCCCATTCAATTGAATTATTTAATTAATGTAATTGATGATTAATTATTGATTGTCATTTTATTAATTATTTGTTGATTATTACTTTATATAAATAAGTTAGATTAATAGTAATTCTGTTCAGTAGCTCGCAATGTCACAATGATGTATTAACATAAAATAAATAAATTATTTTAAAACTAAAGAGATAATAACTTAAAACTCGGTAACTTCCATAATGAGATTAATGCCCAGGATATAAAACTGTATTGACATTGCTAGGGGTTAACTTTAAGAAAATAAATAATTAGATTAGATTAGATTATTGAAATGGAAACCTACCCAGGTAGGTATTTTAAGCCAAGTATGAATGAGGATTGAGTGTAAGATAATTGTGGCGCTATCTTGTAGTCTTGTTACTGACTAGGGCTTACATGTTCCTTAGACAGGACTGTTAATTAATAGTCCGATAGCCGAAGGCAACTTGTGGACCTGCAGTTTAACGTGGGATCAAAACCACGGCCTCTAAATTAGGAATCGGTTTAATTATGAGGATGGTTTATAACAAATGCTTTATGCTTTAGTCAAATTGTTATCAGGTAAAATGAAACTAACATATTATAAAAATTTTACCTGTGTAACCCCCTTCCAAAATTTAAGTTAGTGTTACAATTTATAAAACGTGGAAATAAATGTTGCAAGGTAAGATTTTCAATCGATATAAAGTTGACTTTGATTTTACAACCAAGTAAAAAGCCTTAAAAATTATTGCCATGATAAAAATTTAATCAACAAATTATTATAAATCACACCGAATTACAATACTTCCTAAAATTGAAAAACTATATATTTATGTAAGCCCCACATATCTTAAGATGATAAACTGAGCCAGTGATCTAAAGGGCCTACTATTTATTACTCCATGGTAATCCACAGATTCCAGCTAAAAATAGCAAGTAATTTCCTGCTCATGCAGTCCGAGTCACCGAGGTTGACCACAGCAATTAACACGCTTGCGCATAACGGTCGCAGATAAGACGGCTAGCGCGTGAGTGTGCGTGTGTGTGAGTGCCGGCGGCCGCGCGAAATTGCGCGATTATCGCCAACGGTATCGCAAATTTGAGCGCTTGGAACATTCGAAACTAGACTGGTCGTAGCCCGCGGCTCTGGGGCACATGCCGCTCCAGTCCTGGCCGACGCTCTGGGGAAGTACGTAACATTGATGGACCAATGGGGCACATGCCGCTCCAGTCCTGGCCGACGCTCTGGGGAAGTACGTAACATTGATGGACCAATGGAGCACATGCCGCTCCAGTCCTGGCCGACGCTCTGGGGAAGTACGTAACATTGATGGACCAATGGAGCACATGCCGCTCCAGTCCTGGCCGACGCTCTGGGGAAGTACGTAACATTGATGGACCAATGGGGCACATGCCGCTCCAGTCCTGGCCGACGCTCTGGGGAAGTACGTAACATTGATGGACCAATGGAGCACATGCCGCTCCAGTCCTGGCCGACGCTCTAGGGAAGTACGTAACAATGATGGACCAATGGAGCACATGCCGCTCCAGTCCTGGCCGACGCTCTGGGGAAGTACGTAACATTGATGGACCAATGGGGCACATGCCGCTCCAGTCCTGGCCGACGCTCTGGGGAAGTACGTAACAATGATGGACCAATGGAGCACATGCCGCTCCAGTCCTGGCCGACGCTCTGGGGAAGTACGTAACAATGATGGACCAATGGAGCACATGCCGCTCCAGTCCTGGCCGACGCTCTGGGGAAGTACGTAACATTGATGGACCAATGGGGCACATGCCGCTCCAGTCCTGGCCGACGCTCTGGGGAAGTACGTAACATTGATGGACCAATGGAGCACATGCCGCTCCAGTCCTGGCCGACGCTCTGGGGAAGTACGTAACATTGATGGACCAATGGAGCACATGCCGCTCCAGTCCTGGCCGACGCTCTGGGGAAGTACGTAACATTGATGGACCAATGGAGCACATGCCGCTCCAGTCCTGGCCGACGCTCTGGGGAAGTACGTAACATTGATGGACCAATGGAGCACATGCCGCTCCAGTCCTGGCCGACGCTCTGGGGAAGTACGTAACATTGATGGACCAATGGAGCACATGCCGCTCCAGTCCTGGCCGACGCTCTGGGGAAGTACGTAACATTGATGGACCAATGGAGCACATGCCGCTCCAGTCCTGGCCGACGCTCTGGGGAAGTACGTAACATTGATGGACCAATGGAGCACATGCCGCTCCAGTCCTGGCCGACGCTCTGGGGAAGTACGTAACATTGATGGACCAATGGAGCACATGCCGCTCCAGTCCTGGCCGACGCTCTGGGGAAGTACGTAACAATGATGGACCAATGGAGCACATGCCGCTCCAGTCCTGGCCGACGCTCTGGGGAAGTACGTAACATTGATGGACCAATGGAGCACATGCCGCTCCAGTCCTGGCCGACGCTCTGGGGAAGTACGTAACATTGATGGACCAATGGGGCACATGCCGCTCCAGTCCTAGTCGGCGCTCTGGGGAAGTACGTAACATTGATGGACCAATGGAGCACATGCCGCTCCAGTCCTGGCCAACGCTCTGGGGAAGTACGTAACAATGATGGACCAATGGAGCACACACCGCTGTAGTTCTGGCCAACGCTATGGGGAAGTACGTAACAATGATGGACCAATGGAGCATCGCTCCAGTGCCGATCTAAGTACGTAACATTGATGGACCAATGCACATGCCGCTCCAGTCCTGGCCGACGCTCTGGAAGTACGTAACAATGATGGACCAATGGCACATGCCGCTCCAGTCTAATCTAATGTAACATTGATGGACCACTGGAGCACATGCCGCTCCAGTCCTATCTATACGTAACAGATGGACCAATGGAACATCCAGTCCTCGTCTAAAGTACGTAACATTATGGAAATACATTAGTTGATAAGTACTAACATTGGAAATGCATATTTATCTAATACAAAACAATAATGGAGCACATATTCTAATGAATTATTATTAAGTATTTATATAGTTAGTAACAATGATGGACTAATAGAATTCCATTTAATACTAATACCAATATACACGGTTTAAAACAAAGTATTGTATTTCTAGTGATAAATTTTAAGTATAGTACATATACATGAATATATATTACCAATTTCAATACATTTAAATATGTTTAAACTGTCATAGATTAAATATTTATAAAGAATCTGCTTTTTAGTAATTCCATAAAAGTATTAGTGTAATTTAATTTAAATTTTAGATATAACAAAATTTATATTAAAATAAATGTTAGTTGTAATAAATAAACTCGCCTGTAGTGATAATTCATGAGTGGTTACATAGTGATTGCCTTAGATTTTAGTATAAGAAAAATATTCTCTAAGAAGTAAACACAAAAGAATCGTATCTAAAGTACCTGAGATAAATAATGAGATTAGGCCTACCACGACCGCCTATCATGGGTCTAAACATCTCTCAAACACTAATTTTAATTGTTGAACAATCGATTAGGCGAAGCTATTCAACCGATGAGCATATGTCTGTCTGCGGGTCTAATGGTCTAATGGTCTAATGGTGGCTTCCGAGCCATCAACCGGTCTCTAATGGGTTTGCCAACACCGTGAGGCGCGCCGCCATAACGGCTGCTGCGCGCGCCTTCATTCACACCGGGATAAGTGGCTTAGACAAACACAACCTCTATCCCACTGTCATTCACCTCTTTATATCCTTAAACACGTTACAATTACCTTTTTGAAATGGCGACCCGCCAACTATCAGGTAGGTATTTTAAGCCAAGTATGAATGAGTGTGAGATGATTGTGGCGCGATCATGTAGCCTTGTTACTGACTAAGGCCGAGATGTTCCTTGGACAGGACTGTTAATTAATAGCCCGACGGAATCTGAACCACTGAATTACGAATTGGTCTAATTATGAGGATGGTCTTTGCGGACCAATGTAGTATTCAATAGTGCGGACGATAATCCACACAAAAGAACTACATCCACTGCCATCACTCACAACTATCCACAATTCGTGACCTCCAAGTAGCTGGATTACAGGACGTCGCCACCATCCCAGTCTCACCAAGGCTGACATGTTGCTTAGACAGGACTGTTAATTAATAGCCCAACAGCCGATGGCAACTAATGGACCTACAGTTTAACGTGGAATCCGAACCACGGCCTCTGAATTATGAAATGGTCTAATTATGAGGATTTACTTTGCAGATTAGTATTCAATAGTGCGGACGTTAATCCACACAAGAGAACACTACACCCACCGGTCATCGCTCAAAACTATCCACAATTCGTGATTTTCAAGTAGTGGATTTCAGGACATGCCACCGTCCACCGTCCGTTAAGTAGATTTTAACCATTTTGTATCCTACGATTTGATACTTAATAGCAATAATATAGGCGATGTTTTTAGACTTGTTGTACACTAAACGTTCCAAGCAAGTTGTTTGAACGAATAGTAGTGAATTAAAATATTTCTTGATATGTGATAATTTGATTAGTAATAATTAATTCTGCATACATAAATTGTTTAATGTTTATTTCCAATTCAGTTGAATCGGTTTTAAGCAGAACAGTGGTTGTTGTGACGGGTCGATTCGTAATTAATATGAAATTATAATAAGTAAAAATTAACACTTGTAAAAATAAACATAACAATTTTTTTGTTGCCTCACCTGAATCTGAGATCAATATCTCAGATTCTTAAAAACGTTACTGAAACCCTGAGAAAAAAACTAGTGGCATTTATTCATAAATAGTATAACCAATTATGATTAATTATTTCAATATTTAAAATCAATTTCGAATCTGAGGAAACCGCAGCATTGTGTTACTGTAGGAGACTTTTTCTCGCTTCTTTTTGACATGGATATGTCTTAGCTCTGGGGGAGGGGGGTGTTGATGATTTTTAAGATGGAAATCATGTAACAGGTTTCCATAGAATCTACCAGATCTATTTGTATTTAATTTTTAATATAAAAGAATAAGAACAGCTGTTGAGATGAACTGAAAACATTCCTTTTAGACGTATCCATGATCTAGCCTATTTCCCACAGGGAAGTAAATACAAACATTTTTGTGATAGGATGTTTTCAAAAACCAATAGTAAATTTCTCAGGAATACATAAACTACTTTTTGAATTGGTTCAGTAATAATTATTACATATCGCCTCTAAACAGAGTTGGTAGCAGTAGTTTTATTTTCAGATACCAATCCCCATAATTTTAAAGAGTACAAAAATAAAATAAATGTAAAAATTTAGACTTTCTACATTCTGGCGAAAAATTAATGTATAGAAAAAATGTATATTAAAATGCAGTTTTTAAATTCTGCGGTAAGAGATGGTTATGACTAATAAATATCTTCTTTAACATTTTATACTTCTTTAGAGATAAAATTGTCGTATAGATCTAGTTAATGACCTTCATTTTATTTTACATCATCTTTAAAATGGTAGTCAACTCATTTGGCGTCAATATTTAAAAATTAAATCCTTCATCCTCCTCTTCATTATTCCTTATTTTAGGAGTGAGTTTGACATTACTTTAAAACAAAAAACGTCAGCTGCCTAAGAATATGTAATTAAGATTGAAAGATTTCTAAAAATAACATTATGAAGATTAGGTAATTTACAGGAAACCTAGAATTTCAGATCGTCAGTTTCTCGCTCTGATTTATTTCAACGTCTGATATAAAATACTAAAAATATTCTATTACTTGTGTACCTACGTAAATTTCAATAACGCAATCTCTAATGCAAAGCGAACATCAAGAGTGTGTTAGACATTCAAACTGTAATTTTGCTCATTGACTATTAAAGAGCCCAAGAACTAATTTCAACCAGACGAACCTTTAAGTCTAGTGTGAGTAATGTATTGACTTTCTCTGAGCCGTGAAACATGAGGTTAATGCACCTGTGACACATGAGGGAAGTATGTGTATGTAGGCGCGAGAACAAAGCGGTTAAAGCAGTCGGGTGCGGCATGACGTCGGTAGACGGTAGATGCCATGTAGTCGGTAGATGCAGTGTTGTCGGTAGACGGTAGATGCCATGTAGTCGGTAGATGCAGTGTTGACGGTAGACGGTAGATGCCATGTAGTCGGTAGATGTAGTGTTGTCGGTAGACGGTAGATGCCATGTAGTCAGTAGATGTAGTGTTGTCGATAGACGGTAGATGCCATGTAGTCAGTAGATGTAGTGATGTCGGTAGATGGTAGATGCCATGTAGTCGATAGATGTAGTGTTGTCGGTGGATGCCATGTATTCGGTAGATGTAGTGTTGTCGGTAGACGGTAGATGCCATGTAGTCAGTAGATGTAGTGTTGTCGGTAGACGGTAGATGCCATGTAGTCAGTAGATGTAGTGTTGTTGGTAGACGGTTGATGCCATGTAGTCGGTAGATGCAGTGTTGTCGGTGGATGCCATGTAGTCGGTAGATGTAGTGTTGTCGGTAGACGGTAGATGCCATGTAGTCAGTAGATGTAGTGTTGTTGGTAGACGGTTGATGCCATGTAGTCGGTAGATGTAGTGTTGTTGGTAGACGGTTGATGCCATGTAGTCGGTAGATGCAGTGTTGTCGGTGGATGCCATGTAGTCGGTAGATGTAGTGTTGTCGGTGGATGGTGGGCACGGCGAGGCCTCATTCCTAGGCTTAATAATTAACAATCAAGGAGCGGTATTTAGGCGAAATTAACATCCCAGATGGTCGATGCCTTATCTTTCATCATTTCTTGTCCAAACAGTATAGGTTGTAATTAGGCAGAGGAATTTTTATTCCCAGCAGAAGTGTGTCAAGTGCTAATAGAGGATGTTGGGACATTTATGTTTTATAATATGTAATAGATAGGTAAATGCTTCCTCAATTACAAAATAGGTCTTGAAAGTAATCAGTCGTAAATTTAATCTACTAGTGTACTCTGTATCAATTATGGCATTTACAAAACTATTTTACTTTTAGTTATATATATTCAAATAGTATAGTATATTTTTTTAAACAAAATTGTAGATGACATTGCTTCGAGAAATAAAACAAAACACAAATATTTAATAGTAAGAACACGTGTCTAGTGCACCTAATTGCAGTCTACCTGCATCAACAACTTTAACTTACATTGACAACTTAGAATATAAATAATTTTATATCATTTTTTTTTATTATATATATTAAATTTCAGCATTTTTAACATTTATTAGTGTTATATTTAAAATAGTTTTATTATTGTTTATAAATTCAATTTAAAATGTATATATAAAATAAAATAAATATTTAATAGTATGATCTGAAAACACGTGTTTATTTAAAACATAATAAATAATTATGACAATTTATTAAAATTTAAAAACATTTTACGTTTATTGATTAGTATGTAAAATAACAATTCACATTTATAATTTATCTTATTAAATAATTTTGTGAAAAATAATTTTTTTTTTAAATAATATCACAAACTAACATTGGCATGTAATAATATAAAATATCAATTTATTTTCAAATATATTGTATTAAAACATTAGATGAATTATGCTAATTTGTGAATTTATTAACATTAAAACACTTTGTGAATAATTATCATTTACATTTTTAGACCAAGACTATTATTAAATTTACGTGAATTTTTATTTTCTCTTCTAACTCTGAAAAAAATTGTAAGTTTACTGACTTGGCATGTAATAATACAAAGTTTCAATATTTTACATTTAATAAAAAAATAAAAATAAATTTTAATTGTTATTCATATTTTACATCACACATACAGATTTAAGAAACTTCTTACGCGTTTAATTTCATGTATCGGTAAATATTTTGAGGTAGACAGTTTAAGATTCTTATAGCTGTTTCAAAAGTGGAGTTAATAGTGGTTTTATAATTACACTGGTTTACTCAAGCTATTTTGTCTTGTAAAAAGATTATGAATAGAACTATTTGTAGGATTGTGATCGCCATTGTGATGTCATTGCCTTTTGACGTCACCAATCTATGACAAATATAGTCCTGCTATGTGTGAGATTTCCTCAACGCTCATGTATGAGCTCCTGGATCGATAAAGGACCACGTAGTACAAAATATGTAGGCCTAACATTCCAATTAAAATGTATCCCTTGTTTACTAAGAGAGGTTTAATAACTATATAACCAATTTTGATAGTTTTTACGACTGTTTAAGTTTTGTTAAGCCATGTATATATTTAAAAAACTTACTGAAAAACTTTATTGATTTTTACCGAAACTGCACAGTCGAATGGTCTTTAAATAATATTCATAAAAATGTTATTCTCTTTTATCTTGATGATCATTATATAAAAAAATAATATACGATCGTACCAAGCAAAAAAATCGCTTAATATACAGACAATAATACTATGAATGACAGTAACTGTGAGACCGGCCCGACCGCTACGCGCATGCGCTGATATGGCGAATGCGCACTTGCGCAGTACGCACTTAGAAAACACTTCGCACTGCGACTCAGCTGTTATACTTATTTTATATATGACAACAGATTGTTAATCTGAATTTTACATACTTTAGCTGAGTCCAAATCATTAGGCATTACAAATTTACTTTGTTTTCCCTCTGATAATCTGCAATTTGACTTTCAAAATAGATTTGGTTGAGTTTGTGGTTAATTTAGAACAAATTAATTATTAAAATCCGCAATAAAACGATATTTAATCTGATTAAACCATAAAATGAGGGGATAAAATGTCAAATAATTATAAAATCACTTCTTACAATACCTTTACAAATTGACATGTTTATGGTTACATGTTTTCGTATATTCATGGAGTTTATGATAAATTATTGAGAGTTCATGAATCGATAAGTGAATGTTACTTAATTTATTTATGCTTATACCACTTCCAATTTATTCTATCTCTTTATGAGGCATGTTTTTTATTATAAAGTGAGATGAAGTGGACTTATTTTTACATCTAATTTTTACATAACTAATTGATTAATTGTTGCTGAGCGTCCGAATATATCATTGAACTAAATTAAAATGTCCTGACTTACAATGGGTCAAATAATTAATTCTAAATTGCAGTAATTAGTTATTCATTTGCCTGTTGGCTCGACGTATTGAAACTATTTATTTTCTGTTTATTTATAGTTTTTATTTGTTTATGAATAGATAGATAATAGTAAAATATAAAAGGTTTTTAACTGCTATGCAATTAATAACAATAATAATAATAATTCTTTATTCATTAAAAAAGTATATAACACAATACATTAAAATAGTAATCTTATGAAATTCACATTTCAATAAACCACTCAACGGATAAACAAATACATAAACCAACTACACTTATACAACAAAATAAACTACTAGCAATTATTTAGACCTAAACATTTATGATGATTAACTGGGTTGCCCCGAGGCCCTTCACTACACATACATGAATTCAAAGGAAAAAACAGATGTGCCAAGCTGTTATTTTTTGCAATAAAATTAAACATTTACATGAACAAATAATTTTAAAAAGTATAGTGTGCTTACTTAAGACTGCTAAAAGTAAAACTGCAACACATAAAATTCAACTTACAGCAGATAACTTAAGTAGTTCTAAAAGGTATTCGGTAAAATTTAAAAAAAAGGAACAAAATAAGCTAAATTTGAGGATTAAGTAAAACCTCAACATCGTGAAGCTTATGAATCCAGTATCGAAGTTTACTCAAATATTTAGTACCATCAGTTATTTGAGAAATAGAATCAAATG
Source organism: Nephotettix cincticeps (assembly GCA_023375725.1). Taxonomy (NCBI): domain Eukaryota; kingdom Metazoa; phylum Arthropoda; class Insecta; order Hemiptera; family Cicadellidae; genus Nephotettix; species Nephotettix cincticeps. The sequence goes on from CM041790.1 coordinate 10,879,493, forward strand.
TTATGTTGAATAACCTAGGCCCGTTAAACGAATTTCCATGGAACATTTACATAAACAGTTTTACTAGGTTATCTCGACAACGTGAAATGAATCGAATACAAAATATCGGTCGACCAATAACTTTTAAGTGTTGAAAACAAAAGGACACCCAGAAGTAGTGATAGCTAGCCAAGCCTAGCGGGCAGCGGGCCTTTAGATCTGTGTTAATCACTAGCCTTTCCCTCGCCGCCGTCATGTTTCTTGTTGCCACTTCCGCAATCAACCGCCAGGCGCGCCTCAAGCGACCTAGTGATGAGGCGGTGGCGCTGTCAGCGGCTGCAAAAGGAGTTATTGCGGTTTAAGGGCTCGTATGTGTTATGGCTATGTAAGTGGGCGGGAAAGAGTTACTCGCTGCTGGTACGACGAGTGTGGAGGGTAAGAAGTAAAACAAAGAGGGGAAAAGCTAGGGCGGCACTACTAAATGTTAAAAGATTTAGGTTAGCAGCCTTTTTATTCTATGTTCTTATTCTTATTTTTGAGATACTGACCCACCCGTTTTGGGTGGTCTATTAATCATCTAAGCCTAATGAATATAGATTAAGGGAAATCAAGCCGATAAAATAGCTGAAGTGCCATCTTATCACCACGGAAATTGAAGTTAACATCAGCACTACACATGTTTTCTAGCCCCTGAGCTGATTTATTGACTAACTACTCATTATAAATACCTCGTCAACAACTCAAATTTAGTAATTTTTACGGCCGTTTCGACATTAAGATGTTATCATCAGACAATAATGTTCAGCCACTTGGTGTCGTTAAATTTATGGTTAAAAACATGTTAAAAATATGTAAAAAATGTTAAAAATATGTTCAGCCAAGTGGCTGAACATTATTGTCTGATGATGGCATCTTAAGAGTCTGCATCAGTGGTAGGCATCTTGAATTTTAGTCCCGTAAGGGCAATGTTAAATTCTGGTGGAACATACCTTCACTTTGGCGTGTGTAGTGGCGTTAATTATCAAAGTATCAATGTAAAACTTTGGAAGTACATTGATGAGATGTGGCTCAAGGACATGACCTTTTCAATATGTTCGGAAATTTAACTTGATATAAAAACAAAAATCCAGGAATATTTTACAAAATAAATCGTTATTATTTTTTTAATTGATAGCGAGAATAAGAAGTTCTGTATGGTGGTGCCCTGGAGGACTGTAATACCTTTAATTTTACACCTCTTCCGTTAATTTATGACAATAGGTCAAGGAGATATAGGCGCCAGAATTTAACATTGCTCTTACGGGACTAAAATCCAAGATGGCTACCACTGATGCAGACTCTTAATGCCGAAACGGCCGTAACTAAATATTACGAGATTTGAGCTGTTGACGAGGTATTTGTAGCAATTAAATATATATATTGTATCCTAAATATTGAAGACTTACGTTTTATGAATAATATTTTTGACTCAGAAAAATTGCAAGAGCTTCATAAGCATTCACTAGTTTTGTATAAGAGCATATTTGTAAAGGAGTATAATATACTATTACTTAAATAAAAACTATTTTACTCAAACTTTCCACTAACAATTACAGAACTACATATCAGTGTTATGAATACGAATAAAATTTATTCTTATCTAAAGTTGGGCTATATTATCCTGTTACCACCTGTCGATCAGTAGCTTGGAAAACGTGGAATTAATGGTCATAATTAGGGTAGAATAGACCTATTTTAGGAAACAATATGATGCTGTCGTGCTATCCGTCGTACGACTGTTTTGAAAGGTACACCTCTCGATTTGTTATATCAAGACCTACAATAAAGCATTCTTGTTAGTACTTTCTCCCCTTATACATAGTATATGGAGAAAGTATTGTTTTCGTCAAAATTTTCGAATTTGAGTTGAGGGTGGATATATCCGTTTTGGGGTCCCCTGAATCCAAAAAAGTGGGTTTTGACGTGATGTCTGTCCGTCCGTGTGTCTGTGTGTGTGTGTGTGTCTGGATGTGTACAGTGCCACAGCCTACCCCGTTGGTCCGATTTAGATGAAATTTAGCATGTATATATATATTCACGGTATCTCTAGGAGTTTTTTCATTTTTTTGAATTTTTGATTTTTAAGGGTAGTTCACCCCAAAAACCCCTTAAAAAACGTGAAAAATCCAATTTTCTCAAAAACGGCTTAACGATTTTGATTATAATTTTATAGTTTATGGTGCACAGAATACTAAATAATTTGACACCACCCGCATGTCTGTAAAAATGACGGTTCAAAAGTTATGGGCTTTTAAATGTCAAAAAAATCAAATTTTTAAATTTTCAGCGAAAACAACAAAAGTAAAGTATAACTTGACTGGTACCATTGAAACCAGCTTAAAAAACTAAACAAGTTAGTATTTTGAATTATTTGTCTACGACTAACGGTTCCAGAGAAAAGTTAAATTTACTGTCCACGATAAACTGTAAATGTACTGCACATTGTCTGAAAGCGCCCAATGTTATTCTTATGGATAATATAAAAAATCAATTTCTTCCTTACTTTCCACCCGTTTTCCATGAAACTTGGTTTGAAGTGTAAGGTCAAATCACCGAACAAAACCAGCTCAAAAAAGCTTGGTATTACCGGGGGGGTTCACATTTCTTTAGTTAGAAAATAAAACAAATTTGTGGCCAGTAATGCTACAAAAAAACTAACATTATTCTTACGACACTAAAACCCAAGGTGTCGGAGCTGCTGCAGACTCTTAATATCCCTTTTGAAGTACGATGACACTCCAAGATAAATTTAATTTGTGTCATGTCCGGGAATCAAACCTAGGTGTGTACTCTACCCAGACTCTAGGTATGACTGTCACTATTCATTCTATGTATTTGCCTAGATGTTGAGACCATTGTCTACAATATGTGTTGGTTTTTTAACTGGTATAAAAGTGAAATAAAACATACCACAACAATCCCGGTCATAACAACATCTAGGACATAACACGATGTTATGATTTACAGTGTGTCATGTGCTTGTAATTGATCCCATTTGCATAAACTCTATTGTTAATCCTGTCACGGTCGAGACAAATAAATCATCTATGTACATGTTTGTTGTGTAACCTGATGTTTGTACAAACAATATGTATCATTAATATAACCAACAAGGATCCCGTCATACCACAAAGTCACCAATAAACAATACCACATAAGTTGGCAATGTGTTTAGGATACGTGCCGCGCCGCGCGCGCAACGTTTGGCCCCAGTGTGTCAGTGTGTCCCGGGTCCCGGGTGTACAGTTGATGGGCCGGAGGTGGGGAGTTGCATAAAACCATCCTCCAGTCACTGTCTCACATCCTGTCCACGGTCCACGAGACAAATAAATCATCTCCTGTACGAGTTTTGTTTGTTGGTGGTGGAGTTTGACTCCCGTTTTGATGTGGATTTGTACTGGCGTTAAACTTAAATTGTTTCTCATCATTAATATTTTAACTTTCAACTAATTTCTAGGATCTTTTCCGTTAATTCACCAAATTTCACCATTATTACCACCAATACTATTTTTATACATAAAATAGGTTCAATGTGAAAGGTTTTAAGGATATTTTTATCTCGTTTATAATATTTTATACTATCAAAAGCCAACCTAACTTAACTCCACAGAGCACTGTATGTCGGCAATATCCGGTTTATTACGATGCAACGCAACGTGTATTGGTCACCAGTGTGTATTGGATGTATTGTGTATTATGTATTGGACGGGGATGGTGGCGACATCCTGTAATCCAGCTACTTGGAGGTCACGAATTGTGAATAGTTGTTCTCTTGTGTGGATTAACGTCCGCACTATTGGATACTATGTTAATCCGCAAAGACCATCCACATAATTAGACCAATTCGTAATTCAGAGGCCGTGGTTCGGATTCCACGTTAAACTGTAGGTCACTTAGTTGCCATCGGCTGTTGGGCTATTAATTAACAGTCCTGTCTAAGGAACATGTCAGCCTTAGTCAGTAACACGACTACAAGATCGCGCCACAATCATCTTACATTCAATCCTCATTCATACTTGGCGTAAAATACCTACATTGTAGTATGGTTGCCATTTCAATGATCCAATCTGATCTAATCTAATCTAATCCCAGACAAATAAATTATCTCCTGTACGAGTAAATATCCCTTACTTCGACACTACACTACATCGTTTGTTACCCGTTCTGGTGTGGATTTGTACCAGCGTTAAACTTAAATTGTTTCTCATCATTAATATTTTAACTTTCAACTAATTTCTAGGATCTTTTCCGTTAATTCACCACCACCAAATTTCACCATTATTACCACCAATACTATTTTTATACATAAAGTAGGTTCAATGTGAAAGGTTTAAAGGATATTTTTATCTCGTTTATAATATTTTATACTATCAAAAGCCAACCTAACTTAACTCCACAGAGCGCTGTATGTCGACAATATCCCGTTTATTACGATGTAACGCAACGTGTATTGGTCGCCGACATACAGCGCTCTGCGGTGTTAGTTTGGTTATTGACAGTATAAAATATTATTAACGAGATAAAAACATCAATAACTATTTAATGTTTGGCTCTACATAATCTTGGATTATGCAAAATCCCTTTTGTTTTATAAAATCGCACTACATTATCCTTATTTAACCCCCCCTACATACACACACACACACACAGACAGACACACGGGCGGACAGACATCACGTCGAACTTTTTTGGATTCAGGGGACCCCAAAACGGATATATCCACTCTCAACTCAAATCCGTACATTTTGACGAAAACAATACTTTCTCCTTAAGGGGAGAAAGTAAAAATACACGCAGCAGATGATACAATTATCAATATTTAAAAAAATAAAAATAATAAAACTGAACTATTTGTTATTTATGTTCTAAAACAATTATTACTTATAAAATCACTACAAATTATATTTAACATTACAATTTCATACATTTTAATAAATTTATTCATATGATTATTGAAGAGACGTCTGAAAAACGAAACTATGATTTTTATGAAGGTGATTAAGTAAATATAATTTAAAGCGGTTTATTTATACTAACTTGCCTTAACGAATTATTTCAACAAAATAATAAATGGATATGAGTAACAATTAACAATTTTGTCTTTTCTCATAAATTTTATGCACTAGTTAGTGAAACAAAAATCAAATTTTCACTTAATTTGTTTTTTATATTTCATAACATTTCCATAAATAAATTTGATACTAACTTAATATGAAAATGTATTTTGCCATGATAAAATAAATATGATTTTTGATAAATGGAAGATCTCAACCACATAACTAATTTATAATTTTTCAAAATATTATGTAATATAAATATTATTTACTATTTAGATAACATAACAATACAAACTGTGATTTTTTAATACTCGGTAACCGTTATTGAGTATCTTTTAAATTTTTGTGTAGTTTTTTAAGCTGATTCCAATGATGAAATATAAAATAAAATTCAAAAAATTTGAAAAAAAAAAAAACCCTTTGGGGTACAAAAAAATATTCCATTGACCGATATCACAACTCGTGAATTTGTGGAATACATCTCTACCAAAAACGGACCATACGATTTCGTGAATACACACGACTATTATTTTTTTCTGGGGACCTAAAACGAAAATTTTGTACCTAATCTTGCCATGAGAACTACGGTAATAGCTACTTCCCTATGGGAAAAGTAATAAGAGACATCAAGCTTAAAACGGAATACCACATCAGCTGTCATTATTTTTACTAACGTAAATGTTGAATGTACAGTTGCTGTTATTACAAAAAACAAATCCTGCATTTTCTTGAGTTTGGTTAGTTTTGGAGGTTATATTTTGAGTCTGAACAATATGATGTTGTGCAGGGGGCTCAAAAATATCATCTACAGTGAAGAATTTGTCTGTTATAATATTTCTGTGATAAAATATGAGGTATATTCTTTTAAGACTGTAGTTTGATTATGTTTTGAGATGATGAAAGATAGGTATCGTCTTTCTGGAAAATCGCTACTTTCAACATGGAAAGACGTATCGAAAACAGGTGATTACATCGTAGTATGGTGAAAAAACTATTACAAATTGTTGTTCTAGCTTTGAAGTACAAAATTGTGTTCGTGTTTCAGGGTTGGGGAGGATGGTCTGTTACCGCGTGCTGATCCTCGTCTGTCTTCTGGCCTCTTGTGTGAGTACACCCTGATGCATCTGGAATTTATTTGTTAATCTACTTGCTATGAACAATATCTTTCTGCAGCTGAGTGTTAAACTAATTTGCAGTTTCAAAGCGTACTATCAAAAACAAAGAGATGTCAGTGTTTCTCATAAGGTAGGGTTAAAAAAAATTCTATCGTGAAAATTATTTTGCTCACGAAAAAATAACACCTTGTGTACGGCAGTTTTGACATGTCTTAGTTTGTAAATTTGCGTGACCAAAATTTGAAACAGCTACATCATTTGGTTGGTGACGTCATAGTTAGGCAATAAGAACAGCTGTTTAGATGAGCTGAAATCATTCCCTTTAGACATATACACAATCAACCTATTTCCCACAGGGAAGTAAAGACAAACATTTTTAGTTCACTTTTAACCTGGACGAGTCTTAGTATGAATGGGGTATTCGAAATCCCTCAGACCAAAGTTTTAAACGGATGTGACGTTATATGGTTAGTGAAGCCATATGGTTATAAGGACAGCTGTTTAGAGTAACTGAAAATATTCCCTTTTTGAATCATCCCAAAGGGAAGTAACTACATTTTGTTTTTGTAGTATTAGTAGTCTACTATAAAAATATAAATTTCCTGTAGGGAATTTGTAGCAATATCTTTTTTTATTAAAATATACAGCTGTTCTGTTTGATTGGTCGCTAGATTCATGAGCTCTTTGAGAGATTACATGGCTGTTCAAATGAAAATGAGAATGATACGAGTATTAAAATCTGACCCTGAGCTATAGGACTGATGGCGCGTTTTTAAAGTATTTTAATTTTTAGTAGCACATATAGATAGTTAATTTACTTTTTATACCAAAGGAGAAGTAAAAATTATTTGCTCTCAAACAATGCTAAATTAATTACATTTTTGACCAACGAGAACAATGCTAAATTAATTACATTTTAGACCAACGAGAACATTGCTAAATTAATTACATTTTATACCAACGAGAACAATGCTAAATTAATTACATTTTAGATCAACGAGAACAATGCTAAATTAATTACATTTTAGACCAACGAGAACAATGCTAAATTAATTACATTTTATACCAACGAGAACAATGCTAAATTAATTACATTTTAGATCAACGAGAACAATGCTAAATTAATTACATTTTATACCAACGAGAACAATGCTAAATTAATTACATTTTAGATCAACGGGAACAATTCTAAATTAATTACATTTTATACCAACGAGAACAATGCTAAATTAATTACATTTTAGACCAACGAGAACAATGTTAAATTAATTACATTTAGACCAACGAGAACAATGCTAAATTAATTTCATTTCAGACAAACGAGAATAATGCTAAATTAATTACATTTTAGACCAATGAGAGCTATGTTAAATAATTTACATTTAGACCAACAAGAACAATGCTAAGTTAATTACATTTAGACCAACGAGAACAATGCTAAATTAATTAAATTTTAGATCATGAAGAACAATGCTAAATTATATTTCTCCATCACTTCTTACTCGATGGTAGTTACAAAACAAACAAAAATCAATTCAAGGTCAATTTAATTGTTATTTTTGTTTTTTATAAAATACCATGTCTGATTAATAACAGGTTTTAAGTAACAAAATAAAAACTTATTTATTTAACCACTTTAATTTCAATTTTTGCCACAACCATTCCTACGGTTATCTTAAGTGGAAAAATACTTTGAGAGAATCTCATTTCTCTAGGAATCAATTACGGAACGAAGCCGTTATGAATTTCTACATATCGAAGTTCCTATGTTTTTCTCACTTCATTGAAGCATTAAAATCTGTACAATGATAAATAACAGGCAAGTTCCGTTTGCAAGAAACTTCCTTCACGCGCGAATAGTATCGATAATACTGCATTTGTCAGCAATGACAAATGTAGGCCTACCTCTGTATGCAAATTTAGTATCATAAACAAAACTTGTGATTAACATCCAATATCTGTGATTGGTTTGCTATTACAAATGGAAATACTTTTCTTAACGGCACTTTTACGGGAAATATCAGCAGTAAAGCTTGGATAACTTAGGAACGTTGATATATTTTGAATTTTGTAGCAAATGTATAAGTGCAACAACATAGAACAGTGGCTTTTTAGCATTTGCTTTCCCCGTTCGGAATCAAATTCTAAATAAGCTTTTGGAAGGGGTTAAAAATGCGCTAAACTACAACTATACAAATTGTAAAATTTGTCTTTGTTGGAATGAAAATCTTTAATCTATGTTTTATTATTACTTTTGACGTTTGCAATGCAATAGTACATTGTCTTTCTGCAATTAAAGATTATTATTATTATTCTTTAACAAGCGATGAACAGCAATACTATAAACAATACAATGGATTTCAGAGCTTATTAAATGTTTACACGTTGAATTAGGTAAAAGATTTCAGGAAACTGAACTCGTAGTACTGACAGTAATAAGGTTTTTGGAACAAAACATTCCACTGTCACTAGAAAGCTTCATTTAAAATTCAATACGAGGTTGTTTGTACAATTGGGACCCTGTTAGACCAACTAGGCACAGACTGAGGGGAAACGGAAGACGTGGGTCACGACGGAATCGGAAATGAGGACCACGTGACCACGTGCTTTCCGCATCGTCGACGAAATCAAGCTCGTTCACTCTACACGCTATTGTTGTCATTAGCTGAACAGATGTTCTACTTCTATTGTGGCATAAGTAAAGAATTATTAATGGTTAATTAATATACCCCAGAAATTGCACATAGTATTTTAGGGTTAAAATGTTAGTAAATTTTAATGAAACTGTAAGCAAATTATAATTTATGACGTTGGTTTTGTAAATATATTATTACATCATCATTACTTTATTTAAGGCATATATTAACTCTAGTTGTGGTAAGATTTTTACTTTTAACTGTAACATAAAATAATTACTTATATCATCTTGAAATACTAAGTATAAACAAAAAAAACATAGAACATGACCTCCCCCTTATAACCACTAACCACAAAAGCAAAACAGGTAGTGTCCACTGCAATCCCAATTAAGCCTAGAAATGCCGTCAACTTCCACCCAAGCCGGCTACCGTTTATTTAATGTGGACCTCTCCAAGCTCATTCATTTGAAAGCCAAATCCGGCCTAATTTTTCAATTTAAAATTAAATCTACGTTAAAACGTAGTAATTATCTACGTTTTCCCATAATTGACTTGCACTGTATAAGAATATAATAACTTTTAAACAACATATTTTACTATATATTTGTTGGTTTTTTAACTTTTTGAAATATTTTTATCCTGATTGTGTTTCAGGTAAGTGTGTAACCTAAACCACTAGACACACGTAAGTATTGAACTCTAACCGCACAAATACAGGTTAATTGGAGAAATACTTAAATCATTTCTTTACTAATAATAAACTTAATATATAAACTTGTAGGCTGCCGCGGCACTAATAATCACAAATACTTCCCGCGTAGTTTTTGGCGCATGTAGCGCGGTGGCCCTCGACGTTTCGCTTTTCATGTGTAGGGCGTCTTCAGGGCGTTCTACGTGCGTCTTCAGGTACGCGAAAGTGTGCGCCACCGTGCAACCACCTCACGTAGTCACCTCCTGAAGACGCCCAACACATGAAAGGCGAAACGTCGAGGGCCACAGCGCTACATGAGGAACGTAGAAACCGCGACCCCAGGAATTCGATACCCTTTGTTAAAATGCCGTGTCTCGAAAAGTGCTTGTTGCCACTCGCTACTCCCGGCACTCAATAACCCGGGGTATCGAATGCCGTCTAAATGCGGAATTCAATACCCCTGTCTCCCGCCGGAATTCGATACCCACCAATTATACTGCTCCATCTTTGACCTTTGAACGCTAAGCAGTCTTGAAGGAATCAGGGTGTCAGTTTGGTATAATGTTTACGAGTAGAACTAAAATTATGGTGCCTATGCCAGAATACCGTACCCGTATAAATTCGCTTGGATCGGAGCGAAAATAAGTAGTGAGAAATATAAGGTGGAAAATTAGTAAATTTTAGGGATCAATTTTAAATTATCTAGGCTTTAGAATTGAAATAGAGAACTCAAGTAAGGTTAAAAATGTATGATAATCAATATACCGTGTGTCTCAAAAGTCCCACCCCCCTGGTATTTTTTTTATGAACTAGCATAACTTTTGATAAAATCAACGTAGAGACCTCCAACTTGCGCCATTCGTTTTCTATTGTCAAGACCTTTGAAATTATATGCAACAAGCTGGGGGTTGCTGTTTAAAAATTTCAACTTACCCCTAAACTACCCCTTTTGGGGGGAGGGGTGAAAATTTGAATACATCAAAAACTACCTTTTTGATCAAATAAACATTCCCAAAGTATAACATTTTTATTCCCATTAATGAAAAAAATTAACAGGTGGTGGGACTTTTGAGACACACAGTATGGTTGAATTATCATATTCATCATAATATAAATATTTCCATTGTTAGTAAATTATAATGTTCGTTGCTGACACAAATGCCACGGGTATTCAATTCCTTGGGTATGCAGTTCCGTGGTTAGCCAATTCCATCGTCTCGCTACATGTGCGGGACGTTCCGAAAAATCAAGTAGTCTTGGTAACATTCCTTTACGTTTTTTAGTAGCATTAAAAACTACATTAGGCACGGTATAGCTTATATTTGTTTAGAAACCGTGTTTATGGGGTGCAATTTCGTGCTAGTACATTATTCAGTCTATGTTGATAACATAAAATGTTATTATTACATAACAAAATATATTATAGGACTGACTTCAGCCGTAAAATGTTGAGCTCGATCTGTGACCAATCCTAGTGGCGTAATCAAAGATCAGGACCAAATTAATATGATACGAGCCCCATATAATAATATGATACCGGGAATCCCCAGTGTTCTTGCGTTAGTCTAATCTAATTGGGATAATTGTAATTGGATTTGTTAATAATTCTTAAGTAATTTATTATGTTAAAGAATCCTGAGTAAGAGATGAGGAGGTTTTTGTTTTCTACTCCTCCACCTCCCTACAAAATATTATATTACTGAAATTGCTACATAAGAAAGTTGTACACTAAATTATTAAATTTTGTTTCACTGAAGTTAAAATATTTTCAATTTAAGGCTGCTCTAATATAAGGAAGAATACTGAGCGCCCATTTAAAAATTATAACATTGTTTTCAACGAATTCATAAAATTACTGCATTAGTTTGTAAAATTGTAATATTAAATTGATTCATGAATCGGATGTTTATTTTCTACTGAATTATGGATTTTACAATAGGTTTTTATGTTGTTTAACTTGGAAACTATTCCTTTTATTGATTTGTACATGAGAGCGTCCTTAGGAAACCATTTTCTTCTCTCCGTTCATAGCTTTATGCATCTAGTCTAGAAGTGTTCAGTTTTCACTATTTTGACTTTCATCCTACAGTACTTTTTGACTTTCATAAATTTTATATAACGTTTACTGTAATGTGTAAATTTTTAAATACAATTTATAACATTGTTTTCTTTTTAAGACAATCAATAGATTGTCCTTATTCAAATCTGTAGTTTTTTTAACGAATAATCAAAGATAGTGTCTATGTTTATATGCTCAACTAATATGCCTATGATTTGGTTTTTGAATAGCTATAGTTAAATACAGTGAATGAGCCTCAATTTCCGTAGTCTAGTCTTCCATAAATTGGTTCGCACCTGCAACGTAAAGTGCGCATACAGATATAGATAGCGTTACCGGAACCAAGACGAGAAGGCGCTGAGTATGTGATTTTACAGCTGTGTTCAGATTGCGTCTGGAGACGTCAGGCGCTCCCTACTGTTCTTTCAAGTTCCAAACCAAAAATTATTAGTTCACTAAATGTTCCAAATGTATTTCGTGTTATGAGCCCAAAAGTGGACTCTCAGAAAATATTACGTTATTTAAAAGAAATATTTATTATAATATGTTAAGATATCTTTCGGATTATTGTGTAAGCTATTATTGCATTTTGATAAATGTTTTGGTTACACTAACAATAATTGAACTCATTGATGTTGAGTTTATTCATTAAATTATTGCATGGAGGATTTGTGGCGATTCTAATGCGTAAATTGAAGTAGATCCTTGGTACTTATTTACTTTTTTATTTTTATTCAAACATGCTGGTGATTTCTGAAATGAAAGTTAATTTGTGGATCATATTTTTAATTTCTCACCTCAAACTAAATCGTCGAAATTTTCAAATTTGAGTTCAAAATTTCAGTGGATTTATCCGTTTTGAGGCTCCCAGAACCCAAAAAGTGGTTTTGGACTGATGTCTGTCTGCCTCATTGCAAACCCCGAGACCACAGTAATCATTAGATTTTTATGAAAGTTTGTGCACTTTGACTATATATCCAGACCATTTTTGTTCTTTGAATTTTTTATTTTTGGGGTAAAGGTCCTAAATTATATGAGATCACCGTCTGTAGACCTAATGGTTCTAAAGTTATGGGCTTCTAAATGCAAAAAAATATTATTTAAATTATTTCGCCAGAACAATATTTTTTGGAAAATAATATGACTATTGCTAGCTTAAAAACTAACCAAATTAGTATTTTGAATCATTTATCTACGATGAATGGTAGATTTTTATGTACGTACGATGTCTGAGAGCGCCCAATTTTATTCTTATGGAGAATATAAAAAAGCTTTGTTCTTCCTTATTTCTCAACCGTTTTCCATAAAACTTTGTATCTAGTGTACCGTTACATCGCCCAACAAAACTCACTCAAAAAATTAGGTATTACTGGTGTGGGGGGGGGGTTATGTTCCCGAACATTTTTACCAAATGTTTTAATTTGTTTCCACTTGTTGGTTTAAGAAATTTGACAATAATATTTTGCCTTGGTAAATTTTTAAATTATACTTAAATAAACTTAAAAAACTTGATCGTTTTATTAGATTTTTAAAATTATGTTTTTGTTACATGGGAAAAATTACTCATATGTGACAGTCCACTGATACAGTTTTTTAATATAAACCACTATTACTGTATTAAAACACGTTTTATTTTCTTTTAATCAGATAATAAGATTGTAGTTTAAGTGGTGTTACATTTATTAGTAATATTATTTTATAAAACTATAATTGTTAACAAAAACCCTAATACTTTATTTTACCATACAAAACCAGACCTCCAATAGACAGCATTACTTCAATGTTTCAATATTTTTACAACTACAAAAATTTTATCAACAACATATACACAACCTGATTATGAGCAGAACAGTGGTATCAACAGACAAAAATTATTCACGAATATTCACTTACTTCCCTGTTCGCTTTTAAGTAAATTCTAAACAGCATTCAAGTCAAGTTTTTTTTTTAATTCAGTGATCTCTAGTAATAATGTTTCTTTGATTTAACTTTGACACTGTTATCTTGTTGCCCAAAAAAATTCACAATGGATGATACACACAGTGGGATTTCTTTTATTATCACATTTTAATTTGTATTTTTACTTTTCACAATAGCCAGAAAAGCAAGCAAATCGCTCGTTAGCATTTGCCCTTTTGAAACCATGCTCTGAGTTCTAGTTTGGTTCTAGAATGTTTTGTTTAACTCTTGCGAGCCATATAAGACTATCTCTCTTTCCCAGTTTTCATTTTATTTATTTTTCCTAGCTACCGTAAAGCATTTTTATTTATTAGAGGAAATCAGCCACTTTTACCTACTGCATACTTTAATCCATCACCCCCTCCCAAAAAAACTACAGATCTGGTGAATTACGTAAAAATTAAAGATATCGGTGCTAGGTGGCCAGTATTGATAAAAACTGATTGGTAACTTCAGAATGGAATTCAGGGTAATCGCTGACTCAGTTTGGGAGTCCTTCACGCTACCAACTACGTCACCGACTCTCCAATAACAAAAACTACAAGCTACCACAAAAAATGAAGCTCACATGTTCTTTTGCAATAAGTTTTCAGATATAATTTTGAGAGAAATATTTATAAAAATGATTGGAAATATATTTCGCATGTGACACATTATTAACTCTAACTGCCTTCGTCATAAATTATTAGATCTCAAACAACATAATAAACGCAGCCGTATATCGACCGCTTCAGATTATACGATCATCCGAGCCTAACCTAAAACCTCAAGTTCTCGATTAACTCGTCACTTCCTGTTGAGTAAGATACCGGAACCCGTCGCAGGAAGTAGGCCTATAGATTCCCACAGATCGCGCCTAACGGAGCCGCCCGAACATGACCGAACTAGCCCGAACCGATACCTCCCGGATACGCTCAGTTTATACTTTTGGCCTAGAAAATATCAAAAAGCATTAAATAAATTGGACAGGAAATGGAAGAGGTTACATTTCTATAAATTAGGAGCGGTGTGATTACCACTTCTGTCGGACCGCCGGGTAACCTGTGCCGACGACCGGTTTCACTATTTCAGGACCTATAAATTACTAGCGATACTGGCTTGTCGCTGTCGCTCTGAATGTATAAAATATTGTGACGAGTCGCCACTGGTATGTGTGTCCGTGATGGTTGGATTGCCGTTGCTCGGATGAATAAGTGATAGGTGCCAGACAAGATATTGGTCGTTGTCTTCATCTATCTGAACGGTATTTCCAGATTATTTAAAGTTGTATTTTTCGGTAAATAAACGGTATCAGTGGACTGGGATGGTGGCGACATCCTGTAATCCAGCTACTTGGAGGTCACGAATTGTGGATAGTTGTGACCGATGGTCGTTGGGTTGTTCTCCACATAATTAGACCAATTCGTAATTCAGAAGCTGTGGTTCTGATTCCACGTTAAACTGTAGGTCCTTGATTGCCATCGGCTGTTGGGCTATTAATTAACAGTCCTGTCTAAGGAACATGTCAGCCTTAGTCAGTAACAAGACTACAAGATCGCGCCACAATCATCTTACACTCAATTCTCATTAATACTTGGCTTAAATAACCTACCTTGTAGTATGGTCGCCATTTCAATAATCTAATCAAATCTAATCTGACACATACTTTCTCCCTTAAGTAAATTTAAAAAAGACAATATGTAATAAAACTATAATATTCTTCAAAGTTTATTGAATATAATTTAATAATTTATTGTTTCAAAAATAATCATCCCATTTCTGAAAATAAAAACAGGACAGACAACGTGAAACTAATTGTTCGAATTGTATGGGGGCACTCCCCCCCGGTAATACCAAGCTTTTTTCAGTTGGTTTTGTTGGGTGATTTGACCTTACGCTTCCTACCAAGTTTTATGGATAATGGTTGGAAAATAAGGAAGAAATTGATTTTTAATATTCACCATAAGAATAACATTGGGCGCTTTCAGACAACGTACTGCGTTTATCATGGACAGTAAATTTAACTTTTCTCTGGAACCGTTAGTCGTAGACAAATAATTCTAAATACTAATTTGTTTAGTTTTTAAGCTAGTTTCAATGGTGCCAGTCAATTTATACTTTACTTTTATTGTTTTCGAAATTCAAAAGCCCATTACTTTTGAACCGTCATTTTTACAGATATGCGGGTGGTGTCAAATTATTTATTACTCTGTGCACTATAAACTATCAATTTTATCCAAATTCGTTATAGCCGTTTTTGATAAATATTGATTTTTCACGTTTTTAAGGTTTTTAGGGGTGAATTACACTTAAAAATCAAAAATTCAGAAAAATGAAAAAACGCCTGGAGATACGATGAATATATTAATTTAATCTAAATCGGACCAACGGGGTAGGCTGTGGCTCTGTAGACATTCAGACACACTCACACCCAAACAGACACACGGACAGACAGACATCACGTCGAAACTCCGAATATCCGTTTTGGGAACTCCAAAACGGATATATCCACTCTCAACTCAAATTTGAAAACTTTGACGAAAACAATACTTTCTCCATATACTATGTAAAAGGGGAGAAAGTAAAATGTCTCATACATCTTTTTACTAACCTATTTTTGAACGAATATTTCTGCAACGTCTTACATACCCAAGACATTTGGAAAATGTGACATTAATCAGTCAATATTCCAACATCATCAGCTATCTCTCTAATTGTGTTGCGGTTTATAACCATTCATTTCAATTTTTCCTCTTTGTCATCAGTGATTGATGTGTTCGTCATCATCAACATGTTCATGACCTTCTTGGAAAGGCTATCACCACTTGTAAACTCTTGCTTACTTGGAGCAGTTTCACTAAAGGCATTTGTTAACATTTCACAAAATGCAGAAAAGTAAACAATCAAACTTTCCAGAAAGTAAGGAACATATTTTTGAATGAAAAAAAATTGTGCTACTGCATAAAGGTATTGGAAGAGCAATTTTAACATCTAATAAAATGAAATGTACATTAGTTAACTATTTATTAATTTACTTTTTAAAATAAAGAGATTATTATTGTTATAATTTACAATGGCCATCTTTAAACACTTAAAATGTTTTAAACTGCTACCATTTTGGTTAAGGGTAAGATATCAACGTCGAATTTGCACCGTTGTATTTCTTTTAAGAAACTCTTTATAATGAGGGTCTCTTCACTTGATAGTGTTTTACATTTGAAAAGTTTGAGCTACCCCCCGCCCAGCCCCGCCACCCCTAAGGGTGCAAATTTTCAAACTAATCAAACAAATCATCACTGTAGCCTCTTATATCGGAGAAGTTTACGGCAAACAGATTTCAAATATATAAAATAGTAAAAAGGTTAAGGAGGTGCAACTTAATTTTAATCATCCTGTATGACTGGGACGGTGGCGACGTCCTGTAATCCAGCTACTTGGAGGTCACGAATTGTGGATAGTTGTGAGAGATGGTCGGTGGATGTAGTGTTCTCTTGTGTGTATAAATAAGCGTTAGAAGTAACACGTTTGTATTTTTGAATTGACATAATGGATTCAGAGTCTGCATCAGTGGTAGCCATCTTGAATTTTAGTCCCGTAAGAGCAATGTTAAATTCTGGCGGAACATACCTTCACTTTGGCGTCTGTAGTGGCGTTAATTATCAAAGTATCAATGTAAAACTTTGGAAGTACATTGATGAGATGTGGCTCAAGGGCATGACCTTTTAAATATATTAAACATCAACATATATTAAATAATAAATGTTCAAAAATTAAACTTGATATAAAAACAAAAATACAGAAAAAACAGGAATATTTTACAAAATAAATAATTATAATTTTTTTATTGAGAGCGAAAATAAGAAGTTCTGTAAGGTGGTGCCCTGGAGGACTGTAATACCTTTAATTTGACACCTCTTCCGTTAATTTATGACAATAGGTCAAGGAGATATAGGCGCCAGAATTTAACATTGCTCTTACGGAACTAAAATCCGAGATGGCTACCACTGATGCAGACTCTTAACTGCCGTATTTGTTTAATTATGGCATTCCTACACAATTAATTGTGAAATAGTTTGTAGTCAATACTTTAATACCTCAATTCATATAATCATTGAGTATTGATTATATGAATTTTTACTTTAGACTAGATTAGATTAGATTATTGAAATGGCGACCATACCACAAGGTAGGTATTTTATGCCAAGTATGAATAAGAATTGAGTGTAACATGATTGTGGCGCGATCTTGTAGTCTTGTTACTGACTAAGGCTGAAATGATCCTTAGACAGAACTGTTAATTAATATCCCAACAGCCGATGGCAACTAAGGAACCTACAGTTTAACGTGGAATCCTAACCACGACCTCTGAATTACGTATTGGTCTAATTATGAGGATGGTCTTTGCGGATTAACATAGTATTCAATAGTGCGGACGTTAATCCACACAAGAGAACAACTATCCACGATTCGTGACCTCCAAGTAGCTGGATTACAGTATGACGCCACCATCCCATGATTTATATTGTAATGTGGCGGACCTTACAAATATCGCGAATGATTTGCATAATTTGTTTCAGCTGTTTTTAATAACCCATTTGATTTTACAGCATGAGTGTGTGGAATATCTCCAAGAGATGGCTCATAGCCGCTCCCCAGGTGGGGCTCAGTAAGAGCGTAACACTCCTCTGACACGCATACCACATTACTCAAGCCCTACATTCTACTAAAGTGCTCAATTCACCACAATTCGCACTCCCGGCGAGAGTGTCCACTCCCTGATGACGAACTGACTAACACTCGCGAAACGTCGTGACAAAGGCTGGAAGTGGGCGCCCTACATTGTCAACGACTTCTTGTCCAACCACGTTTTGTTCTTGATGAATATCTAAGACTGTGCTACGATATTCAATACAGTTCATATAAGGGTCAGAAAGATGTGTACCCTACTGCTGCCTATTCAAGATAAATATATAACTTCGACTACTAGCGAATTTCCCATAGGGATGAAGCTATTACCGTAGGTCTCATGGTAAGACCTAAGCCCGGGACCATGTTTTTTTTCGTTTTTAGGTGCCCAGAGGCCAATAATAATAGTCGTTAAAATTTAAAATATATATGTATGTGTCTGTGAACACGATAACTCTTGTAAAAACTGTCCGAACGAGACCAAATTTGGTACATACGTGTATTCCTACATTTTCTTAGACTAGTTTGTAATCCAGACATATCGGTCAATCGGAACAGGTAGTTTGGGAGGGGGGTTTGTACTGAGAAATTGTTTTTTTTAACTACATGTGAATATAGTTTAAAAAATGTTTAATTTTTATATTTCATATAACCAGTTTGAAAAACTACACAATTTAGTTCCTTAAAGCTTTGCTCTTGTATTTTGGGACTCCAATGACTGGGATTGTGGCAACTTCCTGTAATCCAGCTACTTGGAGGTCACGAACTGTGGATAGTTATGAGCGATGGTCGGTGGATGTGGTGTTCTCTTGTGTGGATTAACGTCCGCACTATTGAATACTACGTTAATCCACAAATACCATCCTCATAATTAGACCAATTCGTAATTCAGAGGCCGTGGTTCGGATTCCACGTTAAACTGTAGGTCCCTTAATTGCCATCGGCTATTGGGTTATTAATTAACAGTCCTCTCTAAGGAACATGTCAGCCTTAGTCAGTAACAAGACTACAAGATCGCGCCACAATCATCCTACAATCATTTCTCATACTTGGCTTAAAATACCTACCTGTGTAGGTCGCCATTTCAAATGGTAATCTAATCTAATTAATCATATTGAGGAAAAAGAAAACTTAATATTTTACTTATTCATCTATATTTTTGGATGAAACTTGGTATTTAGCTTCATGTGGTTGAGATCCATCCATTTTTGCTTAAAAATCTTAGTTTATGTGTTTATCGTGGCAACTAACTTACATACTGTTTTCCTATGTTAATCTTATGGAGAATAAGCAAATAACTCTATATCGACGGAATAAAATATTTATCTACGGATTATTACTACAATTATTATATTATTTATTGATGTGTAAATTCGCTAAAGTACGCAGTTCTGCTGCGACGGGGGTATTTTTACATTCCGACTGATTTAAACAATAAGCCGTTATAGGTTATTTAAATTTGCGGTCTTTTTACTAAATTATTTCTACTATTTTCAAACACTGGGGTGGTCTTCATTGAGGGTGCTCAGTGCAAAAGCCATAATTTCTCCCTATTTGCTCCACATATGATTTTCGTCTTAATGAATAAAGTTTTAAATACTACGATAATTACCACTCTTAGAAATGAGAAAATGATCAATTAACGTATTATTAAATTGAATATGCTATGTTGAAATATAATAAAGGTTACCTAATATATTTAAGTTTATTGTATAACTTAAAATTTTAGGATTTAAAAATAAAACACACAGGGTTTGTGTGGAAACAAATTTTGCAACCTTGACTTTTTGAGTGTTAATCAGTGCCTGTTCCTAACTGCAGTTATCTGAATTTTGCAGAATAAGTTGTGAATGTGATTTTCAATGTCAAAACCATATTCACTTATAAAAATATGAAAATATCTTTGTGACAACTTAATTTTATTTAAATTATTTGCAAGACTTTCACCAAGTTTCTTTCAAGAATCATTTTGCCTTCTCCACAGCAAGTATTTCATCTTTCGTAACAGTTATCGTTAATTTATGTTTAGTGCATTGTGTAGCTTATTTGATATAGCTATGTATTATTATTTTGTTTATTATTTATAAATATCTACAGGGGAGCTATAAAGTCCCTTCCCCCTATTTTTTTTTGTTAGAAGAAATAAATAACCTTTCGGAAACTATACAAACTTAAACCAAAGTATCTTTTGAAGTCATCGAGAATTTTAAGTGGCCTCCAAAAATATGGGATTTAGGAGGAAACTCCTTCCATATGAGAAGTCATGCGACATGTCAAATAGCACTCATAAGGAATTGGGAATTTGACTCCTACATCTTAGACCTTAGGTACCTCCCAACATTTTTAATTACTACAAATAGAATATGTAGCTACCTGTTACAATGAATCTAGTAATTGAAAATCACTTTAAGTGTAAATTGTAGCAAAAAGCAAGGCGGGAGGAACTTAAATAAACCCATGCTCATAATTTTCAAAATACCGCCATTTTGTACTGGGTTAAGGTAGAGACCCCAATATTCGCCAATTGTCTTTAAATTTCAAGACCTTTAAAATGAGGTACATCTCGATGAGGATTTACGTTTTAAAATTTTGAGTTGCCCCAAAAACCCCCATTTTTGGGGGCACTCAAAATTGGCGATAACTTCATAATATACTTTAAGTTAAGTTTGTATATTTTCCCAAAGGTTATTTATTTATTTTAACAAATAAAAAAATAATAAGGGGGGACTTTATAAACACCCTGTATAACCGAAAAAAATATTTATTAGTTAAATGTGTATAGCTACTGAGGAATTCGTTTGGAAGGGTGAAAATATATGTCAAATCATTTAGGATAACTAAACGTACATAAATAAAAAGATTTTACACAATGTTAACAAAAAAGAGCATAAATATGCTTTAACTGCAATATCTAAATAATTCAATAACTATTTTACTTTCTAAAATTTGTATAATCTGCATTACTTTGATTTAACATGATTATTGATTATTATCATAACAGAAAACAGTAATATAGGTATAATAATTTTTATAGTATATGAAAGTCGTTATAAACTTAATGTATAAACCTTTTTTATAGAATATAGCTGTTGTTTATTGACTCTGGTGATAGATCCATAAAAGTCCATAACAATACCCTATACTTTAGGCCCATACTTTTTTGGGCTTTATGATACAGCCACTACCTCATACCCAATACATATTTCAGACCTATTCATAGAACAACACCGTGCAAAATATTTTGAGCCAACATAATAAAAAAACAGCTGAGAACGAACCAACCACATCGCGTCTTCTGGTTTAAAGGATGTTATTTTCACACTCCACCCAGACCCTTCGTTTCTCCCCTTATTATGAGAATTTTCTATAACATTTGCAGGAAAGATTTGAATCGTATAATTACTATTGTTCATTGCGTAAGTATATCACAAGAAACGACTTTTAATTTCTCAATATTTATTCGTAAGTCTAGACTCTTCTGCAACGAGAGTCTGAATTCTTAATCCTAACAACGAATCCGCAAAATCAGGATTAAGCAATAATTTTCTCTGATTTTTGTGGTGTTCTGTTGCAGATAGGGGAGGACGTGGAGGTGGTGGAGGCAGTGGCAGGGGAGCAGGCAGACGCCAAGCACGCGGTCAGAGAAGATGCGGAGAGTTCGGACCAGATAGCGTTGGAGACAGCCAAGGATCAGGACGCCGCGGGCTCTTCTCAGAAGCTGGCTTATACGGGAACATCCTCCAGGCACCCTGTAAGAAACGGACCGGGACCGTCACACAAACCATTCGGTAACCACCTAGGAAAGCCTCCTGTGTTCGACCATGGAGCGTACCACGGCCCACCTCCCCCACCACCTCCCGGCGCCGGGAACAAACCTCCCCAGGAGGCGATGGACAAGCTCTACGGCGGAGACCCGTGGCCCTCCTCAGCACCGGACATGCCAAAGATCGTCTCACTCGACGTCAAATGCGAGAAGAATCTGATGAAGGTGTACATCGGCTTTGACAAACCTTTCTACGGCATCGTCTTCAGCAAGGGCCACTACAGCAATGTGAACTGTGTCCACCTTCCAGCTGGACTCGGACGAACATCGGCCAACTTTGAGATCAGCATCCACGCGTGCGGAACCGCAGGGAACACGGAGAACGGACTGTACGGATACGGTGCGGATTCAGGATCCGGAACGTACTTCGAGAACATCATCGTCATACAGTACGACCCTCAGGTGCAGGAGGTATGGGATCAGGCCAGGAAACTAAGGTGTACTTGGCACGACCAATACGAGAAAAGCGTCACTTTTAGACCATTTCCTGTAGACATGTTAGACGTCGTTAGGGCCGACTTTGCAGGAGACAATGTGGGCTGTTGGATGCAGATTCAAGTCGGAAAGGGACCTTGGGCTTCAGAGGTTTCAGGGTTGGTGAAGATAGGACAAACTATGACGATGGTTTTAGCGATCAAGGATGACGATTCCAAGTTTGATATGTTGGTCAGGAATTGTATGGCACACGACGGTAAACGAGCACCGATTCAACTTGTAGATCAGAAAGGCTGCGTTACTAGGCCCAAATTGATGTCTAGATTTACAAAAATTAAAAACTTTGGAGCAAGCGCATCTGTTCTATCTTACGCACATTTCCAAGCGTTTAAGTTCCCCGACTCAATGGAGGTACACTTCCAGTGTACCATTCAGATCTGCAGGTATCAATGCCCCGACCAATGTTCTGATCCCAACTCGGTCATCCACAGCGGTTTGATTGACGTCCAGCACACCCCGGTAGAGACCGCGTACGGACCTCCTCCTCCGCCCTCACTACCACTCGAGGCTTACCTTCAGGGCAGACCGAGGGACGAGCGCCGCGTGAGGAGGCATCGTCGAGACACGTCCTCCGAGGAGGTCGGCGTCAACAGGATCATCCGAGTCGTCTCCACAGGCGACCTTACCTTCTCTCTGGACGACACTTCCAACAGCTCGGCTCCTACCATGGTCTTCCCAGCGAGGGAGGACGCCAACAGCATGATCTGCATGACAACTCCAGGGTTCGCCGCTACTCTAATCGTTCTACTAGGAATTCTTATCACCTCCTGTCTGATATCGGCGTTCCTTTGTGTGCGTCTCAGAACCAGTAAAAGCATAAAGAGCACTGTTGCCCCTGTTTATCCCCCACCACAGCATCCTGCACCTAAAAAGACGACCAAGTGCTGTTTTTTCTCGTAGGCTCGTACTTGAATAAAAGACTTACTGAATTGGCTCATTAAAATTGTATGAAATTATTGAAAACTTTATAATTTGTATCTAAAATCAAATTAGTATGTAGAAGGAATCATAGGCTGATTTTTAAATTAGAATTCCGTAGCCATCTGCCAAAGCTCACATTATCCAATTGATTGTTGTAGATACGATTAGGAATAAGCCCTCTTTCAATTCACTTCACTCTGTACATAACATAGTCACACACTTCTCAGTACAAATACAGAAATAGATGTTTTGAGTTGCAGTGTATACTGTATATCTGTTTTACGCTTAGATTAACTTCCTTTCCCTGTTGTCTGGTTCAATACGCTTATAATGAAATCAAAATTTTGTTTTACGTTTTATTATTAACTGATGAATGTTTATCAAATCCTTTCACTCTCCGTTACTTTAAAATATTTTTCCTCGGAGATATTATTCACTATTTTCATAAATCTGTTATTAGCTGACGTAGTTTTCGGAGATGGGAGAGTTGTGCCTTGTTCATTGTTACCACCGTATGGTGAGGTTTGCTTACATTGACAGAATGCCAACTTTACTGTGTGAAAAACGTAGAAAATTAGTTAAATCTAAAAATGCTCAATTTCCCCTCAATTAGATTTTAAGGATATATTTATTTGTATAAGTGTAAATATATATTATTTATTTAAATAATTTACGATAAGTGTTATCGGGTACATTTAATTTTAGGTTTGTGCTTTGTGAACCTGTGCGCGTCCCTGTGTTAGAATATCTATTTATTTATATATAGAAGATACAATTCAAACATTCACGTTAACAAATTATATTTTTATCTTACTCTCTGACTATGCATTGCTACATACACTCCTCGAGTCTTAACATTCTTTTCAATGAATTTTAATAATGATTTCATGAAAATATTGTTTTAAGTGAATTTGCTATCCGTAAAACATTTTTTTTTATTTCTTTTATTTTCTAATAATCTTTGGCAGTTGTGTAACCCTTTCAGACATAACAATGATAATATTTTACTTTTTTTACATTTTGATAGCAAAAATGTGTATTTTTATTAAAAAAATTATAAAATTGATATTTTGTAAAAACTACTAACTCAAAATTGATCATTCTAGTATCAAATTAAAGGTATTCAGGTAAACTAAAAATTCATGTATTTTCATCATTGTCTTTTTAGATAAAGCTAATAATTGAGTATTAAATTAAAAATTGTTTTTTAAATATAATTTTTGCAAAAAACCCATAGTCCTGTAACACTCAAAATAGAAGCAATCGTATAATATATCACTGTTACTAAGTACACAAATTTTCATCCACCTAATTTCAACGGTTCTCTCGGAAAATTAATTCGAAGCATTGCAAACATACAAAAAATCGCCTTTCGGATAATCCACACTTCGCGATGTGAGATTACGTGTATATGATATGTAAAGGTTTTGGAAAACTTAAACTTACACCTCTAAAAATTAAGTACCATAGTTGACGAGTATATTTTCTGATTTAGGATAAAATAATGTATAATTATATTTCGAAGACTTTTTCAAATTTTATCGATTTACGAGTAGCAAAACCCCTTAAATTAGGCTATATTTCATCCATCATCCAATACGTTACCTATGTAACGTATATTACATAAAACTTGAGTGACTCCGTTAGTCTACCATATTTGCTAACATTAATCAAACTACATAACTAGGGGAGCGTGCTGGGCTGGTCTAGGGGTAGAGCGCGGGGCTTTGGTGCCCAAGGTCCCGGGTTCAAATCCCGCCAATCACCAATGGCTTTTCGCTATGTGATAATGCCACAACCCACGCAGGGGTGCGCAAAAGTGCCTTGAGAGTAATCCGCCCCTTCCAATAACAAAAGTAAATAAAAAAACTACACAACTTCTGTCTTACACAGCCACGCACATGGGTTCTCGCGGAACCAGGTCACTAACTCGAATGAATGTTTGTCTGTTTGTGTGTCTGTTACGAATGGTATTTATTGAGTATGAATGCACCAGAAAGTGTAACGTATTTATTCAAACAAGGTATTATCAATATTTATGTCGTTCAGAGGTATAGTATATAAATTTACTTAAAATTGTTATATGGAGATCTGGTAATTTATTTGTTATTAACTTATTATTGTTTGTGTTAGTTGTCTGTTATTTTTACAATTATAGTTAATATCGTCTAGCTATATGTTAGAATTTGAAGAACTAGAATAGCTTGACATGTAAAATTGGCCTCGCAGATGTAAGAAATTATTGATTAGTTTGGAGAAAGCATGTTTAAGCAGCTTTAAGTTTTATTGTTTTATATATATGTCACGACGTATCCCCTGTATGGCGTAGCGCCAGTTACTGTAAATACATTATCAAATTGTTACAGTTGTATATAGTGTTTCATTAATAAAGTTATATCATTTTTTTAATTCTGTGCTTCCTTCTTCTAAACATTACTAAGTCAGCATCGTCGTCTGTTTACTAGGACAGTGGCGATTTAATGTAATTTAGAAAAATCGATGTGTTCCACTGACATTGTGAGACATGTAAAAGCTAATGTAATTGTTAATAGACTAATTTAAGAGACAGAATGTTTATAAGTAACCGTTTTTAACTCGTTAAAGGTTCAATAATTAGTATGTCCAAACGAGTTCGTAAAGTAATACGTTTGTCGATTAAAAAAATTGAGGTAAATTAAATGAATGGAAATTATTGCATGCACTTCATGTAAAGAAACAACAATATATGTTTTAAAATTATATAGTAGAATTTAATCTTTCTAGCTTTGAGAGCTTAGGGAATTTTGCTTAGACTTTAAAAGAAAAACTAACTGGCACCTTTTTATGGACAATACAAATCATTTATAGGACAAATTAAAAACTCACTCTTCCAACAATACTTATATTTACACTTATATTGTAATTATATACAAACTGTAAATTTGTACAAAAGTGGTTAAATTGGCGATCGATTCTGTCCATTCACAAAGGAAATCATCAGACCCAATTGGAGACTGACTGAAACAAAATGGCGTCCCTGCTTAAATACTATTGGCTACCCCAAGTTCCTGTCATGGCGTCGAATGTAGCGTTTATTGGCTGGCTGAGTTCCGGAACAGATTTCAAAACGTTCTTGCAGAATCGAAGTGTATTTGTTCATTTATTAATTTTACTTTATAAATAAATAACTCCTCCCTTGCATTCATCCCATTTCCTTTTTTACAAGTCTTGATAGTAAAATATAACTTGATAACTGTTTATACAGAAAACCTACAGAGGCGGACACCACCATCATCAGAAAATCGATCCATTCATCAAGCTACAAGAGTGCATCTTTTCGGGCAAATAAAATTCCCCTGAACGAGATAAACCATAAGAAGGAGATAACAACTATCAAGAAGATGGCACAAGCCAACGGATATCGTTCCTCACTAATAGATGATTTAGGTAAAAAGAGTATTAAGAGAAATAATAAATCAAAACCGGATCAGAAGCCAGAAAACATTAAAAACGAAGGTGAAGCAGTCAATAAATTTGCAGTTTTCAATAATTATTCAGAGTAAAAACCCAAATAATTGCAAATAAATTTAACAAATTTGGAGTTTCAATAGCATTTAGGACACAGAACACTATGGATGTAGTACTACACACAAAGATTGAAAACACCGATAAATACAACCATCCAGAATTATACAAAATTGGATGCAGAGACTGCGATAACATCTTAGGCCAGACCGTCAATTTTATAAAAAGATATAAAAATCACATATCTGCATAAAAGAATGAAAAGCCAGAAAGATCAAACATCGCAAAACACTTGTTGGAAAAGGACATAACCTATCAACAATCGATGAAGTCCTCAAGATTGTCAAGACTTAAAAAAGGAAATGGGATGAATGCATGGGAAGAGTTTTTTATTTATAAAGAAAAATAAAAAGGTAAAGAAAACTTAATGAATAAACAAATACACTTTAACTCTGCAAGAACGTAGAAGTTATACAGCGTACTTGAAAAGTAATCATAAATCTGAAATATATGATTGTTTTTCACGTGTGAGGTGGTCCAAGGGAGCCAAGACGATTCTCTTCAACGAGGGTTCTACCTGGCTGGGTCCATGATTATAGTATCCGCTTCTTAATCTGAAAGTTGCCAGTTCTACTCTGAGCGAAATCTTAACAAATATTGATGGCTGGTAAATGGACCCAGTTGCATTCGTCCATTTGGCTGTTAATGCTCCTCACAAATCTGGTATTGATATACTGTATTTAATTATCTAGTATTGAAGTCATCAAACACAACCTTCCTGCAGATCTCTGCCTAAGAAGTTCAGAGTTAATAATACAGTCGAACGTCGCTAATTCGAAAGGGAGAGCTAATTTACCTCGATTTAAATGAAACTCGAACCATGACGAGTTTGACTCGTACAGGTAGCGTTCTAAAAATTCGTATTATAGAGGTTCATTTCGAAAATTTGAGTCAAACAGCGATATGACCAAAAAACTCACAAACCATGTTCTACAAGCACACTATGTTTTATGTTTTACAGGTCAAAACTCACTACTAGCGAGTTGGGAATTTCGCCTCTAGTATCGATGAGTCGGTAAAAAAATTTTTAGTATGTACGAAACGTAGTAAGTTAACATGGAGGACGAAGTTTAGGTGAACTCCCTATATAGTCATGTTTTGATTATTTATTTTTTTGCTATCATAAAAAGATAATTCCTTATTAATCACCGGACATAATTGTGTGGTAATTATGTTTTTTCTTTCAGAAAATAAAATAAAAAGTGAATAATATAATTCACCTGATAACCACTTAACCTTTTACACCTCAGCCATATTTTTACGGTATCGTAATAGCAGTAAAACTACCAGCTGTCACAAAATTAGAATTGGATGTTAAGTGGATAAAACGAAACACTTCGTCAGTAAGTAGACGGGTCTAAGCGGATTGAGCATCGTCTGAAAGCAGTCAGATGAAAATTTTAGAACAAGGAATACAGCTGTTTCTAACCCTTCGGTTGTTCTCCGTGTTCTCACGAACAAACATTATGAATGTTGGTAGTGCAACATCGATGTCAATATGACAGTGTGATTAGATTATTGAAATGGCAACCATACTACAATGTAGGTATTTTAAGCCACGTATGAATGAGGATTGAGTGTAGGATGATTGTGGCGCTCTTGTAGTCTTGTTACTGACTAAGGCTGACATGTTCCTTAGACAGGACTGTTAGTTAATTAATAGCCCAACAGCCGATGGCAACTAATGGACGTACAGTTTAACGTGGAATCCGAACCACGGCCTCTGTTAGTCCACACAAGAGAACACCACACCCACTGACCATCTCTCACAATTTTCCACAATTCGTGACCTCCAAGTAGCTGGATTACAGGACGTCGCCACCGTGAGCACGACGAAGATCGCTGTAGAAGAACCGTCTGTCAAACTCATACAAATATCTGAATACAAGGTTGGATGAAATAAAAACTACAGACGAAGAAGTAATTTAGGACTGTTTCGTAAATAAGGTCAAAGTACAGACCCTATTAAAACTAAAACTAATGAACGAAAATTCTCAATTTAGTGGTAAATTAATGTGTTTCTAAATAAATAAAATATTAATTTTCACATACCTTGCGTGAATAATCAAATAGCTGCCGAGAACCTGTACTACCGGCCTGGTAGTCATACAGGGTACAGCCAGTTCCGGGCAATATCTGTCTGTGTGAGTGTGCGTCGCCGAACAGGTGTCTTCCCGTTATGTCCTCCTTACCCGCTTGCTGGCATCAATGGCGCTTACCTTCCACACTGTGACCTTTCACCTTCTATCTGAGTGAGATTAAGGTCACAGGGAAAGTCAAAAGCCCACGGTGTGCACTGTTCACTGTGATCGAGAGACATTCTTTTCGGATCGCTTCCAGCTCCCAGCCCCCAGTGGTGTGACTGATGTGCAACATTCGCAGGGTTCACACCGGCTGAGAATCCGGTATATTTTAGCGAATTTCCCACAGGAAAGAAGCTATTACCGTGGGTCTCATGACAAGCCTTACCCGGGACCATGTTATTTTTCGTCTTTAGGTACCTAGAGACCAAAAACAATAGTCATTAAAATTTTTACATAATATGTATATACAGGGTGTTCATTAAAGTCGGGGACAAACTTCTAGGGGTGATAGTACTCATCAAAATAAACAAAAAATTTCCTATAAACATATGTCGAAAAATCCTTCGTTTAGCCGCTAGCCGCCATTTTGTATTTTATACAAAAACGTTATATATCAAGAACTATTTAAGATACAAAAACCAAACTTTGCACACATGTTTATGGGCCAAGGAGAATAATTTTCTCAAAGTATCATGAACTTTGCCTTTATATTTTCAAAATGGCGGCGGTTGAAAATCTTTTAATTTAAATAACAAAAAACCCTTTAACTTTATACAATTTTTACAAGACATAAAAAAGATTGCAATTTTAATTTTAAATCGAACGGTACTTTGGTGAACAAAATCCGTCCACGGATAAGCGAGAAAACGCACTTTTAATGTTACATTACAGGAACCACACGCCACCGCGGCGCGGCCGTGGCGAAGAATTAATTGTTGTGCCAGCCGCTTTTTCGCCACGCCCGCGCCGCGGCGGCGCATGGGCTCTGTAAGCTAACTTTAAAAGTGCATTTTCTCGCTTATCCGTGGACGGATTTCGTTCACAAAAAAGCCGTTCGGTTTGAAATTAAAATTGCAATCTTTTTTATTTCTTGTTAAAATTCTATAAAGTTAATGGGTTTTTTGTTATTTAAATTAGAAGATTTTTAACCACCGTCATTTTGAAAATATATTAGCAAACTAAATGATACTTTAAGAATATTTTCCTCTTTGGCCAATAAGTATTTTTGCAAAGTTTGGTTTCTGTATCTTAAATAGTACTTGATATATAACGTTTTTTGTATAAAATACAAAATGGCGGCTAGCGCCTAAACAAAGGATTTTTCGACATTTGTTTATAGGTAATTTTTTATTTATTTTGATGAGTACTATCACCCCTTGAAGTTTGTCCCCGACTTTAATGAACACCCTGTATATGTCTGTAAAACGATAACTCTCGTGAAAATGGTCCGATCAAGACCAAATTTGGTAGAGACATGTATTCCTACATTTGCTCGGACGAGTTCGTAAACCAGACATTCGGTCAATCGGAACGGGTAGTTTGGGGGAGTTTTGTACCCCAATTTTTTTTGTGTTTTTCCCATGTAATTTTTAAAATTTCATCTTTCACCATTTTAGAATCAGCTCAAAGAACTACACACTTACACACAGCCGTTACTTGAAAACCCACTTGTTTGGGTTTGGGGGACCACATAACGAATATATCCACTGAAAAATCAAATTAAAAAAATGTTGACAAAAACAATACTTTTTCAGTTAAAACATAACAGTAATAGTAATAATAGTGAACAGTAATAAAAACTGTCCGATCAAGACGTGTATTCCTACATTTTCTTAGACTATTTTGTAATCCAGACATATCGGTGGGAGGGGGTTGTACTCAGAATTGGAGGTTTTGCGTTTTTCATATGTAATAAAACTTTTTTTAATTTTATCTTTCACCATTGGAATTAGCTTAAAAACTACAGACTCTAGTTCCTTAAAGTTTTTCTCTATCTCCAACGGTTACCGAGATATTAAACAATCTAAACACAGTACATTGTATTTAGGGGCACCAATGCTAATCTTTTGGAGAATAAGGAAACTTAATATTTCCTATATTAACCAATAGTTTTGGATGAATCTTTAATGCTTAATGTGGTTTGGATCCATACGTTTACCCTAGCACTTCTGGCTCTAATGGCACTAACGGCTCTAGAATGGCTAGAAGCAGAAAGATTGGAAATAAGGGAAATTAATAAGGTTTTAAGAGATTAAGTTTATATTACAATAGGTTTTTTTCTAGTAAATCATTCTGTTAGGTTAGCAGAGCCCAAAAAGTACTACTTTATCATTTTTTTAACAATTCGCTGTAATACAAAACGACTATATTTTATACCGACCATAAAAACCAAAACTCAAAAACATACTGTTAAACTCATTTTTTTAGAAGTAGGCTGATATTTAAATTTTATAATATTTAGTTTTTTGTGACTTAATGGCGGTGTAGGGAATGTTTGAAATCTCAGACCATTATAAACTAAAATAACGTAACGCAGTAGCAAAATGTGCAAGAAGAAGTCACGGTTAAAATGTAAACTGTTTAGTTACTTGCATAACCCTAAAAACAAACAGAAACAAATGTATTGCTTGGAAGTGCCTGTCGTGTATATCTTCAACTAACAGACGTAGTAAAGCCATCACCTGTTAAAAAGAAGTTATAATGTAAACAAAGTTCTGGTTCCATAGTATGGGATGCCATTTGGGCTTCTAGTGAAAACTCCAACTAAGCTACAACAAAATGTATGATCCACAAACCTTCTACATGAAATTTTACCTAAGTGTACCACTTTTCATGGCATATTGCCTGGTGTCCCAGCCATAAACTTCAAATATACCAACATCCTCTTTTATAAATCCCTGTAGATTAGATTTTTCAGAGATGTAAACAGTTTTAAATATAGTTTTAAAATAGCCTATTTTGAAGGCAATAGAACTCCAACTATCCAAACTCCGATCATCCAAATCATTGATTTATCTTAATAGCTTACATTTAGAAAAAAATGTTAACGTGTGAGGACAACAAAAGAACTTAAGCTGACAGATATGTTCAAAAATTACACTTTTGTACAAAGTTTATTGACTGTAAAGTTTCTATATTTAATCAAATAAAATGTGTGTAGGATACAAAAACTGAACATATGCAGATAAGATTTGTTCAAAAAGCATTAACAACTCTTAGGTAGTAACAAAGTTTAGTATACTGTTAAAGTTTATACACAAAAATAAAAATAAAATGATACTAAATATATGAAATAGATTTTTGTTACTAAATTGTCAATTTGTTGTGAAAACTCCAATTATCCGAAAATTTTACAAACCAAATGGGGACCGGTCCACATTAATTCGGATAATTGGAGTTCTACTGTAGTTGGTTTTGAAATAAATGTATAAAATGTGTGAAATGCCTTGTAAAATACCATGAAATGGGGGGAAATAAAACTTCCACATTACTTCTTGCCTGGGCCTCTTCCTCACAGATTCTGGGGTTTCAATAGGGTGTTTTTCCATCTTTACAAACTAAGAATCATAATAACACAGCTTTTCACTAACTTTCAAACTTGAATAAAACTTGAGTATTGAGTAAAGGAGAACAGATCTTTACATTTTTTTTATTAGACTAAAATTAAATATGGTAGCAGAAAGACTCTTCAGGAGATTTTAAGAAAAAGACTAATAAATCAGTAAGCTAAATGCTTTATTTCATAGATAAAAATATTTCCATGATTGATCTTGGTGAGGGAAACAAGGAGGTCTCTCGTTATGTTCCTGACCTGCCTCATGGAACCACTTGTTAAGTACTGGAACCACAATGAACATTACTCAAAAAGTCAAATGCAATGGTACTGTTGACAAATTGCGAGACATTCATAAGGATTCCGCATTTCATCATTTACACATACAGTAGAACTCCAATTATCCGAACTCCGACTATCCGAATCGCCGATTATCCGAATCACTTTCAGAAAAAAATTTGTCCAAAAAAAGTCTAAGTGCGCTATTATTCTTCCGCCGCGAAGCCCGAGTGTGACCACTTGCATTTGCTCACCGTCAAGCGAATGCGTGACCTGGCTGCCCGAAAACGGATGAAGACCGCAAAACAGCTTACATTGACGGAGATGTTTAAAAAACAATGATTTTTATTTCTAAACTTGTACGTACATTTTATTTATATTTAAAACATGTGAAAATATCATGTTTCTTACATTTAATTCAATAAAAAAATAGTGCAATATCAAAACGTAGCTTTTTTTCTCTCTAATGGCATTTAAAAAAAAACTCTGACTATCCGAATATTTGATTATCCGAATGGGTCCCGGTCCCCATTAATTCGGATAATTGGAGTTCTACTGTACCACTTTTTCTATGAGAACCAACTCTCCATTAGGACCCATGACATGAATGCTCATAGAAGTTTTTTTTTGGAGAAATGTTAAAAAAATTAAGTGCAGTAATATTTTATCTACAGATTTATGACACTTTATTAACCCTTTTAGGGCATGGCTGTTTTTAGTGATTTTTCATAAACGGTCAGTAGTCAATAAACTAACCACCCATAAAGTGCTCTGGGTGGGCAACATATTATTCTGTTTGTAAACCATTCGATGCATAAAATTTCAATTCTGCAGATTGGTTATAAAGTCCCTTCCCTCCTATTATTTTTTTTGCTAAAAGAAATAAATAACCTTTCGGAAACCATACAAACAACTCAAAGTGTCTTACTAAGTAATTGAAAATTTTTAGTGCCTGACAAAAATGGGGGATTTTGGGGACAACTCAAAATTTTCATATGTAAAGCCTCCTCGAGATGCACCTCATTTTAAAGGTCTTAAAATATAAAGACGGTTGGCAAATATTGGGGGTCTCTACCTCAACCCATTACAAAATGGCGGCATTTGGAAAATTATGACCCTGGGGCTTATACGTCCCTCACTCACAAGAAATTCTGAAGTTGACTCCTACATCTTAGACCTCAGGTACTTCCTAACATATTTAATTACTACACAAGTAAGAATATGAACCTATTACAATGAATTCCATAATTGAAAATCACTTTAAATATGAATTGTAGCAGAAACCAAGGAGGTAAGGGTAACTTCAAAATATACATTGTGTTAAGATTGTATGGTTTCCCAAACTTTATTTCTTTCATCTAACAAATAAAAAAATAATTGGGGGGAAGGTGCTTTATAACCACCCTGTCTAATTGCAATTTCTAGACAAGAGTTAATTGAAATTTTTGGATGATTTTTAATGACTTATAAATGTAATTTTGTTTTATCACTCAGGATAATATCTGATAAGGTTTACTATTTAAACAATTTTTTATACCATTGATGTGCATGCTGGTATACAATAACTAAAGAATCAAGAGATTTTGGATCTAATTGTATCGTAGTGTAATTTTAATGTACAGTACAACCTCGATAATCCGGCCCTTGAAAATCCGGACCCTTCAGTAATTCGGCCGACCGTAACGCTTGTTATACATTGGGCGGTTTCTGCCTTGGCGGTAATTTCGCCATCGCCGCCGTTCAAGCAGTTGCCTGAAACACACTAGGCGGTTGAAAAGCTGCGTCGTTGTATTGTTGGCGTGACCAAACACAAATCTACACATTTGGGGGTTTTGTTGCCGTCGCCACCAATTGAGAAGCCACCCAATGTGTAGCGAGGGTATTATTTCAAATTTGTTACGTTTTAAACGGTTTCTCGCTAATCCAGCATTTCCGTAAATCCTACCCAGCGGCTACCCGTTCAGGCCAGATTATTGAGGTTGTACTGTAATTTTGACAGCAACTCACCCCACTTGGAGCCTACCACAACAGGACAACTAGCATGTCTCATCCTGTAGTCAACCGACCCGTCGTGGTGAAGGTTGAACCAGAATAATGCAGACCCCTTCTGGGGTTTCACTTTCAAACCAAGGTCCAAAAACACTGTGTGTCCACCCCAAGCCACATCACTCATCTGAAATTTTTGACATAGATATATCTTATTTCTGGGGTTTTAGATTTTAGATTATTGAAATGGCAACCTACCCAGGTAGGTATTTTAAGCCAAGTATGAATGAGAAATGAGTGTAGGATGATTGTGGCGCGATCTTGAGTCTTGTTACTGACTAAGGCTGACATGTTCCTTAGACAGGACTGTTAATTAATAGCCCAACAGCCGATGGCAACTAATGGACCTACAGTTTAACGTGGAATCAGGCCTCTGAACTAATTATGAGGATTGTTAATTAATCAATAGACGTTAATCCACCAAGAGAACATCAAACCCATTTGACCATGTACCATAAACCTGTTAAGAACCCATCCCAAGCAATTGAATAACATCTATTAATTACTTTTCTTTATAAACTCAGAAGTAAATACATTTTTGACCAAAAGATGGTAAGTGAACAAAACTCAATAACTTGATTCTTTTTTTAAAATTAAATTAAACTCCAGTTGACTGAGTTAAGTTGTTGTTGCGTTAATATCACCGGTTGCTTTTTGTATGTACTCAGTCTAAACGTTAGTATTAATTTACTTGTACATAACTAAAATAAAATGAAGCTATTATTCATCATAAATAAAATTGCACAAATATAGAGTTGAGAGTATTTTTTTACTTACATAAATCATGAAAGTGGCCAACCTGTTTCCATCAGGGTCTCCATGAGTTAAGTTTATCTGAAAAAAATACTTTATTGAAAACCTAGCAGTAAGCCAATTTTTTGTACAGAGTTGATGAAGCAAGATATTCGTTATCATGAATGAATGTTAAAATAAACTTATTGTTGAGTTCAATAAAATGAAAAATTTAACTTAATTTAGCTAAATTTATTTAAGTTAAAAATAATAGTTTCATTAGTAAATTATATTTACTCTAAAATTACTAAAATTAATCGTGTTAGAAAAGCAATTAAATATGGTTTAATTATTTATGACATAGGTTTAAAATCAATAATCAATTTTAATAAATTACCAGTATTAATTTTATTAAGTGGCTTACCATGACTGCTAATTATTTATTTCTGTTTGATGAATTTGATTTGGTTTTAACAAAAAGGGCAAACAAAAATGTCATCTTTTAGCTGTACAGGCAAACAAAAATTTGATTTACTCATATGACCCAACTACGTTACACAGATTTATGAAATGTTAAAATAACAAAAATTCTATTTTTATGTCGCCTGAAACACACTAGGCGGTTGAAAAGCTGCGTCGTTGTATTGTTGGCGTGACCAAACACAAATCTACACATTTGGGGGTTTTGTTGCCGTCGCCACCAATTGAGAAGCCACCCAATGTATAGCGAGGGTATTATTTCAAATTTGTTACGTTTTAAACGGTTTCTCGCTAATCCGGCATTTCCGTAAATCCTACCCAGCGGCTACCCGTTCAGGCCAGATTATTGAGGTTGTACTGTAATTTTGACAGCAACTCACCCCACTTGGAGCCTACCACAACAGGACAACTAGCATGTCTCATCCTGTAGTCAACTGACCCGTCATGGTGAAGATTAAACCAGAATAATGCAGACCCCTTCTGGGGTTTCACTTTCAAACCAAGGTCCAAAAACACTGTGTGTCCACCCCAAGCCACATCACTCATCTGAAATTTTTGACATAGATATATCTTATTTCTGGGGTTTTAGATTTTAGATTTAGATTATTGAAATGGCAACCTACCCAGGTAGGTATTTTAAGCCAAGTATGAATGAGAAATGAGTGTAGGATGATTGTGGCGCGATCTTGAGTCTTGTTACTGACTAAGGCTGACATGTTCCTTAGACAGGACTGTTAATTAATAGCCCAACAGCCGATGGCAACTAATGGACCTACAGTTTAACGTGGAATCCGAACCACGGCCTCTGAATTACGAACTGGTCTAATTATGAGGATGGCCTTTGCGGATTAACGTAGTATTCAATAGTGCGGACGTTAATCCACACAAGAGAACATCAAACCCACCGACCATCGCTCATAACTATCCACTATTTATGACCTCCAAGTAGCTGGATTACAGGACGTCGCCACCATCCCAAGGTGGGGGTGTTAGCAATTTGAATAACCAAAATTTGAAACATAAAAACAGCTGTTTAAACACATTCCCTTTAGACATACCTATTATCTAACCTATTTCCCCTAGGGAAGTAAATACAAACATTTTTGACCAATGATAGGGATGGTTAAGTGAACAAAACTCAATAAATGTTCTTAAGGCCGAGTATATACAAAAAGCAACTGATTATAGTGAATGAGTGAACATAAATTAAACTCCAGTTGACTGAGTTAAGTTGTTGTTGCGTTAATATAATCGGTTGCTTTTTGTATGTACTCAGCCTAAACGTTAGTATTAATTTGCTTAAATAATAAGATGAACTAACTAACTAAAAAAGTAATACCCATAACTAATAACATAACTAAAAATAAGATGAAGCTATTATTCATCATAAATAAAATTGCACAAATATAGAGTTGAGAGCGTTTTTTACTTACATAAATCATGAAAGTGGCCAACCTGTTTCCATCTGGGTCTCCATGAGTCAAGTTTATCTGAAAAAAATATTTTATTGAAAACCTAGCAGTAAGCCAATCTTTTGTACATAGTTGATGAAGCAAGATATTTATTATCATGAATGAATATTAAAATAAAATTATTGTAGAGTTCAATAAAATGAAAAATTTAACTTAATTTAGCTATATTTATTTAAGTTAAAAATAATAGTTTCATTAGTAAATTATATTTACTCTACATTACTAAAATTAATCATGTTAAGATAGCAATTAAATATGGTTCAATTATTTATGACATAGGTTCAATAATCAATTTTAATAAATTACCAG
Source organism: Nephotettix cincticeps (assembly GCA_023375725.1). NCBI lineage: Eukaryota > Metazoa > Arthropoda > Insecta > Hemiptera > Cicadellidae > Nephotettix > Nephotettix cincticeps. The sequence goes on from CM041790.1 coordinate 10,917,454, forward strand.
TATTGATTTTAATAAGTGGCTTACCACGACTGCTAATTATTTATTTCTGTTTGATGAATTTGCTTTAGTTTTCACAAAAAGGCAAACAAAAAATGCCATCTTATAGCTGTACAGGCAAAAAAAAAAATTTGATTTACTCATATGACCCAACTATGTTACACAGATTTATGAAATGTTAAAATAACAAAAATTCTATTTTTATGTCCATAATACTAGACAAAACTCTAATTCAATTTGCATAAAAATAACAAAAGTAAGATTAAATATCCGACCTTACTATTATTATCAAATACCAGTAATCATAACTTTGATGAGTATAAAATTCAGCTGAAGGATTATTTTAGTAATATTATTTGCAAAGGTAAAATCAGCTTTACAAAGTCTGAAAACATAAGATAACAGAAGATAAACAATACTATGAGAGATATTGTTCGATTTCAGTTATATCTTTCTATCAGATATACTCTATGCTGTACCTAGAATATGTACTGAGTATTGTTGTGAAGTGATCAATAGAATTATCATAGACTAACAATTGTAGATCAAAATAAGTCCATCTAATTGTTGCACTATCAAACTACTGGATATATTTTATAGACCATGCAGTAAAAATATTTCAAAAAGATCTTGAAATAAAAATTAAATACTTTCTTGAAATCAACAAAAACAAAGTAAGTAGATTTAATTTCTTAAATATTTACCAACCCCTTCCACAGCATCCAAGTGAGTCGCATACTCTCCGGCCAACCCGTAGTTATTAACTTGGTTCATCTCGGCTGAGGAAACATCCAGATTGGTCAGTGTTGCCACCCGTCTTGAGAGTCTTGCACTGATCGGGTCAGAGTCATCCAACCACGCGATATGACTTGAGCGATAGTTGGCGACAGTGTGATTACCATCTGTCATTCTTACCTTGGCTGGTTTCATCTACTGATAACACAAACAAACAATTGGTAGTTAGTAAATTAAAAATAAATTATGTAGTGATGCTGTTGAAAGTTTAAAAGCTATTTTTACAATAGGTCTCTGATAAACTCTCATTTACAAATATTGGACAAATAAGTTTATGGAGCTTTTCTCATATCAACCTGCAGTCAGATGATCAGTTTTACTCCACACAAATACTGACTTGCAGGAAAGAGGTGAGGTATAGTCAAGTGGCCAGTGTACAAGTCCATTCAAAGGTATACGAAGGAAGGAATCTTGTGACTTTGACACTCCAAGGATATTAAACAAAAACAGACGACCCGGTGGAAAACAGTGACGCGACCCCTCACGGGTTAATGACATAAAACCTATAGTTCATCGGTGTATTTTCAGATGTCATAAAAGTAATCTACAAAGCATTAATTAGCCTTGGAGACTTTATTTTAAACTATATAAATTGAAATGTTTGAATTTAATCTTAACTTATTGGATATTTTCCAAAACGTCTTGTGATTTGAAACAACACTTCTCCAGGTCATGAAACTCCTTTATGGACAAGTTACCTAAATCTATGTTAAAATGTTGATATAGATAAGAAAAAGACCAGTCAAAGCTTGCAAAATGTTTTTACAGCAAATTATTTATTTACACTAAAAAAAAGTAAATTTATGAAGTGTGCAAAAAGTATAATGAAGTAAAGTGCTAAAGTAAGAACTTGTAAGCTATAAAAATTTATAATAGTTATAAGTTAATAATTGACTTGACCTGATATGTACAAAACATGGAAAATATACCATGTACTTATCTAAATACTACACTCTACCTCCAAGATAGAGGGGCAGAATCAGAGTAACAAAAGTGTGGTTTTAAAACACAAAACACATTCCAATAAATTAGTAGTTAATTATTAATGACCAACACCTCAATCAACATTAAATATAAAAACATTGTCCTTAATCGAATTGAGACAAATTTATTTCAGTACATGTTTCTAATTGCTACCAGTGGGTAAGCGATGCGCTGTAAGTGTTGAATCTCCTGGTCAGTTATGACCTGATGGAACATAACCACAGGAGGGTCCAGATGGAGCTCTTCCAGTCGTAAAGGCTGGAGACGCAGTTGAGGGCGGTGATAGTGTACCAGGTGACATTGCAAACGGTGGCCACAAGGAGTAGAAACACCACGACACGCATCATTGTATTCGTCTATTCCCTCCACTGGCATTTCTGGTATACTCTGAAATACAGTAGAGTTTTTTCCAAATGAAAGTTTATTACAGGTACAGGTATGTCAAAATTGTTAACAACAGTTATAATCAGTATTGATGAGATTCATCCACCTACCTGTTAAAAAGGTTTGTATTTACTTCCCTGTGGGAAATAGGTTAGATCATGGACATGTCTAAAGGAATGTTTTCAGTTCATCTAAACAGCTGTTCTTATTCTTTTATATTAAAAATTCAATACAATAATAGCTCTGGTAGTTTCTATGGATACCTGTTAAATATATTTTCCATCTTAAAAATCACCAACACCCTCCGAGAGCTAAGACATAAGACATATTCACGTCAAAAACCATCAGAGATGCCTTTGTTCATCATAATTATTTCTCTTAAAATATTACTAAGTAATTTTCCAACCATTATATTGTCTCTAAACCATAGGCAATCAATCAATATTCTGTACGGTACTGAAAACATGTCTTCATGTATTATTATTTTTATTATTATTATTAGTGTGACATGTTGCAAGGTAACAACAATTATGTTAAGGTATATTATATTTTGTTATGATTAAAGAGGTTAGGGCAATAACATTGAAGCATTTCCACCCAGTTCCAGCTATGTCATAACGCTGAGGTTCCATTTGTATTCCCTTTTATCTTGCAAGCACGTATACTTTAGGACCACAAAGTTTGGAGTTCCTACAGCCATGCTTCACTAGACCGTGCCCTGTCATTATACTACACGACAATCCTGTAACAATCATCATTAATGGCCCCTTGATCGGGTGAAGCCTGCCTTCATGGCCACAGACACAACACCCTCCACCCACGAAATGAGTGAAGTTTCACTCGGTCTCTACAGGGGCTATGTCGCGACCCGCTGACGGGTTGCTAGGCAACAATAATAATGTTAAAGAAATATTATACTTTGTTATGATTAGAGAGGTTAGGACAAAAGATTTTCAAATAATGCAAGGACAATTGATTCATGCTACCTAATTTTGTCTACTTATTACACCTCATTAGTATTCGCAGGTGTTGCACGTTTTCTTACTCTCAATTATTTTTCCAGAGAGCAAGCTTTAGTTTAGAGTCCAGACTCCCGCCAACGGACGATGCAGGAGGTTTGTAAACAAAACGTTCTTGTCTAATCGCTCCTGGATTTGTTATGTACAGTATTATTATGAATAGTAACCTTAATGTTACAGATTTGTCTGTGTATATTTAACAAGTGAGAGTTTTTACTTACTTTCACCCTGATTTTCATTCTAGCCTCGGCAATCTCTTCACATTTTCCTGTGAGAGCAACATTGTAATCCTTCAACTGACTTCCTGGAGGGAGGTGATTGGGGTACTGATCCAATAACTCCTTTAGGTAATATGAAGATAGTTCATGATCCCCTTTAAAAATAGTTGTATTACCAGAATGCATAGAAAAAATATTTTACTTAGTTTTAGCGAATTTCCTACAGAAATAGAGCAACACTCCTGGTAAGACCTAAGCCAGTGACCAGTTTTTTGTTCGTTTTGGGATTCACTCTTGTGGAGTGCAGACCATCCATAAATATACCAACAACATGCTGAACAACAAGAAAATATTAAATTTGCACAGTTCATTGAACAGTTTAATGGTTTGTATGACCATAACAATGCAAATTGTTAATCTTTTGCTTACATAAATTGTGGTTCTATAGTTAGTAACTATTTTTTAGTAGTAGAGGGATCCCTAAATCTAGCAACATATCATAGCTAGCCTTGCTTATTTTAATAGTTGAAAAAGTTATAGGATATTCTTCCAAATTTTGTAAGGCATGCCACTGTTTTCTTTGTACATTGCTGCCAATATATGGATTAGATTAGAAATTAGAATTAGATTATTGAAATGGCACCCAACCCAGGTAGGTATTTTAAGCCAAGTATGAATGAGAAATGATTAAGATGATTGTGGCGCGATCTTTCAGTCTTGTTACTGATTACGGCTGACATGTTCCTTAGAAAGGACTGATAATTTATAGCCCAACAGCCAATGACATCTAAGGGACCTACAATTTAACATGGGATTCAACCACTTTTGCCTCTAAATTTTAAACTGGTCTAATTATGAGAGTGGTATTTGTAGACGAATGTAGCACTCAATAGTGCGGACGTTAATCCACACCAGAGAATATCACATCCACCAACCATCGGTCATAACTGTCCAAAATTTGTGATTAGATTATATTAGATTATTGAAATGGCAACCATAGTACAAGATAGGTATTTTAAGCCAAGTATGAATGACGATTGAGTGTATAATGATTGTGGCGCGATCTCCCGAAAATGTTTTAAATGAAAAATTAAACTTTGGTTCCAATATAATATTTGATAGAATCGAAAGCATTTGTAAAGAATCTCCTGTTATCTATGATCAGCTGCTTCCCCCTCCTCAAGGTCTTTGTAACCGCCGGTGTATTTTAACTAATTTTTGTGTGGCCGGCCCAATGTACAATGTGTGTTATATTGTTTCTGATGTGTTTTCAACTTAATTTATTGTTTATGACAACTTGTTTTAGCAACCATACTGGACAAGGCTTGAAAATGGGATCGTAGAGTCTCGAAACTATTTGCCTGTTGACTACAATAGAATTGAAAAACGAAGTAAGTAGTATTGTAACCTATTTTTAGTCAATAATCAATTCTGGAGGCAAGAATGTTCAAAATAACTTACCCTCGAAACAGGTTGTGATGAACAAATTCTCCAGCACTTGCTCACGAGGACAAGTTTTGTCTTGATAAACTTTGTCTAAAGCTTGAAGTAACCAATCAGTTGCCTGGATATAGTCCATTCTGGCTTTGTAGAAGTTGGCAATAGCCACACAATCTGCAGCTGTAAAAATAAGTCACAAGGAAAGCTGACATTTTATCAATTAAAAAGGATGGCAACCAGTGTTGATGTTTTTCGACAGCTGAGACATACGTATATGAAACACTGCCACATATCCTTGTATTCTGCCCATTTTGGGAGCTGCTTCCTAATCAACAGCACAATCAGTTTGAGAAAATAATAAAAAAACCTAAAAGAAAAGAGTTTGAAGTGCAAGAAGAGGTCGGTGTTTTAGCTAGGTACCTATGGTCCATATAGGAGATGTGACATAATAGCAATTAATGAATTAAATTTGAGATAAATAAAAATGAAGCTACTGCAAGGTCAATGCAGAAAAACAAAAGATTTATCAACCAACCGCAGATTACAATAAACAAAAAACACAAAATCAAAAGTGTAATTGTAATGGGTTTATTTGTTAGTGCAAGAGGCACAATACCAGAGTTCTTCTCCGATGTTTGGAAGAAATTTGGTTAGAAAATAAGATACACTGGAAAAAATCTCTATAAGAATTTTCAGACAATCAATTCGTATTCTTCAAAATCAGTTGTACAAATGACATAGGTACCTTGAATCAAGAATATATGTGAATTAATTTTTTCCTATCAAAATTATTTTTTTGTTGTTGAACATCCTTATAGAAGCTTTAGATGTAAGGAAGATGTTAATTTGTTTTGTAAATAAATTACCTATATGTAAGGAGAATACAGGTGTGAAGATTTCAAATAATAGTGGCTTGTCCTTTCTGTTTCATATACAGTACAATAGTACACTAGATCTTCTGTACTTAGAAGTCTTATAAAGACCATTTAGTTATCAGAGCATCAGCCATTTCATGTTACCTGCAGATCTGGTATTAACTGCATTTTTAGTAATTTGAATAGATAATTAATAGTGATAGATTCAATTGAACCAGATCTAAGGTTAATTATTAAAGGTCATAAAGGACAAGATATAGTTGAGATGATGAAAGGCATATTCATCTTCAATAGTGGGTAAACAATTTTGTAATTTAGAACCTCACCCTGAGATTTTGATGAAATATATGTTTTTATTTCAAAATCAACCTGCATTCTCAAATATTTTGATTTGGCTTGTTTCTGTGATTTGACTTTATTGCGATTCTAGTATTATGAAATAAAACTATTTCATTAACATACGATATGTTACCAATCTGTTCTTCAAAGACCAATTACGAGATTTAGAAAGGGACCTAATCACTCAGGGGTTTTAACCTAAACCTAGAGTTTGGTGATTTTAATAATATAATGAAGTTTTGTCCCTGACAAGTATATAATCATTAAAAACAAGTGTATTGTTCTGCCTTGCTGAAGCAATTCTTATTTTATAGTTAATGCTCAACTTACATAACATTATAAACAATATCCATGATCCCAAGAATGTTTTCAGTTCCTCTAAACAGCTGTATTTATAACCATATTACATGATTAAACATACCACGTCACTTTCGTTTCAAATTTTGGTCTGACGATTGCCAATACCCCTTCCCTAGAGCTAAGATATCTATTAGTCAAAACTAGTATTTCATTTGCCAGGATCTCATTAATTAATGACCAAATCATCAAAGGCAGCTGAACCAGTCCAGCATTGAAGCTAATCAATATCCTATAAGAAGACATTTGTTGCCAGCTTCAACTGATACCCTTAACCCTTGACATCCTGGGTGAACTTTTTGTTACACTCAGTCCTGGGTGAGAGACCGCCTTTTCGAAAAAAAGATTTAAAATTATTTTTTACTGTTGGAAATCATTTTATCAATCTAATAAGTTATTTGAAATGTTAACTATGTAAATAATATTTAATTAAGTTTAGCGAGAACATATAAAAGATATATAAAATTAAAAAACCTGTTCATGGTGAAATCAGATGAAAAATGTAATCATTTTCTAAAACAATAAAAACGTAATGATAAATATGACAAAATATTTAGTTATTGGTATTTTTCCATTACATAGGATATGAAGAATATAAAAAAATAAAGATTCTTATTCTTACAAAAAAATGTACTATCATTAAAATTGAGACAGTTGATAATTTCAGCTTATAACATAGATAAGCTACATTCATTGTAAACTTTTGTTGTAGGCAAACATGTTTTTTTACATTAATATCAAATGTAAGGAGTTTTTCTTATCTTCTTTCCATCAAATGTGTAGTATGTCCTTCTTTTATTTAGTCTATCACCAACAGTGTCGGGTTTAGGTTCTTATACTCCCAGTACTCGACGGATGCATGCTCGAAAGTTCATATGTCAGCCTCTTGTTCTACAAACATCGCTTAAATTGTGGGTTTGCCATCCACGTGAATCCAATTCACTTAAAAAAGCATCCATGTACCAGTTTTCAAACATCTCTTCGAAATCCGAGTCCCAAACACACACACAATACAATGGGCCGGGTCGTGAATCTATCGCATACTGTCCGTACGGTCTCATAGACCGTTGACGACAAACAAATCTATAAATATTACGACCGGAAGACAAGTGACAATAGGGATCGGTTTCGGTGGTGGGGAGGAACAACTGCCTGGCATGGCTAGGGTCATCGTCTTTTGAAACCCTTAAATTAAAAAAAATAACTCAAGCGGTCTGTGAGACCGCACCCAGGATGTTGAGGGTTAATCCAACAAAATGAGCCCAGTTACCTGTGGGCAGAGATGTCCTATGGGTGCCCGGCAGCAACCCTCTGGCCAGTACGTCAGCACTGAGTCCATACACATCCTGCAGTCTGGTCAAGGCTCTCACTGCCCCAACATAGTCATCCTCTCCAGGGAGACTGGAACTCCTCAATGGCTCTACAACATTTTAGAAGTGTTAAAAAAATTTTAAGCAGATTTGTTTAAAAATTTAGGACTGATATAAAATATAATAAATGTTATATTTAAAGCAGTGTGCTTATAAATCTATATCAAGTATTTTCAAAGCAAATGGTTTGTCTATATCTATAAAAGAGGATGTTTGTATATATATTTATATGTTTGAAGTTAATGCGCTCGGACACCCTTGGACGATTAGCTATGAACAATGGTACACATAGATAAAATTACATGGAGAAGGTTTATGGATCATCAATTTTGTTGTAGCTCAATTGAGTTTCACCCTAGATGCCCAAAAAGGATCCCATACTGTGGTACCAGAACTTTGTTTACATTATAACTATTTTTTTTCAACATCTAATTGCTTTATTTTATCTGTCAGTTGAAGATATACTCCACAGAACGAATCACTTGCATTTGTTTATGTTTTTCATTTTGTTTACATTTTGGTTTTAAGGACTCAACAGTTAACATTTTTTAACTGTGACATCTTATTGCACATTTTGCTACTGTGTTACATTATTTTAGTTTATAAAGGTATGGAATTTCACATATACATTCCCTACACCGCCATTAACTATATTCTAATTACTAAGGACCGCCGACAACAACCTCAGGGGCCTGGGGGCGGAGCCCCCAGCTAGCGAAGCTAGTATTTTATAATACAGTATCTGAAATAAAGGATATAAAAGTTACCAATATTGACAAGACTAAGTGTCTTAGGCCAATCCTTGGTCAGTCTATGCACCAATGAGAATGCGTTGATGGGGTTAGCGACATATTTCTCTCTTGACACGATGTTGGACAAAATGTGAATCGCCTGTTCGTAGCGACTGGAAAGAATACTTATGTAAATCTAAATTTCATGTTTAATGTAGCACAGGATCTACTTCTTCTTAACTATCTCTTTATTTGTTAACTCTTTTAACTATTAACGTTCTTATTTTAAAACTTAAATATAGTTATTTATCAAAATCATAAACTTTATTGATCAAATGCATTGACACATACTTTCTCTCTTAAAAGTAACTTGCTTATAATTTGTATGTATATAACACCGATATGATACAGTACCTATTCTATTTCCATTACAATGCCTTACAAAAATTGTTATGAAAATATTCACCAAACATCATACACCTTTAAAAAATCTTTTTAAAAAGTGTAACATTGATAAGACTCTTCTAGGAGGTTACCCTATTTACCCTCCCCTCCTCCCTGGCAAAAACAACACATTTTGAAGTGAGTTATTGGATAATGTGGACCTAAGGTTCTTACTAAGTTGTATTCAAAATAGGAGGACACAAGGAAGAACATTTTTTGTAAATCTCATAAGAGCAACATTGTAATGTAGATTATATATGTATAAACAATGATTTTACACACCCCAAAATATGCAATTTTCTGTACCAAACTACTAATGTAATTGTATATTTGAATTTATCCTACAATTAAAATTGTTTTGTGTATAAAGCCTACTTATCCCTATTAATATTAATTATTAATATTAATCCGTAAAAGTTAAGTCAGTATTAGCAATGGTAACTAAATTTAATTAAAAATTAGTTTTCATGGCTTTACAGTTTTTGTTTGTTTGTAGAACTGTGATTAGAGAGTGAAGATTCAAAAATTCTAACAACTAATTTAACTTTGTTTTTCTTGTTGTTATTTTAAAAATTTGGATGATTATTTTGAAACAATAAATTATTAAATTATACCTCGCGCACTACCCTTAGACCAGCATATAGCATATAGAATACAGTAATGAATTGTAATGCTGCAACTTATTTGTAAATTTTACATTATGTTACTTTAATTGAGATTAAACTAAAAACAGACAAAATTATCTATTTTTATGTTTGTTGAGTAATTAACTCCAAACACTACAGAAAACTCATTGATTGTATTAGTGAACAACAATAATAATTGTGTCGTTTACCACAATAACTTAGTTAAAATGCAAATAATTACCCAATGAGAAGTGTTAGGATATTTTGCTGCTCCTTGATGTAGTGTCCAACTTGGTTCAGGAGGGACAGTTCCATTTCATACAGATCCTCTAAGGCATCATTAGACGTGTGGTACAGGTATTGGGGATCACCCATACTAGTTGCAAGAGCCAAAACTGTGGCTAAGGCCACTTGAAATGACCTAAGAATGGATAGAAAAAATCTTATTCTAATTCATGAGACTGCCTGAATTCTTATGTGGGTAAGGTGAGTGTGATGTGATGAGGATTTGATCTAGCTTTGATACTTGGAAGAGAACCATTAATTTATAGCCCAATGGTTTAATTCTAGATCAAATAAGTTCTTGAAACACACTTCTATATCAGTCCCTTCACATAGCACATAGTAGGGTACAGCAGCCCATGGTCTCCCTTGGCTTTGAAACAAACAGTTTAACCGAGAGAGTTCATGCAAGTAAAACTAGACACAAGTCTGTGTTTACCTGTCCTTTCCATATTACAATAAGCTATAGAAGATTTAATTTAAAATTTATTCAATTGTAAATGTTTTATGTTTGAACCACCATCACAACATAGTCCCTATTTAAGGCCAAAGCAAGTGACAGATGAATGTAATGAGTGGTGTAATGGATTTAATGACACTTGATTCTGTTACTTACATTTCAACATCTCAATTGTAAATGTCTCTTATCATTTATAATCTAATCTCAACGTTATGAAAACCACCAACAGTAATTTTGTTCTCTTTCTCTTTATCACAAAAGTTTTACTCCACATTTCTCAACATTGATGTTTTGTGGTGTTAATTAAAAATGTTAATAACTACTTAAAATCACTTAACCATTAAAAATCAGTGCTGCCTTAATTTAAAAAAAACTTCAAAGGTAGAATAATTGTATTCAACAAATTGAAGTCTGAAAAACTGTAGCATATTAAATAATTTAAGGAAAAGTATTTTGGATAGGCCTATAATTTTTTATTTACATTCTAAAGGTAACAGCCATTGGCAACTGCTTAAAGTTTTGTTCAAACTATGATTTAAATCATTTGGTGGACTAAGGGCTTTCTTTGCCCCTATATCTTTACATTGTTGACCTCCTTTTAGCGAATTTCCCATAGGGAAGAAGCTATTACCGTAGGTCTCATGGCAAGACTTAAGCCCGGGACCATGTTATTTTTTCTTCTTTAGGTGCCCAGAGTCCAAAAACAATAGTCGTTAAAAGGATTATATATGTGTCTGTGAACACGATAACTCTCGTAAAAATGGTCCGATCGAGACCAAATTTGGTAGAGACGTGTATTCCTACAAATGCTCGGACGAGTTCGTAAACCAGAACGGGTAGTTTTGGGGGGTTTTGTACCCCAAAATGGGGTTTTTGCATTTTTCACATGTAATTTTTAAAAATTTATAATTTTATATTTCACCATTGGAATCAGCTTAAAAACCTACATAATTAAGTTCCTTAAAATTTTTCTCTATCTCCAACGGTTACCGAGATATTATAAAATCTAAACCCAGTACATTATATTGTGGGACTCCAATGTTAATCTTATGGAGGATAGGGAAAAATTAATATTTCCCATATTAATCAATATTTTTGGATAAAAACTTGATATTTAGCTTCATGTAGTTGAGATATATCCATTTATGCTTAAAAATCATAGTTTATGTGTTTATCATGGCAGCAAACCTGCATACTCTTTTCCCATATTAATCATATAGAGAATAGGCAAACTCCTTTATTCATGGACAGATGTTGATGAAAGTTGATATAAATGCTCAAAAAATTAATTGTTTATGCTAGAAACACCTACTTTCAGCGTTCCTCACAGCAGCAAACCTGCATACTCTTTCCCATGTTAATATATGGAGAGTAGGTAAATAATACTCATATTTATTGACAGATAATGATCAAACTAGTCATATATTATTATTATTACTATGTTATTGATTTGGAAATTCGCTGAGTACGCAGGTCTGCTGCGACGGGGGTGTTATGCCTATGCAGGATCCATAGAGCTACTCAAACAGTTTCTCACTGAAGCTACACAATCTTCTCACTACAGAACTAATTATTTCTGTTGAAAATTTGGATCCATATTTAACTTTATGGATCACTCATCCCTGATCTGAGATTAAAATCAGTCATCCAGTTACCCTTACCTTATCTTTTACAGTGAAACCATTTGCAACATTGTATTTTTGGATCTCCTTTTCCTTTTCTTGAAGAGTGAAACCAGTTAACAAGTTATAAATTTGTATCAGTCTTTCTCTAAATTGGAGCAAGAAACCAGCTAACAATTTGCAATATGTTTTATTTCCATGTTCATGTTTTGGAGCATGTAACGTTATAATGTTGAATCTCTCTTTCATTATTTTGGAACATGAAACCAGTTAACAATTAGTAATGTTGGATCAGTAATGCCTGGGATGGTGGCGTCATCCTGTAATCCAGCTACTTGGAGGTCACTAATTGTGGATAGTTGTGAGCGATGGTCGGTGGGTGTGGTGTTCTGTTGTGTGGATTAACGTCCGCACTATTGAATACTACGTTAATACGCAAAGACCATCCTCATAACTAGACCAATTCGTAATTCAGAGGCCGATAATATTTTTTTCGGATTCCACGTTAAACTGTAGGTCCCTTAGTTGCCATTGGCTGTTGGGCTATTAATTAACAGTCCTGTCTAAGGAACATGTCAGACTTAGTCAGTAACAAGACTACAAAATCGCGCCACAATCATCTTACATTCAATCGTCATTCATACTTAGCTTAAAATACCTACCTTGTGGTATGGTCGCCATTTCAAATAATCTAATCTAATCTCCCTCTAACCCCAACACAAATCCCATCTCCTATCTTGGAGTGTGTGTAAAGGTAGGCCTATATGTGTTGTTTATAAGCAAAGTGTGCATTTTGTGTATGAGTAATTTTTTTTCTTATAATAAGATTAATTTACGCTAATCCATTGATTTAAACCCAACTGGGAATCTAGGCTTGTAACTAAATATTGTTGAACCAAATCTTTGTATAGATTTTCTGTGTGAGGATATGAGTATCAAAATCTTACTGTTTAGTTTTCACCAATTTTTTTCTTAAATAACTTTTATTACTTAATCTTGACTATTCAAATTTTAAGTCAACTGAGATAATGTATTCCAAAGTAAAACTTAAAATATATATGTATGTGTCTGTGAACACGATAACTCTTGTAAAAATGGTCCGATCGAGACCAAATTTGGTAGAGACGTGTATTCCTATATTTGCTCGGACGAGTTTGTAAACCAGACTAGCAGTCAATCGGAACGGGTAGTTTCGGGGGTTTAGTGTTTTTCTATGTAGTTTTAACAACATAATTTAACTTCAAATTTTATTTTCACCATTAGAATCAGCTCAAAAAACTACACAATTTAGATCATTAAAGTTTTTCTCTATCTCCAACGGTTACCGAGATATTAAAAATCTATACATAGTACATTAGATTAGGTATTTTGGGGCTCCAATATTAATCTTATGGAGGATAAGGAAAAGTTAATATTTCCCATATCAATCAATATTTTTGGATTAAACTTGGTATTTACCTTCATGGGGTTGAGATCTATCCATTTATGCTTAAAAATCATAGTTTATGTGTTTATCATGGCAGCAAGCCTGCATACTCTTTTTCCATGTAATCATATAGGGAATAGGCAAAATCCTTTATTTATGGACAGATGTCGATGAAAGTTGGTATAAATGTTAAAAATAAAAATTGTTTATGGTATAAATGCCTACTTTCAGTGTTCCCATGTTAATCTTATGAAGAATAGACAAATAATTCTCATGTTTATGGACAGATTTTAATAAAACTTGTTATATATTATTATATTATTGATTTGGAAATTCGCTGAGTACGCAGGTCTGCTGCGACGGGGGTATTATTCATATGTGATATTTGAGACCAAGCCTTTATGTAAGCTTGATTTTCCTCCACCCTCACCTTAATTTTCCTACACACCACACAAACACATCTGCAATACTTACCAGACTTTGAACAAATATATAAACGGTCTCCTTGGTAACGAGATTTACAAAAAGTATTAAAATTCCAGTTTCAAGAGTAAAGTTTATATTTCAAGATGAGTCACGGGAATGTCGATCCTGCTTCAATGCCCTTCATCCAACAAAAGATACTGACCGTCCAGCCGGGACCCCCTAGTTTGACAAAGCCCCAGGTCACGGTGACGGAGCGTAGCTGGATATTCACTCCCGGCACTGAACACATTGTTGAGATTCCCCCTGTACCTCGTCATATTGCACAGAATGCTGTCCAGCAAAATGGATCAGTTGAGATAATTGAGTATAAAATAGGTCCGTCACAAAACCACCAATCGCCTCACAGTAAACGGGGTGCCAAACCTAACCTGCCTGGACTGAAGACATATGTGCTCGAGGATACGCTGGAGATACTGCCTGCTTAGAAGGTGATGGACACATTGGTAGAAACAGCGACAACAACCTTGGAAAATACTAATTAAATATGTTTCATGTGTTTAAACATGCCTTTCTCATTGCCGCAGCCTATTACAAATTCCTTTTCCTCTGTCAGATTTTTCTCTACTATACTAAAGGTTAAAAATCATCTATAAAGTAGTTTGCAATAAGCAAGTACTGGTATGTACTTTGATAAAATTTGTATACCTCCTGAGTGGTGGTATCAACAAGCTACATTAATATACCTTGAATTTATATATTTTGAATATGAATAATATATTTTGAATTTTTAAGCATTTGATATAATTGATTGTTTAAGTTTTTAGTGCAATAACTATTGTACACACTGTAAAGAGTTTAAATTACCTATATCGTCAGGTGATCCTGTAGTTATAATAGTGACTACAGGTTTCAAACTAGCTTGAGTTAATTTTTAAACTCAAATATCAGGCATTTGTAGATATCATTTATCCATGTTGGGCAAAATCAGCAAAAAATTAATAAAAAAACAACATAAAGTCATCCTATTATATTTACAAAAATGCATTATAGGCATTTCATTGCAATAAGGTTTGATAGAACCAAACAACCCTTAACCCTTTAAGGAGTAACGACGTTTTAAAACGTCGTTATTTGAGAACTGTTAAGGAGTAAGGGTGAAAACTCAAAACATAAGAGTAAAATTTTTTTTAATTTTCACTAAATTACATTGCAACATGGAGTAAATATAGTTAGAAACGTGTTTTAGGTTCAAAATGCCCTAAAATAAACATTTTAGAACTTTTTTCAATCAATTTTTCAATTTTCAAATCTTCAATCAAAGTAACTAAAGAAAGCACCGAGTGATGTTTAGCAAACGAATAACTCTCAGCTACTGAGATACAGACGTCAATAATAGGGTGTGTAGAACGCTTTCACTTTTATTACCCGCTGAACCTTCAGTGCTAATAAATAACAGGTCTAATAAAACTTCATGCCGCGCCGCCACTTTTTCCGCCGAAACTTCCCGCCGCGACCACCCCACATAAGAAACCCTCCGCAGATTACCCACAACCTACTGAATATACCAATACACATGTCCCGCGTATTTACATGTCTTTATCGATTGAAGAATCAATCTGTGTCAGGTTACATGTATATATATAAGTATTTGAACAAATTTTGTCAAATGACGTTTTAAAACGTCGCTACTCCTTTTTTGCGGAACCATTAAAAAGACGTTTTTAAAACACCAATACTATTTTGACGCAAAATACGGTACTCTTTAAAGGGTTAAAGCTAATAATTTATGATTCTCTAATGATGATAATCTGTACAGTTTACAATGTTTGGTAGAGATACTACAAATACTACTATGAAAAAAGTTTAAGTTAATTTTTGACAGAGCCATTTCAGCTCTTAGTTCTCAGGTGATGTGAGACTGATCAGATCTTAGGCCTAAATATGCTTTCTTTTAGGCTTAGTTAATAATGGTAATCCTCATTAGCATGGAGGAACAGAAGGTAACGAAGAATCAGCTAAGCCTGTAAAGTATATGGCGACCCAGAAGAAAGAAGTATAGTTGTTACAAAATTGCAAATGCAAAAAAACAGAGAATAAAAATTAATTCAGAGATAATTTTAACTTTCTCTGTTAATATTGGGTTCATATTTATGAGTAAATATCAATTTTTCAACGAACGTTGGCTATTCAAATTAGTAACTCTTAGAGTAAGAAATGGTATGTATCAACAGTAAGTTAGAGGAGCTGGTGAAGGTTGGCTCCTTGGCAGAGCATTGAATAAATTTTTAGTTTAGATAAAATTGCAATACCTCTCCCAATTACGGGGCACAATATACTTGTGCACTCAGTATAAAATTGAATGTTAAATATAATAAAAGTATAAAAACGTACAAATATACAGTTAATAGAATAAAATAAGCTATGTAGGCAATAAGTTAAATCAAGTCCGAACCTAAAAAAAAGAAATTTATTTCTATCAGCGGTCTTCGGGAAATAGTCAAATGTCGTGTTATAACATTATAATTTGCATATGATGCCTTAAGGGAGGGAAAAGTGTACCAAATCTCGTTATTATAGGTTTCAAACAAAGATTCATATAAATTCTGTGGTTTTTAAGGAGACCAGTTCTCACGTAAATTTTATATTACTATGATGTAAAATTTAATGTTTGCTAAGATACACAGAAGAAGTTATCTCAGCTGCCTAAGGAAGCTGACATGGAGTAACTGACAGGAGCGGTTACCCCTTCATGGGAGCGGTTACCCCTTCATGGGACCACAACCTTTAAGCGGCATCTCTAGGGCACATGCCGACCAAGCAATCATGGCTTGGGCGCTACACAGCTGAGATTATACACTGGGGATCCAGCATGCAGATGGTGTGGGGTCTGCAGATCATCTGCTGCTTGATTGGACTGGACTCTCTGAGGTAAGGGCTACAACTCTTCGATCCAAGGAGAGGGGTAGACACCTGGCACCGGGGGAGCTGGTCGGTAGGTTGCAGCAGTTTGCCAAGCTCTTAAAGGCCTTTTCACCCCGGCGTACTGGACGTTAACGTTTTTTTATTAAGAAATCGCTGCCCATGTTATCATAAGAGCTCATTCACACCGCGCGTACAGAACGTCCAGAACATCTTAAACTTCCGCAATGGTTTTGTATGAATCGCTCGGAGAGCGATTTTTCCGAAACATTCGTGGTGTCCATATGCTGGCGCATGCGCACTGAACACTTCAAAACCACGTGCTCAGCTGCCGTGTGGTCTGCTGTGTGTTTGGTGTTGAAGTATTATTAATTAATGACCTTATGGTATATTATTCGTTTTACTTATGGCTAAATTATTGCAAAAATAAAATAACAAACGTATTTACTTACATTGCAAAAGAATACTCCTTTAAATACTTTGCTATGTTTTTTTTGGTAAACTAAATTGATATAAAATAAAGTATTTGGTAGCATATAAAGAACCTTAGATAAATTTCATTTATTGCTTTGTATAGACATTTTGACATTAATACACCAGAAATGAGTGAGGGTGTTACTTGTCTGACTGCAAATGAACAAGTGAACGCTTTGGAAGTTTCTGTGCGGTGTGAAAGAACCGCATATTGGACGTTGTGGACGTACCAAACGTACAAAACGTCCAGTACGCCGGTGTGAAAAGGCCTTAAGACTGAAGTGAACCTGAACTTTCATCACTCACTTCATCACTTGTGCTTCACTTCTTTATATATACATGAAGAAGACAGCTAACCTGCATACTATTTTCCTATTTCAATCATATAGAGAATAGTCAAACTCCTTTAAAACTTGATATATTGTCAAAATAAAAATTGTTTGTGGTAAAAATGCCCACTTTCAGTGTTCCCCTCGCAGCAGCAAACCTGGATAACCATTCCCATATCCACCCATTGGCTACCAATTGAAGTAGATGCTCAGTGAATGCCAGTGCCGATTAATCTTACGGAGTATTTGCAAACACTCTTATTAATCAACAGATAATGATCAATCTTGTCAAATATTATTATTATTGTCACATTATAGATTCATCACCATAGTCTACTAAACCAAACTAAACTTAAGGTTAGATCATAATTTCATTGAGGATATTTAATGAAATAATATACCATATTAATAATTTCTTTCGCTTATATAGTTTATTTAAATATGAGGTCTATTATTAGCATGTTGCTAGCCTAACATAGCGCCTTGGCCATAAAAGCAAAAGATAACGGGTTCAAAACCCAGAGATGTCCCCAAAATTTAGATGAGTGAATTCAATAAAATAGTGTACTGCAAGACTGCACGGTCAAAAAATAGATACCATAGCCTTAATGAAGAAAAAATGGGTTAAAACTAGGTTATGTTATTAGTTTAAGTTATAGGTTATGGAAGGTTTGTTTCTGTTAAATTTCAAGCATAGGCCTAGTTTTGTGTTGGTTTATGATGAGTCATTTATTAATGGTAATCTTCAGTCCTTCTGTTAACCTTAAATAAACGGTGGCCGGCTTGGGTGGAAGTTGACGGCATTTGTAGGCTTAATTGGGATTACAGTGGACACCTGTTTTGCTTTTGTGGTTAGTGGTTTAAAGGGGGGGGCATGTTTTATACTTTTTTTTGTTTAAACTTTGATATTTCAGGAAGATATTAGTAATTATTTTTATGTTACAGTTAAGAGTAAAAAGCTTGCCACTTCTAGGGTAAGGCTAATGAAAATTCATGACCAGCGTCATCTGTCCCAGTATAACCCTGGTATCAAATTTCATATCTCCAGTAGCAGAATTTAAGAGTATAAACTCAATCTTAAAATTTTAATCCAGTGATGGAAGTCAGCCACCACCAAACTTTCTATGTGAAATTTATGATATTAAAGTCATAATGATTATCATTTATTTAAAACTTTTGGGTATTAATTAAATAACTTTTATCACATCACATCACATATAATTCAATGCCTAAATCAACCTAAGTGAAGTTAACAATATGTTTAGAAGTCAGTGACTCTGCCCTTACGCTCCCAGTCCCCGTAGCGAGTCGGCTCCGGCCCCCTTGGACCGCCAACCTCCCCTGTGTGGGGGTTGGTGTTGTCGGGCCACTCAGGCAGCGGTTCTTTTTCTTGGTAAGGATGCTTCCCCACATCCAACTCGTCCAGTTTCCCTGGACATATTATTATATGCTAATACAATTACAAGGAAAATCCATTTTTAATGTGTGGTGAAAAATATTTAGGGAAGTTATACGGTGCAAGCATTGGTTTAGGAAGAAGAAGAATGTATTCCAGCCATATGTATGTGAAAAGTTTTTATCATAAACTGCATTTGGTATCAGCTGCTACTCTGCCAGCACCTTTTTCAAACTAATTTATTTATCCATTTAACACATTAGGCACAGAAAATGGTCAACATTGCATTGATAAAGTGTCAGATAGAGAGTTAAGCACGAAACGAAAATGAAAGCATAATAGCACATTAAAAGGTTGTGGCAGAACACACATAAAACTTGGCAATTAGAACAACGATCCCAGTAAGATGCTGAGCTCAGACTGAAGAGGGTTGTTGACATTGTTCAAGGACAATATTTCCCGCCCCATGTACTAAACGTGTTAACCTTTGGATAAAAGGCGAAAGGGAAAAAAATAAATAAAAGACAGGCCACTAGTTGCATTAGCCTATATAGTAATTATACAAGTTTCATCATACATCAGCATTGACTCACTTGATTTTTAAAAATTAAATAATCTTTTATGAAGATAATAATAAAATAGTAAAATGATTTTAGGTATATGGGTTCACACACTTTTACCTAGAAGACATTTTGGTATCCAGCACACTTAGGCCCTAACTAAGTCCATACAAAGACAGAAATCACCGGTTGAAATAGGGAGTAAACCCGCCAGCGAATAACCAATGACACCGGCATACACGTGCAGACTATGAATCCGCTACACTGTTTTTTTTTTGTGATAACAAGTTTAGCTTAAACTTTTTATGAATTAGTTTCCAAAATTAAATAGCCGACTAAGCCTTCAATACCAGTATCCATTATAGTCTGCTTGAGAGCATTAGAAACAAAAGTAGAAGTAAAAAAATTACGTTAGGAGACATAAAATAAAAATATGTCTATAATAATATTATAAAGAAGAGATGGTTTCTGTATGTTTGTTTGTGGGTTTGTTGTGGCAAGTAAATGCGAAAAATACTGAACCGACCGGTTTGAAATTTTACACAAAGGTAGATCTTAAACTCATGCAACACATAGGCATACATCATTTCCTTAAAATCCTCTCGGGCTACTCCCTGTGAACGTCCTAAGTTTCAATGCTTACATTTTTAGAGAATGAAAACATAAAATTACTTGAATGTCAACAGCTGTGAACACTAAAATTTGACAGTTCGAGAAGAAGAAGAAAGAGCTGCCGTGACCGTCCTAGGTTTCAATGTTTACATTTTCTAATGACAACATCCGTTTGCACTATATTTTGACAGTTCGGGAAGAAGAAGAAATAAAGTTGATTTTTCAGATAAACTGCTGGATCGAAATTAGTGAATTATTTGAAATAGCGGAATGGTAGATTTTAAGTTTTTTCCGACGACTGTCTCTATTACATGAATCCTTATCCTCTCCCAATATTTCACAGATGTTTTTTTGAAATGTTGTGGACACTTGTGTTTTGTCATTTTGTAAACAATGAAGAATTAATTAACAAGAACTTAAATGTATCAGTAGAGCCTACACCTTTCAGCCTTTTTAACCCGTGCAAAGAAGGGGTACTTCTTAAAAACTGGTTTGATCATAATATCCTCACTCTTAATGTCAACAAAACTAAGGTTTTGCTAATTTATTTCAAGAATGACACTGGTCCAGGTTTGAGGATGCTAAAAATACACTCCTGCGGTGATCTGATGTCTTCAACCTGTGCTTGCGATGTAATTGAGCGTGTGACCCAGTACAAGTATCTTGGAGTGATAATCGATCATAAACTGAATTGGGAACCACACATTCGATATGTTAAGCAAAAACTGAGAAAAATGATTCACGCCTTGGGCAGCTAAAGCGGGTGCTGACAGTGGAGTGCTGCAGTTGTGTGTACTACGCCTATGTGCAGTCTGTATTGCAGTACGAGATCCTGGCGCGGGGTGGGACCTCCTCCTAAGTGCTGGGGCCATTGGCGGTAAAGATCAATAATCAAAACAATTTTAGACAAAGACGTAAGATATACCACTAATTTATTATTTTTCAAATTTCCAGTGTTGAGTATTAGACAACTTTATTTAAAAAGGTTGATAATTTACATTAGAGAAAATAAATATCACCTTTTTAAAGCAACACAGGTATTAACCTAGAAACAAACCAAATCACGGTGTAAATTATCCTAGGCTATCCTTTGGGTCAAATTTATTTAATTCTTCCTACTTAGCACACCAGTTATACAGAAATCTACTCATCGAAATTACTTCTTCTGATGAGGTCAGCCTCTCTGTTTACAAGTGGAGGGTTGAGGACTGGCTACTCCGGATTGGCCCTGCCGCAGCTGATATGCTCCTTCTTTTCCCTTATAATATTTAACTTCAAAATTCATTTCATGTTCAGTTTAATTTCATTTAATTTGGAACCGTTAATTGTGACTTCGAGTGTTCTAACCATTAATGATTTTGTTCTGACGATTTATACTTTTATTCTGTTTATGTTCTGTTTCATTTCTCTTGTAAGCCTTCCATTAATTTTATAGGGTACTGTATATCACAGTCTGTTTATTTCCTGTGAGTGTTGTCGCCGATTTGTGGAACTCTATTATTACATATTAGATATTAGACTCTTCCTCACACACAGGCTCAATAGTTTTGAGAGGAAAAGGTTTCTTTTACTTACAAAAATATACCCAGATGTATTTTTATGGAAATAAATGAATTTGTATTTACAATATCAATAACCGAACTAACTTAACACCTCAAGAGTGTTTATGTTAGCGATATATAGTTATGTAACCTGGCTGTGCCATGATTTCATAATCTGTAATTTATATAACACTGGCCAGTCTGCATAGAACTAAGACAAGACAGAGGACTTTGAGGTGGTAAATACAGTTAAGGAAACGGTAATTAAACTATGTTTCATTAAATCCTTGAAAATATCATTTGTAACCTTCTAAATAAGTTATAGTTTACAAAACTCTTCTAAATAGCATCAGAGCAAACGCATCATCATTGCAAGAGGTTCTCTTGTATATTTGTGTTATAAAATACTATACTTATATCCCAAATTCGTTGGAGCCTCTATTTTGGCCATCTTCGATGTATTAGAGAATCCAGCGCAAAACCAATTAGGATATCTCTAAACCTAATTAGGATATCTTGAACATTACATAGGCATGTATACAATAAAATATTTTGGACGAAAGTGAATATTACCTTGAGATTTAGTTATAAAAATAGTTACCTATCGGAGTTTTGGCTCGAAGTTTTTTGGAGGTTGCTGCTGACTTTTCACTTGCTGAACTTTCGTTACCTGAGTCAGGTTTGGTGCTTGATGATGACGAAAACCTAAGATTGTTTGATATACTGTTGATGTACACGCTCGTTAACCTAACTGATGAAATTCTTAAAGTAATAAAACTCATGTCTCAGTTTTCTCTTCTTTTCCTTTGCGACCTAATTTCTTTAACAATTCAATGAAGATTTGTCAAGGTAGAAAGAAGTTACGACAGTCGAAACCAAAACCAAAACATTCATGGGTGGGAATGGAAAACATAAAACAAAAACATTACTACAGCCACAGCGTCGTCTGCATGTTTTTTTTTATTATAAGGACAGGCAAGCGATAACAGTATTCAAAAAGCGGTACACTAGCAGCAAAGACAATTTATAGTTTATATAAATTGTCTCTGGTACTAGTTTTGTTTTATTTTAAAAGTTTAAAGAATCATTTTTTGCCAATTTAATCATGTATAAAATCCGATCATTGATGGTTTCATGTGTGGATTTAGTCGTACTTATTTTTCCTTTTTTATCAATTCTACCAGAAAGAAACGGGCGTTCATTCCTGCTTCCACTCTTCACTTGGCTGATTTCCTTTAGGGCACCAAAGAAAATTAACCAAATTTACGTCACGCTAAGAGCTTTGATCATAGACAAACAACATTCATTCACTCCAGTGGTCTCTGATATAACTTGATCAAAATTAAAATAATAATTATTTTCGCAATAAATGAAGCTTGAACGTTTTGAAATTATTACAATACTTTTTTGGCGATTACGTTTTAAAACACTTTCTCATTTACCTATAAGTAAGTATAACGTCTTCTTTAGGACATTCAGAGATAAACGGATAATCCGTTCCTCATCCCCTGGTACATGTTTGAACGATACAATATGCTTTCATTCCTTAGACGATAGTAAAAGGAGAGATAAAAAAATCTGTTCCTCTCTGATAAAAGTAAAGGCAGAAGATTGACTGAATGCGATACTTCATAATACAAAATATTTAGAATGAACGCTGTAAGGTGTATTTTTCATGAGCATAAAAGTACGGTACTGGTAAGCGTAAAAGTTTTGTGAATTGAGTAAGGTTACTTATAAAATTAATTTGATTATTCATCAGAATGTTTAATATAGTACACTTAAACCATGTCTGGACACAACTACTATATAATCAATTACCTAAGACAAATTTAGGAAATAATATTTTGGAAACGGTGTAATGCAGTGGCGAAGATAAGAATTAACATATTCCCCAACATGGTAGGTGTGTAGCATTTTTTACAATACTTTCATAAATATTTTTACTATGGGCAAGGGGTCCCGTGTATCAGGGCCCGCCGCGTGTTCTTTGAGATTCCGGGTCCTGACAACATTTCTAAAAAAACCGGCCCAAAAAGTCTTGTGCCCACCACGCCGGGCCCCGGGTCCCGTTATTGACACACTTGGGGTAATGAGGTATAGGGTTATGTAATTATCGAGGATCAGCCCTAAAGTTACCGTTCTATTATAAGGGCAGGGGTTAAAAAAAACGTTTTTTATAATACTAAATGAAGCATGTTTGAGCACGTATAGCTTTAAACAATTGTTTTTTTGTGATTTTTTTTATCAATTTCCTATGTACTGTGCGTTTTGGGGGTGGAAGTCAGTAGATTTCTTACATTAAGACTGGTAAATAATGCCCAATAAACAGTTTTATCCAAAAATTTGATTTTACCCAATTTTCTTTGTAGTAATTGCATTATTTACTATTGCTTTATATTGACAATTTACATTTCTTAGCTCTGGGGGGAGGGGTGTTGGCAGTTTTCGTCCTCAAAGTGTGGCTACGTCACTAGCGATGAGGAACCAGTTTCAACACTAGTGGGGTTGTCTGGCAACCTCTTCTAATAAGGACTTCAGGTCATTGCTCATATGAAATGTAACAAAATTCTCATGACAGGTATAGTTTTGAGTTGACTGTCGATTAATATAACAAAAATTTGCTACAAAAATGCTGATCCTGGAGTATATAACGGTTTGTTACTGTGGATTGATTGATAGAGGATTGAATGTGCACTGGAATACTGCTTAGGTCAGTGAGATAGCACGTGTATGTTGATATTAATAGGTCAAGTTCAAGAATATAAAATTTTTATAAAAGTTTATGAATAAACAATTTAGTTATACCAATTTATTTTTCTGCATTTAGATTGTATGCCATAAAGAATAAGAAAACAAAAAGCTATAGTCTCACTTACACTTTTTATAAATATTTCAAATAATAAGCAATAAGTTACCTATATTTACTTTTCTAAGACTAATTCATGGTGTCCAAAATATACGACGAAATTCCTTATAAAAATGCTTAAAAGAAATATTCTCATATCTATATTTATACATTTTATGAAATTTTTAAGAATATTATTTAGAAGAAAAAAATTATCGTTCCTATTCCTACAAATAACGATTTGTGAACAATATAAACACCAAGCTTTGTAGCTTGGTGGTCATCACTGATTATTTGTATTCACTCTAAAATATATAAACTACTGTTTGCTCAAACACGTTAGAACATCAAACATCATTAGAAGGTGAAAAATAACACAATCTTATAAAAATAAATTAACAAACTTTATTGACTAGCTACAATATATTTTCCCGTGTGTCCAATGGAAAACATTAGTTTCAACAATTAAAATAAATGCGATAGATGATAGGTACATGAATAAACATACTGTTCCTAATACTTTATTATAATGAAATTTGTTGAGGTAAGCAGTTATGAAGAGTATGGCGACACAAGCAATCTGAGCCGCAGTGTTGTACGTTAGTCCTGGCGACTGTATGCGGATGGGACCACCACCCCATGACGCTGGTAGAAGTGTCTTAATCATCCAAGGCAGCCCGAGGCAGAGAAGGATGTCCAGCGTGTTGGCACCCAGAGCATTGCTGATACTCATGGAACCAATACCTGGGAAAACAGGGGAGGGTTTATTAAGGGTGGACAGTATGTACATTAAGAACCTATTTCTGCCAGCAGCAGAATTTCTAGGAACTAAAATCATGTCTGAAAAGAAAACGACATGGCTAAAATTTCAGTGTCTCATCCATCAATATCAATTTTGTCATTATAATATTTTAGCCTCAAATTAAAATCTTATCACTAATTCTTTAAATATATTATTGAGACACATTTTTTACTTACATTTTTAATTACGGAAGTGACTTAGGGAAGTACCTACCATGGCTCCGCAATTGGCTACCGTAGGCAAACTATAAGACATTATTATTCATTGTGCATATTTTGTAGAATAGTTAAATACAAGACCATACATCACCAAAATGGAGTGTTTTATTCTCTCTTGTCATGGACAAAGTGCTATTATTATTATTAGCTATCGCTACTGCTAAGACATTAGTAAAATGAGTCTTTTACTATTATGCTCAAGGTAAAATTTTTTCTTTCAAGAGAAACTTGCTGAAATCTGTCAATAGATATAGATACAGTCTATATCTATTTGTTTAGGTAGTCTAGTACCGCTAAGGCAAAATATATATAGGTTTAAATTTGTCATAAAATCTTTCATAATGGAGTATAGTTACGTACCTAATCGAGAATTGATTACACTAGAACAAGCTTCTGGCATGCTACCTCCAATTGCGAGGAAAGTTATTCCCATGATGGAATCGCTGATGTTGAATGTATTACCTGTACACAAAAGATGTAAATTAAAGTGAAATACAGTAGGATTTTAATGATCCAAATTAATTGGGACAAATATCAATAACTAAATATTATTTTCAGTTTAAATAAACCATTGGTTAATGCTACAGCACAAAAAGCTTCGGAAGAAGATGTTTACCCAGAGAAAATTATCCCGTATTATATATTATGAGGTAAATTACTTACCGAATATTGTCATCATCCAGGATACAACATAAGATGAAATCCCGATCCATACTATACACATCATGAATGTCAATGGGTAGAGCTTTCGAAGCTTCCGACAGTTTGGGATCGTCATCCAAAGTACTATCTCGACTGGAAGAGTGAAAAACCACCAACTGCTGTTCCAAAACCCACTTGGTCTAACACAGAGGGCAGTCTCTGAAAAATATATTGTACCACTTCTTTAATGTTTAATTTTAGTCTTTATTACACAAGGAAGAACAAATTTTAGTCCATCATATTAACTCTCGGTTACAACTGGATAGTCATAGGCTTAATCATGGCATTATGTGACTCCATGCATGTTCTTTTATGCTCAAACTTACTGTATGTTAGGATAAAGAATACAAATATATTTTCTTTTTAAGATATTCACAAAAAAAAGAAAAAAAGTTAAAACAGCACCAAATATTACAGCTTGAAAGGGAGGAAAAAATAATATTACATACCAGTACTTGAAAAAAAACTGTACGTTTTGTGCCAGTAAAATGTCTTGTCTTGAAATATTCGTATATAAATATATTAAGTAGTCTCTATAAATTTTCTTTAATATGTAGAGAACCGTATATAATTTACATTATTAATGTTCTATTTTAAATATGCAATAATAACGATGAATCAATGACATTTTAAAAATAATTTAACTTGTTTATATTACATACACAATTTAGAAAAATGATGTTACTGGGTGTAAATTTTAAACCAAGCATCAGTGAAAGCTGAATGTGTTGATATTTAATTAAAATTAAAATATGGGTGTGCATCCTAAAAAAGATTAATACTTTAAAACAGAACCAGACGCCTAAGGAAGTGTCCCTTCAAAATCCACAAAAGTGATCAATGAGGAAAAGTGTGCAAAAAAGTGTGAGGAAAATTGTGGTAAAAAGTGTGCTGGAAAAGTGAGGAAAAGTGTGAAGTGTGTGCGTCCTGTGTGTGTTGACACCACAGGCTTGTCAAAAGTCGATTTTGCACAAAAAAGTAAAACAAATTTAAAAAGAAAAAGTTTGTGTGAAAAAATGTTTGTATTTACTTCCCTATGAAAAATAGGCTAATCACGGATATGTCTAAAGGGAATATTTTCATTTCTTTTAAACAGCTGTTCTTATTGTTATAAATTAAAAAATTAGCACAATAGCTCGAGTAGTTTCTATGCAAACCTATTTCAAATTTTCCTCTTACAAATTTCCAACACCCCATCCCTCAGAGCTAAGACATATCCATGTCAAAAATCCCTTCAAGATGAGTGGTGTTTTTTCAGTGGAGAATAAACGCAATCATGTTGTCGCATCTCAGGCGTTTTTCACACTTTTTCGTTGCAATGCTGATGGATTTCAGCATTGATGTATAACTGTTGATGAAACATAGACACATTACCACACTCAAGACATAAGAATGACAAAACAGTAAGTTTAGAAGAAGAACAGGTTCCGAAGACAGTGAAATTGGTAGGTGAGGTTATGACAATGATCTTTTGGGCTATTCACGGGATATTCTCCGTATACTGTGTATTTTCAAAATGGAGCAACGCCAACAGAAGAGTATTAAGCATCATAATAGAAGCAAAGAAATCAAAGAAAACTTTCCTCACCCAAGGGGAAAAAATCCTATTTAATCAAGTTAAAGCACTAGTTCACATGCACATATGTAATTGTGGTGACCAAAATTGTATGTTCTAATTATTACAAAATCTACCTTATACTCTTAATTTTCCCCCCCAGTGAATGTCTTTTATTTCCAGACTTATATAAATGGTCTGGAGGACATGGGTTTATGTGCAATGAAGAAGTAATCTATAATATTATAAAGAAGAGGTGGTTTCTGTATGTTTGTTTGTGAGTGTTGTTTGTGTTTGTGGGTTTGTTTGTGGGTTTGGTGTGGCAAGTAAATGCGAAAAATACTGAACCGACCGGTTTTAAATTTTACAGAAAGGTAGATCTTAAACTCATGCAACACATAGGCATATTAGTTCCCTTAAAATCGCCTCGGGCTACGCCCCATGAACGTCCTAAATTTCAATGTTTACATTTTCAAAGAATGAAAACATAAAATTACTTGAATGTCAACAGCTGTGGACACTAAAATTTGACAGTTCGGGAAGAAGAAGAAGAAAGAGCTGCTGTGACCGTCCTAGGTTTCAATGTTTACATTTTCTAATGACAACATCCGTTTGCACTATATTTTGACAGTTCGGGAAGAAGAAGAAATAAAGTTGATTTTTCATATAAACTGCTGGATCGAAATTAGTGAATTATTTGAAATAGTGGAATGGTAGATTTTAAGTTTTTTTCGACGACTGTCTCTATTACATTAATCCTTATCCTCTCCCAATATTTGACAGATGTTACTTTGAAATGTTGTAGACACTCGTGTTTTGTCATTTTGTAAACAATGAAGAATTAATTAACAATAACTTAAATGTATCAGTAGAGCCTACACCTTTCAGCCTTTTTAACCCGTGCGAAGAACGGGTACTTTGGCTAGTGACCCATAAAATGTCTATATTGAGGAGCTTAAAAAACTATACTGTGAAGACAGATAAATTAAATTTGAAAAATGAGTAAAACATATATACACCAGAGTCCCGGTAATCTGAACTAATTGGGACCAAATCATGTTCGGATTATCCGGAGGTACAGTGTAAATTTCATTAAATGTACTGATAAAGTCTATTATTTCAGACTCAAATGGTGTATTTAGAGCAATTAACTTACGCCTTATTACAGTTCACAAATAGGTTTGTTCACTACCGTATATGCTTTGTTTGAACGGCATGAGAAGTGTTTCTGCTGAGATGCTCCATCCGTTATGTACTCGTCATTAGAAATATAAAACATGACACACACATTGACACATAAAACTACCAATGATAAAACTGTGCCCACTGTAGGCCTACTTTTTATGCAATAATCTTCGCAATCTTTTTACGGTCATTCCTGGAGATGAACTCGAATGTTCGAAAAGTAGTTCACTGAAAAGCGATGATTTATGAAGAGTTGGGCTGTGAGAATCGAATCTATTGTGATGTACTGTGAGTGTAGCTAGGACAGTGTACTGCTACATCCAAATGCTTGATGTTTATATTATGAGACAATGGTGCAACTTTATAATGGCTAACAGGATATCTTTGTTACGTCAAAAGATGATAATAGAGTTCTTATGATCCAAAAAGTAAGTTATTAAATATTATTTACTTTGTGTATTTGCTAATGAAGAATTAGTGTAACCGTGCAGTAAATTAAATTGTAATAATTGAGATTATGGTTCTTCCTTTTTTAATTCAAACTCAGCAACCTTTTTCCCATCAGGTTATTCAGATTAATGGGACTCTGGTGTATGGGGTTAAATAAAAGGAGATTATGTTTTAAAAAACAGATTAGTGCAAAAAATTTATTATTCTACTTTTTTTCGAAGGACTCATTGAACGAACATCTTGTACCAGTATTATAAAAACTAGAGAAAATTTTTTATAATCATGAAATAATTGTTAGAGTAACAAACATGATACAAATCCTCAACTATTAACCACAAACGTGCACACAAGATAATATAAATTTAGAAATACGATAATGCAAATAAACAATGAACCAATACTGTAAGTAAAGCATGAATACCCATAAAACTCACAAAATAAACAAGTCAGTTACATATCACAAAATCCCATGAGAATTCAAAACTAATGAGTATAAAAAGAAAATTAAGACATATAAAGAGAAGGAAGTGAAATTAAAAAAATCAAAATGTGAATATTATAAAAATAAATATAATTTTAAACTGAAAGTACAGTGTCTTCTTTGTATCAGAAACAAAATAGAAACTAACCCCAACTCCAAATTAATATGCTTTTTAACCTATTAGGTCAAAAATATAAAGTTAAATAAATCCGTTTATTAAGATTCCCAATAAACACCCCTTTGTTATAATAATCAATGGAATACACAAACAAACGGTGTTGCATAAATTTTTAGTGAAATTTTTTTTTTAATTATGATTTTTGAAAATTTCTGATTTCCATTGTTTGTTTTGATAATTGTTACTTATTTTCTCTACAAGGTAAGGATAATAATAAATATAATACTTGAATGAAATTATTATGTTTAAATTTTAACTTTCATGAAATTATTGATAGAAGAAAAAAAATAGTGAACAATCGCTTATAACTTGATGAGGATAATTTTCTGGTGCTGAAAATAAAAATAGTTTTGAAAACTTTCGACCTGTTGTAGAGTAGATTGATCCAACCATAAGCCTTCAAACCGAAAACCCTCAAAAAACAACACCTTCTCTAGTTACCTTCCACCTGGAAATGTGCCGTTTTGACAGCCTCTGGTGTCCTGAGGGTCCCATAAGTAGTTGATGCACTGTTAGGTTGAGGGATATCAAATGTTCTTAAATTGCTGACAGATAAACTCTCAATGGAAATAGTGACGATTGACGGCATGGATGAAAAGCGCCTGAGATTTCCTACCAATAATCATTACTCAAAAGGAGTTTGAATGGAAGTTATTATAATTACAAAATAAAATACTGTAACGTCTTGTTGAAAAAATCAAGACATTAACTGAAGGAGGATTTTATAAATATCAGATGTTTTCATATTAATTATAAAGAGAATAAACCTATTGGTAAATATTGTATTTACAGAAAATATTGATCTATTTCATCAAGATACCTTTACAAGAAATGTTCAGTTGGACTTTACAGTTTTTTTTTCTACAAATCGGTTAAAAATTTGATCTGTAAAATAATATCAAACTAAAAAAAACTTATAGTTTGAATGTTATTAATACGTTATTGTTTTCAGCTGAAAGCCGAAGCTGAAAACGGTTGGTTTTAATTTTATTTAGTGAATATGAAGCTTATACAAATTTATTCATTTCAATATAGTAATCAAACCCTAGAACCGCTATGTGTTTTAACCTTAACTCAATGATAAAATTATTTTACTGCTCTTCTTAAAACAATCAGTATAAACAAAAAAACCCAAAACATGACCCCCCCAATCATAGAATGGTAAAAGGCGCAAAACACTGCAATCCCAATTAAGTCTATAAATGCCGTCAACTTCCACCCAAGCCGGCCACCATTTAGTTTAGATAGGCCCTACCTCCACTATACCACACATTTGCAAGCCAAATATGGATTGCTCATGGCGAGGACTCGATTCCGCGTACTTCCCTTTGGCTCAAACACTTCACTCGTGAGCAAACATTTTTGACCACTACACCAAAGTTTGATAAAGGGCTTAACTGTATAAAGCATATTTTAGTGGCGATGGAGCACACTCCTCGAGATAGTTCAAATATCCACTCCCAAGTAGCAGCATGTCTAACAATGAATTAACAGTTCACTAAATAGAGGACAGATGCTATTACCTGCCACTTCTAATTAAACTTGTAAAAGTGTCACAATCGAGACTTTAGCAGTTCTAGGGTTAAATTACCGTTTCAGAATATCATAAAAATTACCAGTTTTTTTCTAGGAAAAATAACATTTGTTAGGAACAAGACTACAAGATTGCACCACAATCATTAAAACACATTTCTCGTTCATACTTGGCCTAAAATAACTACCTGAGTAGGTTACCATTTCAGAAAGGTAAAGGTAAACATTACTTTACAAAGACAAATGCCCAAACCCTCCCCTATATTTAATTTATTCTCACTACTCTGGTCAAATGCACTCAACATCATCCATTCACTTTCATATTGACTATTAAACATTACTCTGCTGTACGCCCTATGCGGTAATGTCACATACATTCATAATCCACTTAGCAACAATTTTTCAAAATATATTCTTTACCAAATAATACACCAATAGAAAATATCAATGAAACACTAACTACTGTCAATAAATGAGAATCTGCAACCAGAAGTCAAATGAAAATATCAAAGTATAGAACTATTATATACCGTTGGTATGCCTGTACCTGGTTATATACAGGGATATTTAGGGTCACTTTGAATGGGAAACATTACTCCATTTTTGTTTTTGAGATTTAAAAACATAGAATTAAAATTTATGTATACCCATTTACGTATTTTGATATATGGCCCCATGTTTAGTATGGCGGTCAACTTAATTTTTCTTATAGAACATTTAATATATTATGATCGTTTCGGAGAGTAAACCTAATTTTTGTGCTTTTTAGCGAATTCCTCTTAGGGAAGAAGCTATTACTATAGGCTCATGT
The DNA here is from genome assembly GCA_023375725.1 of Nephotettix cincticeps. Taxonomy (NCBI): domain Eukaryota; kingdom Metazoa; phylum Arthropoda; class Insecta; order Hemiptera; family Cicadellidae; genus Nephotettix; species Nephotettix cincticeps. The sequence goes on from CM041790.1 coordinate 10,949,843, forward strand.
TCAGACTTAAGCCCAGGACCATGTTATTTTTTCTTTTCGAGGTGCCCTGAGGCCAAAAACAATAGTCATTAAAAATTTTATATATATGTGTCTGTGAACACAATAACTCTCGTAAAAATGGTCCAATGAAGAAACAATTTGGTAGAATTGTACATTTACTCGGATGAGTTCGTAATCTAGACATAACGGTCAATCGGAAGGGGTATTTTGGAGAGGGGGTTTGAATCCAAAAATGGTTTTTTTGTTTTTTCACATGTAATTTTTAAATATTTATACTTTTATCCTTTACTACTAGAATCAGTTAAAAAACTAAATAATTTAGTTCCCCAGAGTTTTGCTCCATCTGTAACCGTTACGGAGATGTATTAAGGGGCTCCAATGCTAATCTTGTGGAGGATAAGGAAAAACTAATACTTCCTTTATTAACCAATATTTTTGGACAAACCTTTGTATTTAGCTTCATGTGGTTAGGATCCACCCATTTATCCTTAAAAATCATAGTTTATGTGTTTATCGTGGCAGCTAACCTGCATACTCTTTTCCCATATTAATCATTTAGGGAATAGGCAAACTCCTCTATTTATGGACAGATGTTGATGAAACTTGGTATGCATGCATGGTCAAAATAAAAATTGTATATGCTAGAGATGCCTACTTTCAGTGTTACTCTCAGTAGAAAGTTGAATTTATCGTGGAGTCTTACGGAGCGTGCCAATTCTGATAGATGAAATCAGGGCTGCGAACTCAAATATCCTCAAAACCAAATGTACCACGGTGCAGTTCATGGCGTCTAGAACCTTTTCCACTAAATATCTCCCTTTTTGAAATTATGTCACTGAGTGTTATGTGTTTTCTAGAAGACCCATTCATTTGGTAACTGAAACAGTTTATCTAGTTGTTTATCTTGTAAACTAGCTGGATTTTTGGTTGAATCTAAGTAAGCACAATCTTTGAATTCTTACATTTACCACTAAATTGAGTAACTTGCCTTACTACAGTCAATTAGTTGATTTTAAGATTTGGGCATTCTTAATTGTTAGTAATAGCTACAATTTATTAATTTTTTTAATGATAATACAAAACAACTTTTAAAATATATAATATATACCTTTCTTCTCGTCGTCCTCCTTGCTATTGGCTGTTTCAGCATCCACTGGGCGTTTGGTCTCTCTCAAACTGGCGGAGCGCGCCCTCTCAATGGAGCTGAGTTGTTCTCCATGATAGTACGTTGGTCGATATACTCCGTCACCCGCACCACTACTCACGTCCGACTTGATAGTCTCTGAAATTACGGAGACGTTTATTTCAATTGAAAAAGCAAAATATTAAGGAAGGGAATTGAATAAGTTATAGGATAAAGACAATTTAGGTTTTGGAGGCCCATGTTAGGTGTGTATATTCCTAGACAGAGTCTCTAATCTCTAGACTTTTCCTCTGGATAGCAGAAGGTATTGAGTCTACCATACCTCTCAGAGAGGGTAAAGAGAAAAATGTTAATACTTACTTCCCTGTGGAAAATAGGTTAGATCATGGATATGTCTAAAGGGAATGTTTTCACTTCGTCTAAACAGCTGTTCTTATTATTTTATATAAAAATTTCAATAAAATAGCTCTGGTGGTTTCTATGGAAACCTGTTCCAGATTTTCCATCTTACAAATTGCCAACACCCCCCACCCCAAAGCTAAGACATATCAATGCCAAAAAATTGTAATTGTTTGATTACCTTGAGTCTGCCTCATGATTTTGTAGCCCTATCCATAAAGCTAGTTATTATGAAGCAAAGGGCCATACAAAAACTAATTTTGACTAATATTGGTCATGTAATAGTTCATAAAATAAAAACTCATATAACATTCACCACTGACAACTAAATCCTTTTCTTCAAACACTGATGAGGTTGAAAAATGTGTGTATTGTTTGCTGAGTCTCAACTGTATGGAGTATGATAGGGACTTATAAATTATAAGGGGGTGAGAGTCCAACTGACAGTCCATGCACTGATTTAAGCACTAACCACTCTATGGTTTCTGCGGTCTAGACCTAGATAGATCTAAAAGATAAGTTGGGAGAAAAAATGTTTGTATTTACTTCCCTGTGGGAAATAGGATAGATCATGGATATGTCAAAAGGGAATGCTTTCAGTTTATCTAAACAGCTGTTCTTATTCTTTTATTTTTAAAATTCAATACAATAGTTCTAGTAGTTTCTATGGAAACCTGTTACATGTTTTCCATCTTAAAAATCACCAACACCCCCCCAGAGCTAAGACATATCCATGTCAAAAGTTATCAGAAGAGTTGTTCACCATTCTGGAAGGATACTCTAGCTTCAAAGTCTCACCAATGCTTCTGGGAACTGAATTATCGTTTAAACATTTCAAATTTTAAATCTCAATGCTGTTTTTCTTTAATAAATAACTCATGACGCTAAATACATTATTATGACCTACATGATTCACATGACTTAAATTTGTAGTAGCAGTTCAAAATCATGATAGATTAAAATTTAAAAAAAAATAGGAAAGTCACTAACACTTAGTTTATTTTCCATAATATCCCACGTAGTTTTAGGTGATGTAGTACAGAGGTCCTTGACGTTGTCACCATGTTTTGGGTGACTTCAGGAAGTGATTACGTGGGGTGGTTGCACGGTGGCACGTAAAAACTTTGCACTATGCAAAAGTGTGTGCAAAAACTTTGCACTATGCGAAAGTGTGCACCACAGTGCAACCACCTCACATAGTTACCTCCTGAAGATGTTTAACATATGATGGTCAAAACGTTGAGGACTACCACGATACATGCGCCTAAAACTATGCAGGATATCCTGGAAAATTAAGTAAGTGGTGTCGTGAAAGCCTACGTGTGTATATAAAAATGGGGATGGTTGAAAACTTAAACAATTACCTACAATAACCCCCTATTTCATAAGGGCACTGCATTGTTTCAATGGTATAACATTTTGCATGACCAGGAAGGAAAGGTAACAACTGAACCATTGCCAAGAAGAAAGTAGATGTTAAGGTGGAGAGCAGAAGTTGTGGAAGGTGGGTGGAGGTTGGGAAGCAGGTTAGAAAGTGTGTGAATGAGTTGTGAGGTAATTTTATAATTTACAAACTCAATAATGGTAATTTTATATCCATATCTTCTTCAATGTTAGACTCAACATTTTAAATTTTTTAATGAATACGATAATAAACCCAGTTCTTTTTATCGTTAATGGACAGACAGATTGAAATATTGTAGTTAAACAACAGGTAGGTCATGTCGTAAGATTAAAGCTTGTAATATTCTTATTAGAATGGTGTACAGTAGAACCTCGATAGTCCGACCTCCGATGGTCCGACTCCTCGGTTGGTCCGACATTCCCGTCGGCACAACAGACTTCCGCTAATTCGTCCTTGGCGGCATTCTCCTCGCTTAGTCCGACCACGCTAGCGGAAATTTACAGCATTTGTTTACTTCGTAACTCCGTTCAAGTTGAAACCTGTCGATGACGATGACGATGTTGATGTACAGTACATACAGTGTTTTACAAGATATTTGACCCTACTGCAAAACATTCCTGAACTGTGTTTTATATTCTTTTTTATATTCATACAGTAATACATAGTGTGTATAGTGGAACGTCTAGGCTACATGATGCAGCAACTGTACCTAGGCCACGTACAGTATTGAACAGTATTGTAGTGTGATGCTTTCTCGTCACTACAGCATACTCTGTAAGTACATAATGGACACTTTTTGTACGTTATTGTTATTAAATTATTTATTTATTTAATGTTTTTAGGCTTTCTGTAGCGTTCATCAGTACAGTAGCTTTTTATAAAATCTTGATGCAATATTCTTTTTTCAAAATACAGTTTAAGTTTGTTTTTATGTTAATATACGAGTTCCTCTGATAATCCGACCTTTTTGTTGTTCCGACCATACCCCCGGTCCCGCAGGTAACGGATTAGCGAGGTTCTACTGTAGTCAGAAACAAAATGAAACATTCAGTAGCTATAAAAGTATATGCAATAAAAAACACATACTGGAACTGTCAAAAGAGTTGGTTTTCCGCAGTACTTTCTTGGCTGCCCTCGTAATCTTTCCATCACAAAACATGATGACGCAGTAGACGAAGTAGAGTACGATGAGTATGAGGGACTCGTACCAGTGGATCTTCTCGTCCCACAGAAGGATGGCGAGGACTCCGATGACGGAACTGTAGATAATGCAGTCACGGGCTAGGGGATACACCTGCAACCTGATGACCTGCAGGGTAAGATGACAGGAATTTAGAGGACGTTCGACAACTGAAGAGTTTTATCCCAATATTGGCTGGAAACATATTATTTTCCACATCAAATAATTACTATTTGTAGTTCCGTTATATTCTTAAACATAAAAACTTCCAAAAAATTTTAAATTAATTGAAAATGTTCAGTGTTTTTTTTCTATTGGGAGAACCTTTGTTGACTATTCATCTCATTTGGCTCATACATAAAATATAAAGTTATTGCAATTAAAATACTGGTAAGTTCTAAGTAATATTTTCATAGGTGTTTGCTTTTTCTGGCTTTACATACTATATTCTTAACTCTCTTTACACTCTCCTCTTAGCCTCAAGAAACAAAATCTGTTCACAAAAACATTTTCCCATAAAATTCCTGCCAAAAAATTCACGTGTATTCTTGTAAAACGACATATAAAGCAATTTGATGTTTATTACTTGAAACTATAAAATTTGTTTATGAAAGTGGTGATAAAATGGTTTCAAGTAATAACCATAAAAATGGACCTATGATAACAAAAAATACAGTGAAAAAATAGGTGAATTATTTATATATACAACATGGGCGGAGTTAAAAGTTACACGTTGGGGGGGGACAGAGTTAATTTTCTAGTTTTTGTCACAATATAGCCTAAAAATAGATAAAAAGAAAAATTTATAATAGTAAAAACTCATCACATTATACGTGTCAAATAAAAAATATAATATAACTGTTAAGATAGTATTACAAACTTTAAAACTTTTTAGGAGGTCTGGGCGGGCATTACCCCGCATGTCTCCCTTTAATCCCTGCCCATAATAAATAGGTAAGCTACTGCGGCACTGAACATCACTAAAATTTACTTTGTTTTCTGAGGACATCCAACACATATGATAGGAGAAAGGTTGAAAGCCATCGCACATGTGCTACAAAAACTTCTTGGGACAATTTTGGAAACAGAAGAAGTATTAGAGGTGGATTAATTGTTTGGTAACAAAATGTAGTGCTTTTAGGTTGCTTTTACCAGGAAACTCTGTCTGGACCTACCGTGGTAGCTGCCAACCCTCCGCAGGCTGGGACTCCGAGGGTGTTGAACACCGCACTGCCCACAACAGTTCCAACCCCCAGGTCACTCTCCGTCAGGAACGTGCCTATCAGGTTGGTGAAGAGCTCTGGCGTACAGGTGGCGAGGGCCATGAAGGTGGCTCCAGCAACGTCTTGACTAAGCGACAGGTCTGTGGGCAAACTCTTACTATTAAAACATATGAAGAAACACATCGAGATACTAATTTTGGGCTCATCACCAAGATTTCTGCTGATACAAAACAAAATGTTAAAATGTGTATTAATTATAATTAGATATCTTATATTTTTTTATTAAAATTAAAGGTTAAAATACCTGTAGTACTGTCCGTCATCTTCAATTATTATGGTGTTGATGACTGATGGTTTCGGACTTAAAAGTCCATTCTCAAGTCAGAATACCAGACGATAAAAATTATCCTCAACACTAACATATTGAGGAGTCGTCTTCAAAAACACTTTTACACACACACACACACACACACACGGAGAACATTGTGTACTACAGGTAAAGGTACAGGTACCTTTAACTTTAGTTAAGTGATCTGGAGGATAAAATGGTCAAATTTTTTTACTATTGGTTATTTAGTACTAGCTGACCCGGCGAACTTCGTAACGCCACACAGTAAACACATGTTAACTTTAAGATTGGCCATGTTCTGAAGTCGAATAGCAATACGGCTTCATTGTGAAAGGTTATATATTCTGGGTCGCTGCATAGTGAATAACAATACTGAAACGATAAAACATATTAATATCATTCCCATAAAACAAATAAATCTGAGTGGATTAATTCACAATTTTCAAATCCAATCCAAACCCAAACGAAACCTAACTGTAATACGGCTTTTATAGGAAAGATATACAACAGCTGATTATTATAATAAACGTAATAATATAAACATTGTAATTATCATATAAACACGTGACTTTAATCAGACAGAAAATAAAAATATAAATACATAATCCCCCAAAACCGAAACTATTAACGTGGTGAATAAAGCTGTTCATTTTTTACAGTACACATTTACTTCATAGTTTAACATTAATGAATGATTCAGATGGCATTGGATAGTAAAGCATACGGTATTGCTAATGGAAAGTAAACCAATCAGCTGTAGCTAAGAAATCAAATGTTTTCATTGTAGACAATTTGTAAACAAACTTACTCTCCATAAGGTTAACATTAGAAATTTAAAACGCCATAAAATGGAAACTTATGGGGTTTTCGAAAATATTTTTTTCACTAAAACCTTCCCGGACAAATATAGAGCAACTTCCTAAAATTTCATGGCGATCGGATGAGTAGTTTGGCAACGCATAAAGGACATACATACATACATACATACAGACAGACATACATTCAATTTTATATATAGAGATTAATTAAATACAAGCTATGGATCTGTCTGAGACATTCCGATACAAATAACTCATTCTGATGGTTAAATAATAAAAAACAGTGCATTAAGAACAAAGTTCTTACACTAAATAGGTATATGTGCAAGAATTATTACCTTATTACCTTGACAAATACAGTCAACAGATGGTAGGAAGTAGTCGTTGCAAACAAAGGCAATGACAATGAAGAAGTAGAGCCCGACACAAACGTGGAGGATGATCGCTCCATGTTTCCTCTCGTCATTTGTGAAAATATCAGTCGGGAAGTTGTCACTGGATTCTTCCACAGGCATGCAATCAATTGAGTCATCTGAAATTAACAGTATTGGTTAATTGCATGCATGTTCAACTTAAATAAAATAACTTTTTAGCATCTCTCTAGCAATTTAATTCACTAGGAATTTTCTTAAAAAGAAAATTCTACTTTGGATCTCTAGTTAGAAAGTAACAAGGCCAGAGTTTGGACTATTTCCTTTCAACATCCAAATCCATAGGAATCCAGGTGAGAACCAGTATTGGTTGACTTCATGTGATCGTGTGTTTTGGTTGGATCATATATCCACCATTTCATTGGATTATTAAAGATGACAACTAGCATGTCTTGCCTTTTTTTCAAAGACATATTCGCCCAATGATTGTGATTTCATTCCAAGCATCCCCGCATCGATCCATCAGATCCACAATAGTGTTTAAAAAGAAACAACTAGGTAGATAGAGCCTTATTCTGCCTTTAGCAAAATGTCTGCCCACAAATAAAGAGTGATGGACATGTCCGCCTGCTCCAGACAGTACCTGCTTTGAGATTACCCAACCTATTCCATCAGGTAGAGGTACTTTCTAAAGTGTCCTGATAGAAACCAACAGTTGAAAAAGTTAATTTTTTTTTATCACATGAACCTAGCGTAAAGTCTTCATAGACTAAGACAAAATACCTAACGCCCTTCTACATCATGTTATAGAGGATATATTTAACATATGTGTGTCATCTTTTCATCTACAATTGCATCATTATTAAGCTGTCTATGACAAGATCACAAGAATTATTTAGTTTTACCTGTCAATAAAAAGAGGCTAGATTCTAGGATAGATAATTATATTTGGGGCCAACAGAATGATTATTAAGGCTGAACAAGAGAATGGTTATTTTAGTGGATTGCGTAAGCTGATAATTTTGCTTAAGCAATCCATCCAATTCAAAGAATTAATCACAAATCGATTCATCAACCTTAAATCAAATATTATGTACATAAATATTTTCCATTAAAAATTCAGTCTCACCAAAGTTAATCACAAAAAAAACTGTTTTATTAGGAATTTTTAATTCTAGTTTTTAGTTTAATTTATCATTTCACAAATATGATTTGGATAAAAATATTTAAATTACCTTATCTTATATTTAACCTTAAAACATAATTTAAGGTACATATTCATCCCTCACAGCATACCAAACATGGCATGACTGCAGTTGGAGGGTGATACATTTAAACCAGGGAAAAGAGAAAAAGTAAAAATGTTTGTATCTACTTCCCTGTGGGAAATAGGTTAGATCATGGATATGTCTAAAGGGAATGTTTTAAGTTCATCTAACAGCTGTTCTTATTCTTTTATATTTAAAATTCAATACAGTAGTTCTGGTAGTTTCTATGAAACTTGTTACATGTTTTCCATCTTAAAAATCACCAACACCCCCCCCCCAGAGCTAAGACATATCCATGTCAAAATGCTGTGCTGTGTAAACAGTAATATGATAAATAGTAACACAATACCAAGTACACTAATCAAGCTGTTAAACTGTCTTGAGGATACTTTGACAGTTTGGCTTTATGTATAACGTTAGTAAACTGGTTCAGCTTGTGACATCAATAACATGGTAATCATGCAATCTGAGCTGATCGAGATTGAAGTCTAACCTCAACTTGTAGGTTAAGTTTGGAGTGACTGATCACTGACTGTAACACCCCTACCTCGCAACGTAATACAGTCTTGACACAATGCGAAATTAAGTAATGAAAAATGAAAAATCACAAATATATATGTATAAAAATACAAAAATATAATAATTATATATTTGTGGTCTTTACATGTTTCATTACTTAATTTCAAAACTTGAACTATTCAAGTTTTGAATTCATAGATTTATTATTTATCAACCCCTCCAGACAATTACTATGCTTAAGGTCACAAAAAAATGGTCAAAAATGGTTATCATCTTATTGTCTTTAAACATCGAAATTTGAAGAACAGAGGCAGTAAAATAATTAAATGTGTCTTGCCTATCAGTTTAAATTAAACTTTTGGTTCTGATACATTAAAGTTTTAAAACTGATATAATTTTTGCTAATAATAGGCTAATTAGTCTAACATATTACTATAAAATATTATATTTTTATTTATATAGAAATATGGCCATTTGTGCATAAGAAACACAGTTATTTAGGCAACTATGCACAAAGTAGCACTTTACTGCAGTCAAGAGAAACCCCACCACTTACCAGTGGTGAAATAGTTTCTTGAGTGCAGCAATTATAAAAACACAATAATATCGCAGTAGAGTTTAAATATTTGAAGAATCTTTACAAACAATTTTTATAAAATTTATAAAAAATAAAAATATCATTCTTGGATTGTAATAAAAGTTACGGCTACTTTATAAATCACGGGAGAACTATTCAAAACTTATTTTAATCAATTACAATCAATGTTTACAATCATTGATATATACTACTAGTATATATCAATGATTGTTCCAGTACTAGTATAATACTAGTACTGGAACGGACTTTTTATGGTAAAAAATAAACGATATCAGTGGACTGACCCATACTTTCTTCCCTAAATCAATTTAAAAACAACAATATGTAATAAAACGGTCATATTCTTTAAAGTTTATCTAAATATCATTTCATTTATTGTTTCAAAAATAATCATCCAAACTCTGAAAATACCAAGAGAAACAAAGTTAAATTAATTGTTAGAATTTTATGGGGGAGAAACCCCCCAACCGTTAATACCAAACCGTTTTTATTGTGTTTTGTTGTGTGAAGTGACCTTACGCTGCATACCAAGTTTCATGGAAAACGGTTGATAAATAAGGAAGAAATTTATTTTATAATATTCTCTATAAGAATAATACTGGGCGCTCTCAGACAACATACTGCGTTTATCATGGATAGTAAATTTAACTCTGGAATTTGTTTAGTTTTTTAAGCTGGTTTGGAGGTAGTCAAATCATACTTTACCTTTATTGATTTCGCTGAAAACTTAAAAATTGATTGTTTTGACATTTAAAAGCTCATAACTTTTAAACTGTTATTTTTACAGTTGTGGGTATATTATTTAACACTCTGTGCACTATAAAGTACTAAATTTTAATCTAAATCGTGATATTAGTAAATGTAGGAGAGCAGTAACTAAATTCGGTATGTGTGCAATTAGTTTCTTTGTAGCTTTATTACATTTTATATAATACGTTGTTATAAATCAGTGTTAAGATACGAGATCTTAGAATGAGGAATATTCTTACTGTGGTGACGACATACGTGTTATTATAATAAACGTTTTTCGCTCTCCTGTAAAGTAGGCATTTTCCTTATACGTGGTATTAGACTTAGGCCCTCGAATATATTACTATTGTCATATCATTGATTTTACTTGGTATGCAAATTATAATTATAATTTGAGTTATTAATTATAGTAGTAATTAATTATAATTATAGTTTTTGCCCATTCAACTCCGCTAAAACTATAACATATTTATAGTGAGTGAAAAACAAAATATAGTTAATTTGTTGGAAGTGTACACTAAATCAATAAAGAGTCATCGAAACTATAAAAATAAGTGACGATAAGTTAGTTTTCTTTATAATTTTCATAAATCAACAATAGGTTAATAGGCTGTTTAGGTAAATGTTTTATTTATTAACTTTTCTCTTTACGACCTCAGGCTTAGACGTTAAACTTGAACTTGAATGTAAAGCGACTCCTAAGGTAAGTGCTAGGTACTACTGAAGTATACTATATTTTGAATGTTATGTAAGACCAAAATAAAGATAATTGATGAAACAAAGTGTAATTAAAGACAGCCATTTACAAAGAGGCAATAAAGATAAACGTTTATTTCACGAAAAGATAGCAAAATAGATAACTAACGTGTGCAAAACTTGTAGTCTCTTATTATACCATTCTGGAATTTTTTCCAATACTATTTAGTATTTTATTTAATCATACGTATTGTGCAGCATTTTCGTTAATGTCTTTAAAACTTAATCCTGGTTTAGGGCGTTTTTACGGATTGTATCAGTGAAAATCGCTATTTAATTATATTCAATGTAAATGAATGTTATTTTTTATTCTTTAGGTGAGAGTCCAAAAACAATAGTCGTTAAAATTTTTATATATATATATATATATGTTATATATATATAAATATTATATATATGTGTCTGTTAGCACGATAACTCTCGTAAAAATGGTCCGATCGAGACCAAATTTGGTAGAGACGTGTATTCCTACAAATGCTCGGACGAGTTCGTAAACCAGACATATCGGTCAATGGGAACGGGGAGTTTGGGGGGGTTTTGTACCCCAAAATGGGGTTTTTTGCGTTTTTCACATGTAGTTTTTAAAAATTTCTAATTTTATATTTCACCATTAGAATCAGCTTAAAAAACTACACAATTAAGTTCCTTAAAGTTTTTCTCTATCTCTAATGGTTACCGAGATATTAAAAAATCTAAACACAGTACATTGTATTGTGGGGCTCCAATGTTAATCTTATGGAGGATAGGGAAAAATTAATATTTCCCATATTAATGAATATTTTTGGATAAAACTTGATATTTAGCTTCATGTGGTTAAGATCTATCCATTTACGCTTAAAAATCATTGTTTATGTGTTCATCATGGCAGCAAACCTGCATACTCTTTTCCCATAATAATTATATAGGGAATAGGCAAACTCCTTTATTTATGGACAGATGTTGATGAAAGTTGGTATAATGTTAAGATAAAAATTATTTATGGTAGAAATGCCTAATTTCAGTGTTCCTCACAGCAGCAAACCTGCACACTCTTTGCCTTGTTAATCTTATGGAGAATAGGCAAATAATTTTCATGTTTATGGACAGATTTTTTTTAAAAACGTATATTTTATTTTTATTATTATTGATTTGGAAATTTTATTTTGCTGCGATCGGGGTTTATTACGATTTATTAGTGAAAATCGCTATTTAATTTAAAATTCTCAATTGTACAATGAATATAGTTAAGACTAAAAAGAACAAACAAAGAATGTGCATTTTATATTTCGAAAATTTAGAATAAATGTTTACAAAAAGTTATATTATCAACGTTACAGATTATTCTTATTGCTTCCTTTTGAAGTAAAAAGAAATTATGTGTTATGTGCTAGAACCCCATAGTAAAATACTGTAGATTAGCAAAATTTTGTATTTGAGGAAAATATACTTTTCAAAACACTTCTAAATTTACAGCAAATTTTAAATATCTTAACAAGATCCGGCTAAAGCTAGTTTTTACTTACATATTTAACATAGGAAAAATGAACAATACCCAAAAATCATAAAGTTCCAGTTCCTAATTAATTAAAAGAACTCCTATTGTAAGAGAAAATCATATCAGATATTTTTTCCAAGTTTAGAGACGAATTATTATTGCTAGCACAACAATCATTGAGCATTAAAGATCTACTAACCAGATGTTTTACATCACTTTTAGAATTACAGTTAACTTCAAGACCGGAATAATCAACAAAGACAAGTCCTTCTTCATGAGTACCTTCAAAATAATACAGTAGATTGATACAGATATTAAAAAGGATTAGCCCAAGTATGGAGCCCTGTGGGACACCATAGTGTACTTTCCTAACTAAAGAGAACTGGCCATCTTTGTAGACAAACTGGTTTTGATACTTTAAGTATGATAAGGTTAGGCCATCTCCTATCACCTCCAAAACCATAATTCCTTGCCAAATAATCAAGTTATCATTACTTGACAAAATTTACGCAACAAGGGGAAAATATTAGTATTATATGTAGGCCTATTATGAGGATTCCTAGGAGACGTTTTTTTTTTGTAAACTGGTAGTTTTGGTAGGCCTGCCGAATAATATTTGATCGAACTTTTATACAGAAACAGAGATTATTCCTTGCATATTGTCTTTAGATTACTGCTTTTAGGTTGCGATTAGAGGGGTTTTAGTTTAAAAAAAAATCGTATGTTATTAATGTCAAATTTACTTTATCGGAAATTATTTCATTTACTGATAACTAATATTAAACAGGTAATTCAAAGTATACCTTATGTTTAGAAGAGATAATAAGAGATCGAAGCGCTAAATATGCGTTACTGTAATTTATTTGTCCCATTACAAAAATACATTTTACCAATAATAGGATATGTTAAATTTATATACAGACTAGCTGACCCAGCGAACTTCGTAACAGTAAATAATGTAAACTTTAAGATTGACCATGATCTGCAGGTTAATATGATTACGGCTTCGTTGTGTAGATCACGGGCTAGTTAATAACAATACTGACACGATAAGACATATTAATAAGATTTTCACAAAACAAATAAATCTGAGTGGATTGATACAAATTTTCTAATCCAACCTAAAACCAAACAAAACCTAACTGTAATACGGCTTTCATAGGAAAGATAAACAACAGCTGATTATTGTAATAAACGTAATATATATAAACATTGTAACTATTTTTTATTTGGCCAACATATAAACACGTGACTTTAATAAGACAGAAAATAAAAAAAACAATAAATACATAATCCCCCAAAACCACAAACCTTTTACGTGGTGAATAAAGCTGTTCATTTTGTACAGCACATATTTACTTAATAGTTTTAAATTAATGAATGATTCAGATGGCATTGGATGGTAAAGCATATTGCTAATGGAAAGTAAACCAAACAGCTGTAGCTTAAGAAATCAAATGTTTTGACCATAGAGAATTTGTAAACAAACTTACTCCCCCATAAGGTTAACATTAGAAATTTAAAATGCCATAAAATAGAAACTTATGGAGTTTTAGAAGACAATTTTTCTCTAAAACCTTCCCGGAGACATATAGAGCAACTTCCATGCATAAAGGATAAAGGAAATGCATAAAGGACATACATACATACATTCGTTTTGATATAAAGAGATATTGTATAGCAAAGGTAATAATATTGATGAACAGTATTTATTTTGCTTTCAGATTCAGACAGTTGGTTTGTGTTATTGTTTCATTTTTCAATGCCAATGACTGACACATGCCAAGTAATAATTAGCACACATTATGTAGTCAGCTCTACACTCTGTCAATGTCATTTCCAATGTCTAAGTATGGTTAGTTTTGTAATATCCGTAATCAGCTGTTTTCATTCGTTGTTTACATTTGTTTGTTATGGTTTTGTTTTTTTTCAATATCGTCATGACAGTTTCTTTTACTTGGAAAAATCTCGCAATGACTGAGCCTATCTATACTATTCCACGTTTTTTAGTTTAGCAGAGATTAGTTAAAACTTTGAAAGCTTATCGGTAGATAAAGCAAACTATGGTCGATACAAAACTCTGTAGGATGAGAAGATTTTAGGGTTTTGAGATAAATACGATATGAATAATATAATATTGATACCTCAGATTTATTTATTAATCACGGTAGATATTAATTACTTTCAACCCTTAAACAGTTTGTTCACATCTTTGATACAATAGTAGATATAGTTTAGAACTCCTAAAGTGTTTTACACCTTTCTATGGTCATAAACACCAATAGAAATACGACTCTTATCAGCAAAACATACTAATAGTAGATCATTCAAACGTGTGAGTACTCAACACACATTTTAATGAGACAATGGTTTTCCATTTTATTCTATGCTTGTGTTTATGTCCATAGCAATAATAATATATAATAGTATTTCAGCGACATTTACATTCCTTTGAATGCGGTTTTCCAGTTTTCCTTGACATTTAATACATCAATTTATATCTGTCTTTACTTCTTGTAAATGAATTACTTGAAATTATTTAGTGCTACCAATGTTTTACAGCAAAAAGTAAATTATTTATTTTTTAATGTATTAGAATGTATGATATATTTTCATACCGCATTTAGTAAAACAAAGAAACGTAGTGTTACTGTATGGCATAAATATTTAAAAATTATTTCTCATGTATGGGCTCTACAGTGTTCCCGAAAGGTCAGCCTAGTCCAATTTTTGATCACACTTTCCTGCAGCTGGGGACGAAACCCGTGAACAGCCCGACGAGTTATTTTTCCAAGACATTTAGAGTCTGTGGTTTGGCAGCATAGACTTTAACTTGACATTTCCCCCTGAAAAAGTCTGTTAAGTTGTATCAAACGACCGTGGAGGCCAGTTAATGTTACATTTATAGGAAATGATCCAGACCCAACATTTCTCTTCGAAGTATGTGTCCCAACCAACATGCTTTTCTTCTCCTTACCGTTGTTATCAGTTTGCTTTTCTCCTTTATTTTATTTACTACATCTTCATTTCTCATTCTATCCGTCCACTTCACCTTGAGCTTCCTTCTCCACAACCACATCTCAAAGCTCTCCAGCTATTTCTCCTCCCTTTTTTTAATTGTCCATGACTCACATCCATAAAGCACCACACTCCAGACAAAACATTTAGCAAATCTTTTCCTCAACTCTAATGGTATTTTTTTGCTGTTAACAGACCTTTCACTTTCACGTAAGCACTTCTCCCTAACGATATTCTGCTTCTTATTTCCTCCGTGCAGCTACCATTCCATTTGACCAAACTTCCCAAATATTTAAAAGTTTTCACTTGTTGTATATGAACTCCTTCTAAGGTTATGTTAACCTGACCTTCTTCTCTTTCTATTATCATCGAAAAAGGTTGGCTTTTAAAACTTTTCAAGGTGTCTCTTGAAAAACAATCCCTTTTGTCCAAATAGACGTTTGAGGTTCGCCAAGGCTTGTCAGCCTAGCCTAACATTGATATCGTTACAACACCCGTTTACATGACAATGCGGAGAGGTGATTCGCAGAATGCACTCGTCGGTGAATGGCACTGATTGACGACTAATGAGCGCTTTGTGTCGGTACAGTATGCTACAGTATGCTACAGTATCGACGTCGTCCACCTGGCCGGGCCTCGCCGCCAACCGGACACCTACTCCTACAGTAGGCCTACAATAACACACCGTCGCTGCCGGCGTCGCAGAAGGAACCAAAACACTGTGAGAAACACCTTTGTATGGATATTTGTCATGGTAATTTATTCTGAAAAGAATACAATCCAGTCAAAACTTATTCTCAACGAAAAATTAGTGTTTTGTGCTCGTTTCACATTGTCACCTTTCAATAACGTTTGTAAACGTTTCCTCTTGTATAAGATGTTAGACATTTTCAGGTGTAATGCTATTGTTGTTATAATTCCAGGAAAACATCGGTGAAATTAAACGTACAAGGTTTTTGATGATTTTAAAGTAGGTACTAACTTTTCTTAGTCAGGAATATGAATGAGTTTTAATGTTACAAGAAGAATGATATCAAGTTTCAATCATTGTAGAGTGGTCAACGAAGTTTAAATTAATGGATTTTTATAAACAAACATATAATGTTTTAAGCAAACACATTTTGAAATCACATATAACATTACAAGGCGGTCCTTAATAATAACATAATTTATTATTAAGGATTAGAAATATAAATAGTAATATAATTAGTTAGTTTAAATGTGAAAACTCATAAGGAAGATTGAATTAATTTGTTAAAACGACTAATACCAACCTTTCTCGTTTTACCAGAAAGTTTTGCATGATTTAAAAGGATTCCAGAAGATTACTGTTCTTGAGACATAAGAGTACTTGTGAGTTGAAAACAGTGAAGCAATATATTGCCTGAAGTACCTCAGGTTTCAGGCTCTGGTGAGATTTTTCTGCTACCAGCTTAAGGGAAATATTTAGCTTAAATGTAATGAATTTATCTTTTCGACGGACCAGGGGACAGTAGCCTATCCCTCGTTGGCAGCACTGCTTGGTCAAGTACTTAATGTGGATTGGTATAATATAATATATGTAATATAATAACCGTATAAGATATAATTAATATCTGTAGCTTGAACTTTCAAAAGAAACGTACTGTAGTTGAAAACACAGACGCGTTGGAAAAGTTTAATAATGTGAATAATGTGTATTGATAATTGTCCACTCCAGAAACGAGTCTTTAGGCATAGGTGTGATCAACCCAAATCTACAGAAGTAGTCTATATGTGACCATCATCCTCACAAACGACATCACAAAGACATAGTTTAACTAGATTAATAAATAAAATTAGCTGAAACATTGTTATCATTTTAAACTAATAAATTATTATACTTTCTGAGTTGACGTTTTAAATTGAGACATGAAATTACATGTTAGTTTACAACAATTTCAATTCGAAATAAAGTGTAATAAATAGAAAGTTGAAATATATAACCTCATTATTTGTTTTTTTAACACTGCCGTATATTAATTTTTATATTCCATAAATTTTTTATCAGATCCTTTTTGAAAGAAAGATTAGACGATCCGAGGACTAGATCGAAAAGCCTTAAGGGATTAGACGAGGTTTAAAATTAAGAAATTTGTTATTAGGAAAATATTTTTGAATCAAATTAAACTAAAACCTGTCTTAGGTTTAATTTTTTCACATGTTTGATAATTCTAAACTTAATTTTGACAATTTTTATCATAGCAAAAAACATTATCATGTCATTATACATTATATGAATTCATTTTACCAATATAAATAGGCCTATGCGGGTATAATACTATAACAACTATATATTCAGGTTATTTATAGTCTACTTTTAAAAATAAAAATTGAAAGGTTATCTGGAATATACATTAATAAGTTTTTGAAATTTATTGTTAAACAATTATAAGTACGTAATTAAAAACTATTACTGAAATAAATTAAACATTTTGTAAATGTTTGTATTTTTTAGTGCAGTATGAGTCGTTGTGATGATACGGTACTTATTTTATAATTAATTAATACTTCTAATAAAACGATAAAACTGAAATCATTGAACCATAGAATGTCTTTTGACTTATTTCTAATGAAAAATGCCTTTCGTTTTGAGAAATATTATTTCTATAATTGGGCATCCAATTTAGTAAAAGATTATTTTTATGAATAAAAAAAATCGGACGAAACCTAAAATACAATGCAAATTAACATGTTGTATGCCCAATAGACGTTAAAAGCTTTTGTGAGCTGTATAAAAATGAAGTCAATATTGATTAAATAAATAACGTAATACCTTCAACAGGAATATTATATTAATCTAGCTGTACCGCTAATGCAGATCCAGTAATTAAATCAACAAGGTAGTCTAATGAACACAGCTGATGTGTATTTTTCAACGATATTCAATTATAAAAAACAACAACGAATGATACTTCATAATTTAGTTTATTACATATAATACTTTTAGTATTTCACATGCAACACGCAAGGAATATAAAGTAATATATGAGGTAATTATTAGTATGACTAACTATGAAAAAAATGTGAATAAGGAAAAGGAAATGTATTTCTTAGATGCAGAGATGGAAATGAGCGATATACAGGGTGTCTCACCTAGAGGGATTTAAAGGATTTTAAAATTGATTTCTAACCTAAAAATATGGCCACCATTTTCAAAATGGCCGACAGCTTGTACATTTTTTATGGAACACTCTATATCTTCTGGTGTTTTTGGATATAAAAGATAATTTAAACTAGCAGGTCATAAACGACTGACTATCAAATTTGCATGCAATAAACATGTAGTGAAAAACAAGCGGATCAAAAATATGTTGCATTGTTGATCAGCTGTTTTTTATCAGTAGTTTTCATAATGATTATTCACAGTTGCTCGTAAACTTTTATAGTTACGCCGAGATTATCAAGAGTAAAAACGTCTTAAAATTACCTGTCCTATTCAAAAACACCGTAAAATATAGGGTGTTCTAGAACACATTTTCAAATTGCCGGCCATATTGGCAAATGACGGCCTTTTTTTCTGATTTGAAATTATTTTAAAATCCTCTAAAAATTAAAGAGGAGTCCTCCATAAGAGGTTTGCTGTCATGTGCATAGTATAAAAGGTATTTGTTCACTTTAGGTGAGACACCCTGTATAATTACTGGTGAGCAGTGCACAGAAGGTAGAGAGAGACATTGTTGGAAGCGTTCATTTGATATTCTAACGAGAGAGCATTGGTCCGAGGGCGCAAGTTGGCTTACAACTTGAGGTTAAACTTCGATTAGGCCAGATTGCGTGATTACCATGTTATTGATGTCATGGGCTGAACCTGTTAACTAAAGTTTAACCCAACTACCTACAACTAGAATAGGATCAGTTACATTGTGATCATTTACAGTGATTATTATTAGTCTCGCATTTTTGAAATTAAAAAAAAAACATAATGAAAACAACAAGTTTTACGATAAAAATCGCACAAACTACTGTAAATGCCATGAGTTTAAAATGCCCTCAAGCAGCAGACCTGAATACTCAGCAAAATTACAAATCAATTATATAATAGTATAACACAAGTTTTATTATCTGTCGATACATATGAGAGTTATTTTCCTATTCTCCATAAGATTAACTTGGAAGAGAGTATGCAGGTTTGCTGCTGTGAGGAACATTGAAAGTAGGCATTTATAGCCTAAACAATTTTTCATCAACTTCTGTCCATAAATAATGGAGTTTGCCTATTCTCTATATTGTAAAAGAGTATAAAATTTTGTAGTTTTTTAAGCTGATTCTAATTATTGTAAAAGATAAAATTTATTTATTTTAATTACAAACTATGAAAAACGCAAATAACCAACTTTTGAGTACAAATCCCCACAATCTACCCGTTTCGGTTGACCGATATTTATAGTTTACGAACTTGTCCGATCAAATGCAGGAATACACGTCTCTACCAAATTTGGTCTCGATCGGACCATTTTTACGAGAGTTATTGTGTTCACACACACACACACACACACACACACACACACACACACACACACACACACACACACACACACACACACACACATATACATTTTTGAATGACTATGGTTTTTGCCCTCTGGGCATCTAAACAAAAAAAATTTCATGGTCCCGAGCTTAAGTCTTGCCATGAGACATACTGTAATAGCTTCTTCCCTATGGGAAATTCAGTAATGAATTGCAAACACAAAATTGATTATAAAACCCCTTAAATTAGTCACTACAGTACCTGAATTGCTACCGCTGATTTATAATGTACGATATAACACTACACTTGGTAACTGCAGAGCTATCGGTTGACATTTACAGTTATATTCAAACTCGACGTCATTTACAACAATGTGTGTATTGGATGTCATTTCCTCTTCTAGAAATACCTCAACTTATTCAGTGCTTTTAAAATATAATTTTAATTTCTCAACCATATGCATACGGTGCTTGAATGACACGATTTGTTGATGTTCTCGGTTTTAATTTTGAGGAGTTTTGAGGAGGTTGATCAGTACGGTTTCACGCAACCTTGACAAGATATACTGAGTAACAATCCAACGTTTACAGCCGGGCGGGGCCTCGCATCAACTACAGATATGAACAACCTTCCTAGAAATGTTCTCACAGAACATGACAAACATATTATTGGATGTGATTATTAAATACTAGCACTAAGCCCGTACTTTGTACGGGTTGTAGGATACTGAAAGAAGAAGGATTATTGTACCAACATATAAACCTGAAATCATAACAAAGCGGTACAAAAAAGATAAATAAATACTCAACTTTATTATTTAGCATTACTTTACAATTAAATAGATTAGAACATTTGTATACGATTATTCAAGTTAGTTATATGTGTTCAAATAATTGTTAAAAATTGTATGATTTCGAAATCGGTTTAAAATCAATGACCAATTTCAACTAACTAATATTGATTTCAATTTGACAGCTGTTTGTTTTTCTTTAAACTAAATCATTAAACTACAAAGACTGATTATTACCAATAGGTGATTCATTGAAAAATGTGACTAATATCGCGCAAAAGTGTGTTTTTAAATGCTCGTATTAGCTTTTTAAGTTTCATTGTTATCAGTTCTTCCGTTTTTTCAGGGAAGACGGCATAAAATGCCTCCTGAAGCGTTACAGACACACAACAAATATACAGACAAACAGACAGACAGACACAAATTGAGATAAGGCTTGTTTCGGCTTCTCTAACGCACGAAACATAAAAATAAGTAAAAAATGAACAACTCTCGCAATGTACAGACTAAACTCTAATTTTATTTATATGTTTGGAATATTATTGGACAGTCAGGTATAGTGACTTGCACCTGTATATTCCATAGAATAAAATTTTTTATATTACATGAAGGTGTACTGGTCATTATAATTTACCCCTTGATTCTACCCTTGGATGAAATTTATACCTTGCTATTATCTCATATATATTCTAACCTCCTAGATGCAAAAATCAATGCAAAAGCTTAGACATTGCCATGAGACCTGGGGTAGGCTTTTTCCTTATGGGAAATTCCCTAATAAAAATTATTTATATTAAAAAACCTGCTTGCTCCTTTTCTATATAATTTCGTAAGGGAAAATTACTCCAGAAAGTTGTAGGCCTATGGCTTGACGTCAAATTATGGAAGAGGGTTCAAACTAACAGTCTTAATTCCATGCATGCAAGGAAAAATTCAATAAAAATAAAGTCAACGAGAAATCAACTTTAACGTAAAAATTCCCCCTTATTGATTCGGGCATATTAATATTTCAAAGAAATATTTTAAGGTTTTTACTTTAATAGTGCAGAACAACCATTTATATACGAGAAACAATACTTTTATTTCTATACTTTTATGATACTGATTAAAAAATTTGCTGAGTACGCAGGTCTGCTGCGACGGGGGTACTTTATTTATATATTTCCATAGTTAAACCTAAACTTCCAACAAGCGATCAGTTCTGACATCATTAAGCGTAAAACACCATAATTTATCATTGTTAAATCAGTCAGAAAAAATCTTCCTCTTTTGATGGGTGCTCTTAATTCGTATATGTTTGATATGCGTGTGTCGTATACTCGTAGGAAAGGAAACTCTATAGCACTGAAACTGTTACAACGGGTGAAACACATGTGAAAAATTTTTGTATGAATCCGAATTAATGATTTAGAACCATGTTTTTATCAGCACGGCTCTCTGAAGTGATGTTTTCATCTGTACTAGTAGGCTTTTGTTTCCGAAGCCTTCACTATACAAATACACCGCGACCTCCAACTCCAATGGAACAGGCGGAGAGAAGTTATTCTCTAAATATGACCGGTTTCAATGTCGTACGCTAAAATACCGGTTTGTTTACAAAGAACACTGTATTGTTTGTGAGTACATTATTTACCTATACATAATTATAATACAAAAGTAAATTTAAATATTATAGGCTTTGATTAAGGTCTTTCAGAGGTGCTAGGGTTCGAATCCCGACCATGAGCAATCCAATATGGCTTTGCAAATGTGTGGTATAGTGGAGTGGAGGGCAACCTTAAATAAACGGTGAGCAGCTTGGGTGGAAGTTGACGGCATTTGTAGGCTAAATAGGGATTGCAATGGATACCTGTTTTGCTTTTATAGTTAGTGATTATGGGGGGACACGGTTTTTTAAAATTTGAAATTAGTTTTGAATTAATTAATTAATAAACGTAAAGAGACGGACGTCGTCCGTCCTAGGGCCCCAATAGGCTAATAACACGTGTCCTGCAATCGATTTATTAATAAAAGATTACTAGTTACACGTTACTTCTAAGGCAAGTGTATACTTGTCTTAGAACTATACTTGCCTTTATCATACTACCGTATGGTAGTATGATAAAATGTAGGCCTACTCGTCCGGTAAATATCATTATGTATACATTTTGTTTCCAAAAAAGGCCTGATAATTTTGCATGTCATTTGCTAAACTAATAATAAGTAGATCCTGGCACACGTTATTGCGCCCAATTTGAGTTCTATTAGACAAATAAAGCTATTAATCACAGCTGTTATTTTGTAAACACTAAATTTATAGAGCCTGAAACTGCGCCCTTTTATGCCCTCTGAGTCTCAACCCTTTGGACGGATTTGGACCAAACATTCTTGAACAATGCTTAATAATGCCTGAAAGTTTCATTACAATCTTTCGATTGATTCCGTAGTATATAGGCAACATACATACATACTTCCTCTTTAATATATTAAGATTAAAGTTAAACGAGATCACACGCAGCACTCTGGCGTGCGTAGAACGAATTTCCTAGAACTTATATTATAGTGACTGAGTATGCAGATTTTCTGTAATGAGGGTATTTTTGCATGGTATTTATAAAGGCTCTTAGTTAATAAAAAACACCTACCAAATGTTTTGAAATTACCTCGATAGTTAAGCGAGTCATACAAATTTATTTATCCTCCAAAAGAATCAAATGGGCGATGAGTACGTAGGGCTGCTGCTGTAATAAATGTTAATTTTGGAAATTTTATGGGTTTAATGATAAAGCATAACTAGATGGACTTGTATACAATATTTTGGAAGAATACATCAGTAAGTAAGTGAGTTATTGATTTCTAGTGGTATTCTCCTTAAGATTTACCGTGTTGTAACCGATTGACCTAGAGTCATGATTTAAAAAACTAAACTATGTTTTAGCTGAATTCAATGGTAAAAAGGGAAGTTAGATATTTTCAAAAATTATATATAAATAAATTGAAAACCCCATTTTTGGGGTACAAAACCCCCCAAAGGTGCAGTTCATGTAGTCCGATTGCGTTGCCCAACGAACCCATCTAAGATATTACAGGAAGAAACACTTATACCAAAATCAATAACAATCAGACAATAATTTCGGCCGTTCTCGTGAAATTTTGAATAAGCCTCCAAAACGTTTTCAGGGAGTTTAGTAATGAACTTCTATCATGGTCCCGGGCTTAATTGTCACCATGCGAGTAATGTTGATAGCCCACTTTTCCATAGGAAATTCACTAAAAAATAAAATAGCATTTATAATTTAATAATTTTGATAAGTTTTTCCAACAATTCGTTTAATTTTCCAAATGTCCCAATGCATTTCAACATTTTTAGATATTTAGTATAAGTACCTCGACTTGTACTTTCGTGTCGTATTGTTACACGAAAGCTTGGAATCAGATCAGGGACCAGTCAATCGCGTATCCACTCATTTGAATGATGTGGTCGCCCTTGAAACTTGTGTGCGGAAGTTAACTTGTACAGACAGTATGCATACAAACATCTTTGTTTGACTCTTTAAAGGATAGGTAAAGCTCTGACACCCGGTACATTTCCAAACAATAATTACATCGTTTTATTTCTACATAGTTCTTTACAAACTATTTCGTATCTTCTTAGTGAAATTCAACATGTTATTTGTTGAAATATTCCCATCTATTTTTTTGCACAAGCGATATTTGCTAGAAGTCGTTTTGTAGATGAACTGTAGACAGTAAAAAATCGCCTTCATCTTTGATGAGGAAAATTAATTTTCGGACTCAAGCAGAACTGTTTTGTGACAAATTGTCTCATACTGGTTGAAAAGAGTATTAAATAGTATCAATGGAAGTATTATTTTAATAACTAAACGAGAACTTAACTGGAGTAATAAACCTTTTGTTTTTATATACTGATACTGGTTGAACGCCTATAATCCCCTTATCGCTTACGGAGATTTATATAAGCTGCAAGCTGCATTTTGCAGCTTGAGGGGTTTCCCAAACATAACAAAATTATATCTTTACTCGCATAAAATACTGTTGAATATTTTTATTTTAAAATTAATTCTGAGTATTTATTCGCTTTCTGTACACGTTATGTTTAATTAACACAGCATTAATTATGGTGTATTCGTTATTTGAGCCAAACGAAATATATTTTTATATTATGAAAACCTCATACTCTAAAACAAGCACTGTTCAAGCAAATTTATTTTCTGTCTAGGTAATTAACTTTTTTTGTGTGAAATGGGATATTTGGGTATGAGAAATCGATTAGAGCAGGCCTTAAGGCTGGGAAAAAATCCACGCTACAGCCCTTCAAAGTATCCATGTTATTGTTGTATTACTTTATTGTAGCTGAATCTGACCAAAACAGCTGATTCAGGTTGCTTTTATTTTTCACAGTAAAATTCATAAACGACGTTTTTTTATATTTTTAGGTTTGTTTAAAAGAAACGTTTTAAAGGATGGTTAAATTTAGTTTAGTTTATTTTTTGATGTGGATATGTCTAAGCTCTAACGGATTACCAATATTCATGCGAGTACAAATTTAGCAAAATTTGTACGAGTGACGTCATTTACGCTTAGTGACGTCATACGGTCATAAGGAAAACTGTTTAGAGGAACTGAAAACATTTCCTTTAGGCATATCCGTGATCTAACCTACTGAATAGGGATTTTGAGGAATGTTTTTTTCGTTTTTTGTTGTTTTATTTGGCAGGTGGTAATTCTTTGTGAGTACCCCCGCACCTGCGAGGGTTGTTTGAAACTTTACGACGTTTAACAGGTCTTGAAGATCATAATTACAAGGAAACTGTATATAAAATTAAATTGCAGTATTTCATTTTGTTTTGACCTTTTTTGGGCTATAAAAACTAATTTGTAATTATTAATTAACCATTCGTGAAATATCTTATAATCATTATTGAGTTTTGTAGAAACCCATTTTGATATTTTCGTGTTCATAATGTTGTGTCACATACTCTTTATCCGTTTCATCAAATATAAACACAACGCTCTGTTTACGTGTTCTTCCCATTGCTCCCGCGCATGTGACCTTGTCGGTATCTCATAGTAAACGCACAACACTCTCAGTCAACTGTAATTTTATTAGTTGGAATCGTGTAAAAGTAACATTTTTATGTTGTTACCAGGAAACCATGATAAGAAGAGACACCATGGATCAGGGAGAAAATATTGTATACCAGGATGAGAACGCTATGTAACAGAAGGGTGTAACAGACTACTGTAATAGTCTTCTGTCCAAAAAACCGGTCAAAGAATAGTCATAATTGTTTAGTGAAAGCTGAAAACCTAAAACCCTAAAAACCAGATATATAGGCAAAATATCGATCTTTATAACTTAAAAAATGGAGTTCTAGAATGCAAAAATAGGATGTATAGGAATATATTTAACAAGTGATAAATTTGAGATAAACACGTTAAGCTTTTGGGCATTCTATCACTATAAATAAGTAATTTCTTTATTATGTTACTTATAATCTCCATCCATAGGCTCTGCTTGAGCTATGGACAGACAAATGTGCCATATAATGAAACGTGGTTCTGGTTAGGTTATTTAACTTGAGATATATGAGGTTAAATCAGGTCAGTGTCTAAAGTGCTGGAATCAATCAGACCGCTCAGATTGTAAAATAATAACTGACAATACAATACAATACTTGACTGGGATGGTGGCGTCATCCTGTAATCAAGCTACTTGGAGGTCACGAATTGTGAATAGTTGTGAACGATGGTCGGTGGATGTAGTGTTCTCTTGTGTGGATTAACGTCCGCATTATTGAATACTACGTTAATCCGCAAAGACCATCCTCATAATTAGACCAATTCGTAATTCAGAGGCCGTGGTTTGGATTCCATGTTAAACTGTAGGTCCCTTATTTGCCATTGGATGTTGGGCTATTAATTAACAGTCCTGCCTAAGGAACTTGTCAGCTTTAGTCAGTAACAAGACTACAAGATCGCACCACAATCATCTTACACTCATTTCTAATTCATACTTGGCTTAAAATACCTACCTGGGTAGGTTGCCATTTCAATAATCTAAATCTAAATAAACAGACGAAAAACCAAAACCTGGTTTCGATCGCAAAGGGATATTATAGCATTTAGCCAACATTGGATCGAATAGGAAATCACAATTATGTTGTGCAACAGTTTATCATGCATTGAAAACGACTATTATACTGTTATATGAATAACATTGATTGTTAAATATGTTTTTATTCATGAATATTTAAAAAAATGAAGTGCTAGAGAAACATGGCTAGTACTCTTTAGCTTTATGATAAAGACATATTTTTGTTAATATTAATTACAAGAAATAAATGGGTAGTATGTTTATTTAAGCTACTTTTTAATAACAAAAAAATGAGACTAGTAACTTATAGTTTTATATATACTATGCAAAAATATGGTTTCTTGATATTTTGTGAAAGTGAATGCAGAAAACAAGGTACAAAATAGATACAACACATGGTCTGTGAAGTCAAACTAGTCGTGTATGTTGCATGGGTTTTTTATATAATAGTCTAGACTCAAAAAGATATTGGCACATTTATCGGCGCAAGATAGCAGACTAGGATACTGGAAGGGACAGTCTCGCAATCATAACGATGACGTCATAGTTGTGACGTCTCTATTGGGCGGCTTGGCCCTCTCTCGTACACTTGGCACTTCCATGAGGTGACAGACACAAGGCAAGGTGAAACGTTGGTATACTGTACAGATCACGTTCGGGGGCCAAGGCTTGATAATTAGCCCGACATTTGGATACAAATTTAATAAAACCTTCACTCCCAGAATCAACTTCAAATAATTTGCATAAACCATTTATTAAATTAAAATTAATCTATTAAGTATCAATCTCACTATTATTGTGTAAAAGGCTTTTTTCAAAACTCTATTATCGCAGGACCAATTTTATAGATTGAGGTGTCGAAAGTTTGGTATTTATTTTTAGCTTTGTATAAGTAAAAGTGTTTGTAAAAGTATAGTTTCCCCCATAGCATAACACATCTGGAAAAGCATGTAAATATGATTAAACACAGAGTGAAAAAAACACAAAATGGGATTGCTCATGGTCGGGATTCGAACCCAAGCCCTTCCGAAAGGCTACCACGTTTTACTCGTCAGTGATTCGCAGTAACGCTCTGGGCTACTAATGAATAGTATAACAGAGCGCTTAGTTGGATATAAAGCATACTCTATCGGCAAAATAGTGAACTACATGAGATAGTTTCGAGATTAGAGTGTAGGGGGCAGCACTGAATGTAGTTAACCATGTTCTTGATAGACGTTACTGTCGTCGAATAGAGCTGATTGTTTTTTTTAATTAGATAAAAAATTGGACCTGAATGAACTTTACACTGTTGACGCTAGAGTACGAACCATTAGCTCATGTGACTCAATTTTTTGTTAGTTCACACACCAACCACCTTCTTGTACACTGCAACTAACCATACGACAAGAAAGAGAAAGAGATATCCTCTAACTCTCAAGCACCTTTCTCACATGCTTAAGTTATATTTCTAAATTTATTCATTTAAATTCTTGAACAGCCAGGTTGGAGTAAAGGTAACGAGTTAATCATTGAGAGGCACCGAGGCGCCACGCTCAGCTGTTCCCCACCTGGGTCAACAGATGACGCACAACTATTGTGTGTATTTTCGCAACTCGACAATGACAAACTTGTTTGGCTCTTCGTGGAGTGTGCAAAGTCACATGGACCAATTCAGACCATGGAATACTTCATGGAGCTAAATATTATAGGAATTTATTGTTGTTATCCTTTGTCCGTAAGGTAGTTTCCGTTGTGTAGATAGAAAAGACAATCTGTATCAACACATTTAAGATTCATTCTTTCCCAAAAATAATAAATATTTCGATAATTTTCACTGAAATGTAGGGGTATTAAGCCAAGTGTAAATACAATATGATTTTATGGTGAAAGGTGATTGTGGAGGGGACGATCTCGTAGTCTTGTTTTCTAAGGCTGACATGTTCCTTAGACTGTTAATTAGTAGCTCAACAGCCGATGGTATCTAAGGGATCTATAGTGTAACGTGAAATCCGAGCCACAATTTTGCCTCTGAATTACGAACTGGTCTAATTATGAGGATGGTCTTTGTGGATATAATTCGAACGTTAATCCACACCAGGGAATATCGCATCCACACACCATTGCTAACCTTCCACAATTCGTGACCTCCAAGTAGCTTGATTACAAGCACTATACGCAGTATTGTTGCGATAATGCTTGGACACGTAAGAATTTGGTGTCATGGAACACATACAGGATGTTCATTAAAGTCGGGGAAAAACTTCAAGGGGTAGTAGTACTCATCAAAATAAACAAAACACTTCCCATAACCATATGTCGAAATATCCTTTGTTTAGCCGCTAGCCGCTATTATGTTTTTTATACAAAAACGTTATATATCAAGAACCATTTAAGATACAGAAACCAAACCTTACACACATATTTACTGGCCAAAGAGAGAAATATTCTCAAAGTATCATTTAGTTTACTTTTATACTTTTATCTCATGTAGAATTTATAAAGTTAATGGTTTTTTGTAATTTTAATTAAAAGATTTTTAACCACCACCATTTTGAAAATATTAAAGCAAACTAAATGATACTTTGAGAATATTTTTTGTCATTGGCCAATAAATATGTGTACAAAGTTTGGTTTCTGCATCTTAAATAGTTCTTGATATACAGTATAAGGTTTTTGTAAAAATAAAAAATGACGGCTAGTGGCTAAACGAAGGATTTTTCGACATATGTTATATAGGAAATTTTTTGTTTATTTTGATCAGTACTATCACCCCTCGAAGTTTGTCCCCGACTTTAATGAACACCCTGTATATGCTTGATTTAGACCACTTATTTATATGATAAATGTATGAATTAGTGTAATATTTTTGAAAAATACGACAGTATTGAATTATAAATTTAGTTTATTTTGAGATTCCTTTTTAAATTTCTCATTAAAGTACAGGCATAAGATATTAGACGAGTGGCTGTATATGTTAACACATTACGCTCGTTTACAAATTATCAAGCACAACAACAAAAAAACTTTATCGGATCTCACGTTAAACCGGACCCACAGTTTATTTAATCTTACACTGAATCTTACATCTAAAGGGAATGTTTTCAGTTCCTCTAAACAGTTGTCTTTGTAACTATTTGAAGTCACAGTTTTAAATTTTTGTTTGACGGATTGCCAATAAGTACCCTTCCCTCCCCAGAGCTAAGACTTATCCATGCCAAAAGGTGCCGTAATAGTAATAATACCGTAATAGACTTTAAATATAAGAAGTGTTTGAAAACATCCTAAATCTATAATATATTTATGTTGTCTACAATAAATACGACATTTAAAATGTCTAATTAAATATCTATATTTATAATTAAGTAATAATAATGATTTATAAATATTCCATTCATTATGATTAAATATACAGTATAAACCATTTTGGATTTAGTAAACATGTTTTGACATGGATTTGTCTTTGCTCTGGGGGGAGGGTTTTGGCTATTTGCGCGACCAATATTTGAAACAGTGACGTCATTTTGTTAGAGACGTCATATGGTGAGTAACGTCATAGTTTGGTTATAATAACAGCTGTTTAGATGAACTGAAAACATTCACTTTAGATGTATTCATAATTTAACCTATTTACCACAGGGAAGTAAATACAAAACTTTTTACTACCATTATTGATACAAATTTTTAAAATTTATAAAACCTTATAATGTAGCTCACTGACCGTTTTTTGTTATACGTGTCTGTTGTTGTCATGTTTATCACATTTACTCTCTCACTCTAAATTCTAAAGTCAAACGAATTAAAATACATTGACTAAGTAGAATATAGTAACGCGCTCATCTGGCAATCCGTGGATAGTTAATTTGATCCCAGGACTAGAAATATAAATAGAAAGTCGAAGAAAGGTAATAATATTTTAGGTCAATCACAGTGGCGACGTCTTGTAATCTAGCTACTTGGAGGTCACGAATTGTGGATAGTTATAAGCGATGTAGTGTTACCATGTGTGGATTAACGTCCACACTATTGGATACTACGTTAATCCACAAAACCATCCTCATAATTAGACCAATTCATAATTCGGAGGCCGTGGTTCGGATTCCACGTTAAACTGTAGGTCCCTTAGTTGCCATCGGCTGTTGGGCTATTAATTAACAGTCATATCTAAGGAACATGTCAGCCTTAGTCAGTAACAAGACTACAAGATCGTGCCACAATCATCCTACACTCATTTCTCATTCATACTTGGCTTAAAATACCTACCAGAGTAGATTGTCATTTCAATAATCTAATCTAATCTAATTTAATCAATCAAAATCGTTAAAAAATCTATTTGGGAAAACATCAAATAACAGAAATTAGTATAGAATAATAAAACTACGGATGAAATGTACCTGATGTCCACAAATGAACAAAATTGTACGCTTGTTCATAAAATATTTGAATAATCAATGTCACTTGCTTTGCTTAGACACAGTATTTAGATTGAGAACTATTTCAAACTTTATCAAAGATATCAAAAAATTATATTCCATTTAATACGTAGTTTTTACATGACACTGTACAGAAACAATGTAAAATAGTACCTAGCTTCATAATTACATCACATTTATACTCAATTAAAAAATATGAAATAGTTATTTATGTATAAAAATCAACGTCAAATAAGAATATTAAATTTTATTAGCAGCCTTTGTAAACCTTATAAGTATATTGAAATTTAAGTGGAATGTAGTTCCCAACTGACTATTTTTTTGGAGGCTAAGTTGTCATGAGAACACTCATTTCCCCTATTTCTGTGTTTATAGTTGAACTACTCGTAGTTGCTATAGATGAACTTATCTTATAATTAGTTCGTTTACGCTTTTCTGGAATGTTATTTTCAATTTATTTTGACACATAGGTCTTTGAGATCAATCTGTCATTGTAATCTGTCAAACTATTAATTTATTGAAAATTTTTCTGATATGGTTTAAGGTGTTTATTCGTTCTTGATTAGTATTATAGGCCTAAGCGGACACTGTCATGGTGTGTTAATGGCGCCAACAGTTCTGTTCCGTTTATATAATTATTACTTAAACATTTTTCACACTTGCTGTGTAAACACTGACACCATTCTACTAAGCCAATGAGGGCGCCTCTGGATAATAACTCCATAGTGACTCAAAATACCCCCGTCGCAGCAGACCTGCGTACTCAGCAAATTTCCAAATCAATAATATAATAACAATAGTATATGAAAAGTTTTATAAAAATCTGTCCATAAACATAAGACTTATTTGCCTATTCTCCATAAGATTAACATGGGAAAGAGTGTGCAGGTTTGCTGCTGTAAGGAACACTGAAAGTAGGCATTTCTACCATAAAAAATATTTATTTTTGACATTTATACCGACTTTCATCAACATCTGTCCATAAATAAAGGAGTTTGCCTATTAATATGATTAATATGGGAAACGAGTATGCAGGTTTGCTGCCATGATAAACACATAAACTATGATTTTAAGCATAAACGGGTGGGTATCAACAACATGAAGGTAAATACTAAGTTTAATCCAAAAATATTGATTAATATGGGAAATATTAATTTTTCCTTATCCTCCATAAGATTAACATTGGAGCCCCAAAATACAACGTACTGTGTTTATATTTTTTAATATCTCAGTAGCCGTTGGAGATAAAGAAAAACTTGAGGAAACTTAATTGTGCAGTTTTTTAAGCTGATTCTAATGGTGAAACATAAAATTTGAAATCTTTTAAATTACATGGGAAAAATGCAAAAAACCCATTTTTAGGGTACAAAACCACTAAACTACCCCTTCTGATTGACCGATAGGTCTGGATTACGATCTCGTCCGAGCAAATGTAGGAATACACGTCTCTACCAAATTTGACCTTGGTCGGACCATTTTACGAGAGTTATCGTGTTCACAGACACACACACACACACACACACACACACACACACATATATATATATATATATATATATAATATAAAATTTTAACGACTATTGTTTTTGGTCCCTGGGCACCTAAAGAAGAAAAAATAACATGGTCCCGGGCTTAAGTCTCGCCATGAGACCTACGGTAATAGCTTCTTCCCTATGGGAAATTCGCCAAAACCAGTTCAGTATTTACACATTGCACTGTTAAGATTTAATTAGTTATTTCATTCTCTAAAACAATAAACCAAAATATTGCACTTAAGTTAGACATACATCAAAAGTTAAAGAACTAAAATGCAAACGGAAAACTGAACAAGCTACACTGCTACCAGGAGTATCTTAAAGGGGTTGCTAATTTGGATTAGATGTATTCTTACCTCCAAAAAGTTTAACGGAACGATGTGACTAAAGAGTAGCGGTTGTGAAACATTTACAGGTATCTTGACATCGTCATCAAGAACAAATTCTTACCCTTTAGGTAAGAGGAAGTGTATACAACAGTCACATCTCTTATCAAAACACGTTAAGAAAGAATACTCACTTGTTTGGTTGGCAGCATGTGTCGGTGAAACAGCTGATAAACAGATTGCGAGAGGTAGCAGCCAGAGGTAGCGTACCGTCATGGCGGCCCGCGACGCGAGACTGAGGCGAAGGCTAGGTTAGGACCCGACCCGTCCATGCCTCTGCTACATATGTGCGCTGGATTATGCGATAACAGTAATCAGGGAAGTGGAAGTACTTGGCGATCTGCGGAAAGAGCTAATTATCTTCTTTAGATACAAATTTAGCTTTGTTTTAAAATGCAGTGAAGATATTATTAATATTTTTATTAAACCTTGGGTTAAACATATCGACGTTTTCACTACTTATGTCATGGGACTTCAAAAAAACTATTTGAACCAGCAAGCAATGGAAATATTCCAGTAGACTGAACAAAATGAATTCACAAATAAAATAAAGCAATAAAATAATTTAAATTAGAAGCTGAATAAAAATATTATCAGAAAAGGAAGTAGAAGAAAACACTCCTAGCGAACAATAAAAATTCAAATTTCATCAATTGATAAATTGTTTTAAAGTAAAGCTATTTTATATGAATCAAAATATCAAAAATCAAACAGAGAAAAGCTGGTAGTAAACTATCATATATAAATAAAAAAAATAAAATATATAAATTCAAAAAAGGGCTATCCGAATAATGACGGGAGTAAATAGGCGAACGTCCTGTCGGAGTATTTTCTATGCTTTATTAACCTACTACAAACATCTGGATGTGAGAGTCCCAAGTCAGCTAAAATCAACTGTTATACCTAAAAGCAACACTGTTACTTAAAACTCAATCAGATTGGAAATCTAAATGGCATAAGGAAAACATATTTGTTGAGTTTTGTAAATGTTCAATAAGAGACTATTAGCTTGAAAAGTATCACCTTCAGCCAATATATTTGCCTTTAAATGTAGTTGCAAATCTGGAATATAGATGGATTCATTAGTACAGAAAAAGTTGTCATCTGAAAAATGACTTTCATACAACTACCATTCTACGAGAGGGCATTGGTTAAAAATGTGAACAAAATTGAACCCAGGATTGCAGTTAGCTCATTTGCCAGAGCTCAAATTATAACGATTTTCATCTAGAAAAAGTGGAGACAGTTAAGATTGATAGATCAATAAAAAATATTTTAAAGTTAAATAGAGAGAATGGATTATGGGAGCAGCACAAGGTAGCCAAATCAAGGTGAACACTGTTTGTAGAAAATATTCATTTTACAGCAAACTTTAAAATTTGAAACGCTACCTAATTTTTATACTGATTAAAAAGCTTACGGTAGAAAAACTTTGAAATGTCTTGGATAAATTTCTTTTCATGATAGTTTTGGTATATTTTTAACTATTATTTATTAATTAGCAATTACTTTTTTGGTATTTTTTTTGAAATTTCAAAGTTAAAAAAATATAATTTTAAGACGATGAGAGGCTGTTTTACTTATACTTTTACACCTTTATACAATAAAGAAATTAATGTAGGACGTCTCAAGCAAAGAAAGGGGTGATCCGACACAAAACAATACACAAAGCAGTTGAGCTCTATCCGTTTTGCCACCACCTGAACAATTTATTTGTGTACTCCTCAATAGACATGAAAATAATGGTTTAGATTTTTGAAAATCTTCAAAAAAATTAAGGCAGCAACTCAACTGCCAACTTTATGCTGAAATTAGTTGAACTTAAATTTCCTGCTAAGATAAAGTTTTCACGACAATCTATTTGATACTTGTATTTGATTGTCACATTAGCTTTTAACTACATACCAAAATGCTATTCATTTAAGACATTTATAATGATCGACCAATTTGAATGATAAGCCAAGAAGGTCATAGTATCTAATCCAGAAAGTACATAGTATTCCACAAAGTCCAGAAATCAAGAAAATATTCTTAAAATAAACCTCGGGACGAGACCAAAACGATTATAATGGTAAGCAGAGCCTCAACAAGTGAGATAACAGATGAATCACTTAGCGGCCTCTTGATGAGTCTAAATAATTAATATGAAGATTGTCCGTTTCGATTAACGCGTGCTTATCACTCACTGCACGATAAGGGGCTCGTGACAAAGGGATTATGGGAAAACAACGTGTACCCTCGTTATACGCTAGCCAACCACGACCAGCCACGAAACTGGGTCGATCCTGGGCTGATGACGTTTTAATCATTTCTTTATCTTTGTCTTAGGTGGCGCAGGCAGATGTTATCTCCTTATTACAAAAAGGGGGAACAAATACCTCTAGGTAATTATGTGCCAAAAGAAATAGGAATTATTTGCTACAATTGTTAATTAATTATATGTGACCAAAATACATTTTTGGACACATTGACTAAATTTAGACAAAACTAAAGAAAACTAAAGCGTTATGTTTAATCATATGCCATTGATAGAGTTTATTTGATTAATATCTAGTGGTGTTGAAAAATAAATAATAAAAAACGTAAACAAATATTTTGCTACGAACATATCTATATTTTTCTATCAAATTTAAATATGAATATGAAGAATGTATATACACTATATATGTTCACAAATATACATTTATTTACTAGCTTTAACAATTGGAAACATCCAAGACAACTATAAAATACCATTTTAAAATAGTATAATTTTGAAATAACTTAAAAAAATTTGATCATATTTATTTTTCAATCTTCCTCTTATAAATATCACTTTCTGACTTTCTTCAGAAAAGAGTCTTACGTACAAAAAAGGAAACGATATCTGATATGACGTAAAGTTATTTGCTTAGTCGCAGTGTGATTATTTCTTATAAAAAAGGGGTGATTGTGAAAGAAATTAAGAAATTTATTTTCAATTGTTATTATTTTAATATATTTTTACAAATATTAAAATAAAACAAAAACATTATCATTGCGAAATATTATCTATCACAATCTACAATATAAAATAAAAAAATGTATATTTTAATACATTATCTAGATATTTATGTTAAAAAATATATACATCTATAAAAAAAAATCCAACTAAAAATTATTTAATAAAATTTATAAAAAATTTATTTTTTTTTTTTTTCTTTATTCTTATATCTCAGAAAAAGCTTTACTAAATATATAAATTTTATTAAAGTAATTTTTGATATTAAATTTTTTGGATATTTCTTGATTATTTTTTTATCGACCCTCACAGTCTTTATGTGAAATTTGTATACATGTTTATTTATTTGCATTGGTGCATTTCATTTTAGCATATTTTACATTACATTACATCAACATGTAACTTGGAAACACGAGCTTGAAAATGCTTCACAGCTTGAAAAGTTGGTGTGAGGAGACCACTGGTTCTTAGCACCAACTGGCGAGTTCAACCTACAACTTTCGATGTTGGCTATTCTGGTGGACAGGATGGTGGATGGATGATTCTGGTGTTGTGGTTAGCTTTTCTCTTTATTTTGTAGATATTAAAAAAAACAATATATGAAAATCGTCACATTAGTACATGAGAAATTGAGAAAAAATTACCGTCGAGTTTTGACTAATTAATCCATAAGTTAATAATAGTTTAGATTAGATTAAATTATTGAAATCGCAACCTACCCAGCTAGGTATTTTAAGCCATTTATGAATGAGAAATGAGTGTAGGATGATTGTGGCATGATCTTGTAGTCTTGTTACTGAATAAGACTGACATGTTAGACAGGACTGTTAATTAATAGCCCAACAGCCGATGGCAACTAATGAACCTACAGTTTAACGTGGAATCCGAACCACAGCCTCTGAATTACGAATTGGTCTAATTATGAGGACGATCTTAATGGATTAACGTAGTATTCAATAGTGCGGACGTCAATCCAAACAAGAGAACACTACACCCACAAACCATCTCACAACTATCCACAATTCGTGATCTCCATGTAGCTGGATTACAGGACGTCGCCACCGTCCCAGTGTAAACGGTGAATTATACCTGTGTTGTAGCATGTTTTGAAATAAATTATAAAGTAAACTTTACAGAAATACAATATTTTACAGCAGTGTAATTTAAAGAAAGGTTTAAACTATTTAAAGTGCAGCTTTTCCTCTAGAGCAACGCAGGAGGATGGGAAAGACACATCGGTGCTGGGAACAAGAGTCTACCATAACGGGTAGAGGACCAGCCATTATTATTCCAAGTGATTGGGCAGAACAGCACACGCGTAACCATTAGAGACAAGTGGGTTAATGTAGGGCTTGGTTTGGCAGGACGGCTTCTCAAAACTTGGGATAGGTGTCAAGAGGCCACAACTAGGCCGCTGCGTGCGCTTACTGTCCGCAGAAATATTGGCATCTCGCTTCATCCAATGGCAGATAGAAATAAGCCATTAAATACGTTGGTTCATATATGGAGTCAACAATTTATCAGAAACAATATACACCAATATACAATAGTGTGTCCATGAAAAACGTTTCAGGACTTCGGTGAGTGATTAGGTACATTAAAAGGAAGAAAAATGTCCCAATGGTGGTATGGCCTAAAACGCTTATTTTCTCATATATCCGCCATTTTGTATTTTTCACAAAATATGTTTTATTTCAAGCTTTTTCTAACGGATCATTTTAAAATTTGGTATGTGTTTTACACTAGTAAACTACTATTATTAAAAAAATAACTAGCATGATTCAAGCTCAAAATTCAAAATGGCGGTCATTTAAAATTTTAAAACTAAAATACTTTGAAAACGGTAAAATACAATGGCCGTGGTTTTGGATTTTGAGCTTGGATCATGCTAGCTATTTTTTTAACAATAGAAGTTTTCTAGTGTTAAACGCTTACCAAATTTCAAAATAATCCGTTAGAAAATGTTTGAAAAAACAATATTTTGTGAAAAATACAAAATGGCGGATATCTGAAAAAATATGCGTTTTAGGCCATACCTCCATTGGAACTATTTTCTTCCTTTTAATGTACCTAATCACTCATCGAAGTCCTAAAACGTTTTTTTCATGGACACCATGTATAATCTGGCATTCTCTAGAAGACAAAGCTAGTTTACGAATAAGTCAAACAAATTCCCACCTCTTTTTATCTAATTTTGACCAACATTGTTGCGAAAATTTATCTTATTTCAGACCATAATTACAATATTTCACAAAACCATGAACATAAAGATGTCTCTTTGCTCTAAGCAAAAGACATCTTGGATTGCCCAAAGCGATTTCTGCACTGTCATCTAGCTGTTGGTCAATTACCTTCTATTTACATTTGGTTATGTTTGAACTTGTTATGTGATATCTTAGGTTGGTTTAGATAGAAATATTATATATTTCTTTAAGCTTGAAATTTAAGAAGTTAAACGTTTATTACGTCTAGTAATTTCTGAACATAACTGATTGGGTTTTAAAACCTACGAAATAAATTCAGGGAATTTCGTAAACAGACAAAAAAGCGACACCATCGTATCAGTTTACCCATAAAATATGATTCTAAGAGTTTAAGTAATTTCACACGTAGACCAATACTGAAAACCCAGATAAACTGAGATAAATTAGGTAAGTTAATCTTCCAAAAAGGCAACAGATATTTTGAAACTACGATAGGGTATTGGAAGGGTTTGGTTGAGAGGTTCATTGGGGTGAATATAATGGCATATAATGGACGCAGGCAGGGGGTCCAATACGTCACAGTAGGAAGCGAAGCAGTAAGGGCTTCTAACCAGACATACTATGATGCATCGTTGTATTGTTGTGGAGTAAACATAGATACGATAGTCATAAGTATAATCATCTAGAGTTACTTTTTTAAATTAGAAAAAACCCAGGACTCATGACGCCTTAAACTACTAAATCCTTCATTTTTACAAAAGAAAATACTAGTTGACTCTTAATTTTTATAGTATACCAGCTGACCCGGTGAACTTCGTAACGCATAACAGTAAATACATGATGAATTTAAGATTGGCAATGTTCTGAAGTCGAATAGCATTACGACTTCGTTGTGAAAGATTAGATATTCTAGGCCGCGGCATACTTAATAACAATACTGAAACGATAACACATAAGTTACTGTATTAATAACATTTCTACAAAAAAATCTGAGTGGATTGATTCATAATTTTTTTATTCAACCTAAACCTAAACCAAAAAACCTAACTATAATACGACTTTTATAGGAAAGATATACAAAATCTGATTATTATTATAAACGTAATATGTATAAATATTGTAATTATTTTTTATTTGGCCAACATATAAACGCGTGACTTTTAATCAGACAGAAAAAATAATCCCCTAAAACCGTAAACTATTAACGTGGCGAATAAAGCTGTACATTTTGTACAACACATTTACTTCATAGTTTTACATTAATGAATGATTCAGATGACATTGGATAGTAAAGTATATTGCTAACGGGAAATAAACCAACAGCTGTAGTTTAAGAAATCAAATGTTTTGATTGTAGAAAATTTGTAAACGAACTTAGTATAAGGTTAACATTAGAAATTGAAAACGCCCTAAAATGGAAACTTACGGATTTTACGAAATTTTGTTTGCTAAAACCTTCCTAGACAAACACAAAGCAACCTCCTAAAATTTCATTGTGATCGGATGAGTACTTTGGCAACGCGTAAAGGACATACATACATACATACATTTATTTATATATATATACTAGCTGACCCGGCGAACTTCGTAACGCCTCACAGTAAACACATGTTGAAGTCGAATAGCAATACGGCTTCATTGTGAAAGGTTATATATTCTGGGTCGCTGCATAGTGAATAACAATACTGAAACGATAAAACATATTAATAACATTCCTATAAAACAAATAAATCTGAGTGGATTAATTCACAATTTTCAAATCCAATCCAAACCCAAACGAAACCTAACTGTAATACGGCTTTTATAGGAAAGATATACAACAGCTGATTATTATAATAAACGTAATAATATAAACATTGTAATTATCATATAAACACGTGACTTTAATCAAACAGAAAATAAAAATATAAATACATAATCCCCCAAAACCGTTAACTATGAACGTGGTGATTAAAGCTGTTCATTTTTTACAGTACACATTTACTTCATAGTTTAACATTAATGAATGATTCAGATGGCATTGGATAGTAAAGCATACGGTATTGCTAATGGAAAGTAAACCAATCAGCTGTAGCTAAGAAATCAAATGTTTTCATTGTAGACAATTTGTAAACAAACTTACTCTCCATAAGGTTAACATTAGAAATTTAAAACGCCATAAAATGGAAACTTATGGGGTTTTCGAAAATATTTTTTCACTAAAACCTTCCCGGACACATATAGAGCAACTTCTAAAAATTTCATGGCGATCGGATGAGTAGTTTGGCAACGCATAAAGGACATACATACATACATACATACAGACATACATTCAATTTTATATATAGAGATAGAGAGAGATTTCCATAGTCTCTACGATAAACGTTTGAATGAAAAACAAAATATCTGTCAGAGTTGAAAAAGTTTTTTTTTTCAAATGAAACTAGTTTTAAAATATACAAATTTAAATCTCATGAATGAACGACAACATAATTAGTCAAGGGTAGCAGCTGCTCTGTTACTCATCAGTTTTTAACACTTGCAAATGATTCACCATTAGTTCCGCTCCCCGTAAAATTCAACCATAACGCAAAGACTTCTCTTGTTTCGATTTAAAATAAGTGTCGAATAGGAGGCAAAAAGGATAACATACATGTTTTATTATATTGAATTTTAAAACTTAAAACAAAAATAAAAGTTTAGATACCGCAATAATTTAAAGCCAGGAATTTAACTCACTGGCAAAGTCACTACGCATTCACGACGCATTTACAAATTCAATAAGAAGTGTCGGATAGAGGCATCTATTGGCAGTTTAGTGAATTTGTTAGACACCATTGCCTTCGTGTCCGTGTTGCCCTCTGGGGAAAAGAAACCGAACCTGCTCACCCAGTTCACTAAACTGCCACTAGTGCATGTCTGATAGCCAAGTATCTCTATGATTTGGCACGGTGGCTGAACCGGTTAAAGCGCTACGCTGACGGGTTTACCATTCTAGAAATTCGGAATTTTTGTATTTTTTCAAATTTTTATACTTAATATTTTAAGAATACATAAATAATTATTTTTATGTTACAGTTAAAGGTAAAAAGGTTGTCAGTTCTAGGGTTAATCAACTCTTTCTCACCAGTAAGTGAATGGGTCCCCCGGAACCTAGTTTAGAGTTATCAAATGTAGAAAATTGAATTTACCGTGGAGTCTCACGGAGCGCGCCAATTCTGACAGACAAAATCAGGGTTGCAAACTCAAATATCTTCAAAACCAAATACACCACGATGTAGTTCGTGGCGTCTAGAACCTTTTCCACTAAATATCTTCGTTTTTTGGTTTTTAAGATACGTTTTTAAGAGCTTTTACTCTTACTTGACTAAGATAAGTATTAACTATGATAGTGACTGATATCTAACGAAAAGTTAAAGGATCCAAATAAAGCCCTTCTTTGCTGGTCAGTTATGTATCTGATGACGTAATCACCTTAATGGGGCAATTTAAAGGGGTTTTTTTAGAGATGTGCACCTAACACAAAGTGCCAACTGTTCATGAATCTGACAGTAAACATCTAGGTAGACTTGTCAGGGTGTGTTACATACCAGCCGAGGAGAACGATTCATTGGAGTGGAGAGGTAACCAACTATTCAGGATGACTCTCTGATTTATTATTGAAGCACAACCTGGGAGAACAACACACTATGCCAACTGTTCACAGAACCGACAGTAAACATCTGGGTAGAGATGCTAAAAGGTGTTTCACACTAGCTTAGGAGAGCGATTCATAGATGAGTGGAGAGGTAACCAACTATTCAGAATGACTGGCTGATTTATTAGTGACGCACAACTTGAGAAAGCAATGTTCAACATCGTACTTGGAATACTAATAACTTCGATAATTCGTTTTCTTTGCCAGAAATATTAAGAAACCCAATTTAGTTTGTTATTCTCCTCCCAGTATTACTGGTTTACATTCTTTGTTTTACGAATAAAACTGCAGTGATGTTGATTTGCCCTTTTAAAACCAAATGTACTAGATCTTGTCCTTCTAGAGACTCAGAATGAATAAATACCTCCGTCACAGCAGACCTAATATATGACAAGATCTATCAATATCTGTCTATAAATATGAGTGTCATTTGCCTATTCTCTATAAGAATAACATGGGAAAGAGTATGCAGGTTTGCTGCTATGAAGAACATTGAAAGTAGGCATTTCTAGCATAAACAATTTTTATTTTGACCATTTATACCAAGTTTCATTAACATCTGTCCATAAATAAAGGAGTTTGCTTATTCCTTATATAATTAACATGGGAAAAAAGTATACAGGTTAGCTGTCATGATAAACACATAAACTATGATTCATCATGAAAAGATAGATCTCAACTATATGCAGGTAAATACCAAGTGCAATCCAAAAATATTGATTAATAAGTGAAATATTTGTTATTTCTTATCCTCCATAAGATTAACATTGGAGCCCCAAAACACAACGTACTGTGTTTAGATTTTTGAATACCTCGATAACCGTTGGAGAGAGAGAGCACAGAACTAAATTGTGCAGTTTTTTAAGCTGATTCAAATTGTTGTAAAGGATAGAGTAAACAATTTTAAACTACAAAAACGCAAAAACCCAATTTTCGAGTACAAACCCCCACCCAAACCACCCATTCTGAGTAAATGTAATGTGTAAATGTGTCTGAGTAAATGTAGAAATATACGTCTCTACCAAATTTGGTCTCGATCGGACAACTTTTATGACAGTTATCGTGTTCACAGACACACTTACATATATACTATTTATGTACATATATACATTGTTTTTGACCTCTGGGCACCTAAGTCTACATTCGAACCTCGGATTATAAAGGGAGGTCGATACGGCTAAGCTACCTATATATCTTAATAGAATAAAGTCATTTAACTAAGGGATCTTAACATTTATTTGTTAAGCATTCGGCAAAAATATATCGTAGTAGATTTGTAAATAACTAGCAGTATGCTCGTTCTTTGTGCGGGTTGTAGGATTTTGTATTATGGGGAGAAGATACTTAATAACATGAAAAAATTAATTAGATTAGAAAATATTTATAATTACTAAAATTCGATATACGTCAAGATTACATTTTAATATGATATAATTTCGACGTGAATTTAAAATCAATAATCAACGTAAACAAACTATTATTCATTTTAATTTGACAGCTGTTTGTTTTTCTTTCTATTAAATCACTTTATACATCACATTTTCTCAAAATTAATGACCAATGATTAAACCGTTTAATGTTAAAACTACAATCACAGCTGATTATTACTAGTAGGCAACTCGTTGAAAACTGAAAGCAAAATGTGATTAATATCGCGTAAAATCGTTATATTCTTTTAAAGGGGCGGCGAAAAATTTGAAGTATCTAAATCCTTTCTCTGAAATGTAATTCAGTTCTCCTATTTTTTAGGAGAATACGGCGCAAAATGCCTCCTGGAGCGTCACAGACAGACAGAGAACCTCTACAATTCGAATTTTAATAACGCTAACCTCCTCTATTCAAACTCCCAATAATACTTCCTGTATATCGAGGTAAATTGGCTTCCCCTGGAATATCGAACTAGCGAGTTTCGACTGCACGACTCGTAGCGAGCAGAACAGAACCAGGC
Source organism: Nephotettix cincticeps (assembly GCA_023375725.1). Lineage (NCBI taxonomy): Eukaryota > Metazoa > Arthropoda > Insecta > Hemiptera > Cicadellidae > Nephotettix > Nephotettix cincticeps. The sequence goes on from CM041790.1 coordinate 10,993,635, forward strand.
GGCAGGTCAGCATCGGTGCCTGGACTCCAGTGACCTTGGCGCCGCTCGGGTGAAGGTCATCGTGCCTTGCAAACATCTGTTACCTGTGATACAGCTGCTGGAGAGGTGGGAGGGTTTTTATAACACTGGGACACACTTTCAAGTAGACAAGTAACAACGATCGACAGCACTAAGGGTACTCGTACTGGTTTCGTTTTACACAAAAAGCATCCCTAAATTTCGTTAAAACAATTGGTAGCTTTCTCAGATTAGAAATTATAACAAACCCTTGTTTAACACGCTAAGAATATAAAAGTTTTAGTCACAGTCATTAACTTTTATGATTTTTATTTTACAACAAGTGAAATACAAATCTCAAATAAGAAATGTCCTGGACCACCAGAAAATATTTTTGGTTTATATAAGACATTTTAACATTCTTTCAAGATGATTTAAAAAATCCCTTTTTACCTAACTTTATCTCCCCACATAAACTGTACATCTGGGCTTGTAACGTATCAACCAATTTAGAGTTAACCTAAGTGACAGTAAAACGTAGAAAATATTGACAACCCTGGAATTCTAAACGGGCCAGATTTATGGAACGGGTCCGCCACGCTGCCAAACAAGTAAAATATGTAAAATAAATAAACCTCCAAATAATTAGGTCTATATCTCAATTTGTTGAAACAATAATAAATCCAATATATGGCCGATTAAAGCTTTGAACGCACAAACTTAATCGAAGTATCATACAAACAAACGGCCTGCTGTACCTCTGGTAAAAAAAAGAAGACGAGTTGAACATTTTGAAGTACAATCCAAGACTTGTTTAAAAACATAGAGAAGTCCCAAAACACTTCAAATAAGTAATATTCAGTTATTAATTAATTAGTTTGTTCAAGATGGGTATACAAGCTCGCCCAATTATTATTATACAAACCTACATAACTTATAAAGAATCCACGGTATGATGTTAATAGGGGAAATAGTTTGAGAACTGCGTAAACAACCATATTCGAATTACTGATGAATCCAGTATCGTTTTTACTTTACACAATACAGTTGAAAACAGTTAACAAATAGTACAATAGGATATAAATAAATACCTCCATAAAAATTTACCACTTATAATATAATTATGTATGAACATTCATCGAAACAGTACTAAAAATAAACTGTAAAATAATATTGAAAAAGATAACACGATTTTATCCTACCTGAGATTTGTAGAATGTTATCGAAAAAGCTATAAGAATCATTAGCAGTGAATCATTTAGGAATTTGTGTAAATCTACCTTTAGCCATTTTATAATTTTAACCTTGTCAGAAGACGTTGAATCAAGTCATAACAGTTGAAAGGTAGAGATACCTAATCATAATGCAAGAAGTTATAATTACATTTCGATCTCAAAAACATTGATTAAATCGTTTTCTAAACTTCCAGCAAGTGCAGGTGTAACATTGATAAATGGACTGCCAAATTACATAAAATTGAACATGGGAAATAATTACTACAATCAAAAGAAATAAACACTAAAATATTTTCTAATAAATCAAACTTATCATAATATTTCCGATTATATGGACCGTTTGTATATTACGAATTTACTAAATAAATTTTAATTTTGATGTAAGGAAATAGTGGAAATATTTGAGACTGTAGTATTACGTTTAGATAAATTATGTTTGGTACTATTGCATTTTAGTGTTATTTAATTTTGTTATTTTCAAAAACTCTTGTTGACTTATTGTTATTATTGTAATATTATTGTTATTCTTATAACGGTTGTTAATCCCAAACATTTAAACTCTTTAGCCTTTGGATGTGGGCCATTGTAATGCCGAAGGTCAGTTGCAGGTTGCGAAGGTCAGATCAGTCGATTTGCCTTCAGTAATTTTCCATTTTTCAAGGTATTTCCAAAAGCAGTCCAGTTCTGTTTGAAAGCTTTCTTGGCTACCTTAAAGTTGAGAAAAGTTCAGCATCAGTATTAAGAGTACTAAAATCGTATATTTACTCATAAGATATCCCACAATTTCGATGTGACCAACGTTTGATAGGACTCGAAACATGATACAGTACCAACTTGGGTAAAATTCCCCTCAGTTTTGTGAAGTAGTAAATGGAATAAAATTGCAAATAAATGATGATATTAAGCTGTACATTCGTTACAAGTGTGCGCCACAAAGTGTGTCTGTGTGTTCAGCTGCGGCTGTATGTCAAGGTTGTCGTGATGTTATTACTTCAGTATGTCGATTGGATCACATGATATGCATATTATAGTACAAATATATTTTAGATTCTGATTTGAAAACTTATACGATATTAATTAAATAGTACTTTTCATAGCTAGGAGCGAAAATTGCTCTTTTTGGTATGCAATCGTGTACGACGCACTTTTCTCCAGAGTGATAAACAACTATTTTTATATTACTGTGGAAATAGCCTTCTAATCTTTACAAAAATAGACGACATAATTTCAGGTTAAACAAAGTCGTCATTGATGTTTACATATTTGTTGTTATCCTTACACAATATTTTAGATTATCCTTTGAAGATAGCCTAAAATATCGTACATATCGTATATTAAACAATATTTATAATGTGCCGTAACAAATTTTAAGAAGATTTAGATAACCGATCAGAGAAATGTATGTTTTCCGGACAATATGACGAAAATGATTTTTTACACTTTTAGGATAAAATAAAAAGTATTATTCCTCACCTGTAAAACAAGATAAAACATTAGTTAGTTTCTAAATAACCTCATTCAACTTAAATTAACCCTTACCAGGTGGCTAGCGCCTTTAAACACAGTACAGTAGGGTCGCACGACGCGGCTAACGGTCTTAGACGCAATCAGTTATTTCGCCATATTTACTGAGCTTTAGTTCGCGAAACAACCGATAGAGTGCATGGTGATGTTGCTTTTGCCTCTATGCACTCACAAAACCAATATTACGACTTTGTTGGAATATTTAGTGATTGAAATCCGTTGCTAGGCGAGTTTGTCTAGTATTCTTTCGCTCCCGTATTGCGGCTTACGCTTATATACGCGAGTCATTACGGCCAGCTGTTTTCACTTTAGCTAACCTTGTTTGTTGACATTTTTGTCGATTTATTGTGATTTAGCAGTCAATAGTGTATATTGTGTGAATGTTTTAAATGTATAGGATTTACTAACCAATTATTATTAACTGAAATGGCTCATCTAGACGAAACAAGTTACTTTTTTAGTACCTAAAAATTGTCTTAAAATCTTCAATAAATAAAAATGAAGAAAATTTCTGTGTTTTAATTTATTCAAGCTACCTAAACGAAAAAGAACATTGGTACATTAATATTTTGAATTTTTTTACACTAAATAAGCTGGGACCGTGATTTTTAGTAATGCTTTAAGGGTTTACAACTCGACTACCTTTATACACATTGTTACATTGTTATGGGACTGATGCCCTGTATTTGAAAATTCCAGTAATGAAAAATCATTAACTTATGGAATTAACTGTGACAAAACTTCATTTTAAATATTAAAACCAACAGTTTTCTGTAATAACAATGAAATGAATTTAATCAAAGAACATGTAAAATAATAGTTTGAATGGAAAAAGTTTATCCAAAATGTTGTGTTCTTTTTAGAATTAACAAAAATAAAGGGGATAGAGTACGTAATTTTCGGGTATATATAGTATCTGGATAGGTAGAGATAGAATGACAAGAGAGGCGGTATTGTCAGGTTGACGAGATCTCAGCTGTAATGGTGTCAGCTGATTAGTTCAAATAGGACTGTCAGGCTGACATCAGCTGATCAGCTGATTAGAACTACAAGTAATCCAATTACAGGGGAGGGAATTTGGCGGTAAGATCTGACAGTGACGAGCATTGCAATGTAAATGAAGTTAGTGGCTTGAAGATTTTATTTAAAAGTATAAATAAATTTAGGTAATCAATGAATGGTCAGCCTGTGATTAGGTTGAAAAAATAAGAAATATAACTACAAATATAAGAGATAAAACATAATAATATTATATTGTAAATATTGTTTATGAACTAAACCTAAATGCATTATAAAATAAATTAATTAACCCCTATGAACGGTGCAAGGGTGTAGAGTTCACATTATACTGTTTTTCAGAAAGGCAGTAAAACTATTTAAAACCTTTTGACCACCCTATTTAATTTCATAAAATAAATTGTTGTTGCTTACTTAAGTTAATCTTTAGGTTGTCTTCAACATTAAATTGAACATATTTTTTTAAACATTTATATGATATCAAAAATGTATTGATTTTTTAAACAGCTACAAGGGCTTGGTTGGTTTTCCCCTAGGTCAGGGGAAAAGGTTCACTCTGGTAGAGGGGTCAGTAATAAAAAATTACAGTTTTAGCATCAGGGGTAATATTTTGTAGGACGGTAAAAAACTGATACAGAAGTCAAACACTAATATTATAACACTATTTGGTTGGGATAAAATGGAAAAAATGTTGGGTTTAAGCCAAAAGGACGCGTTCCTCAGCTGGAACATCATGCATTACTGGACAAAGACAGCTGTATTTTATTTGAATGCATTATTTTTGCTTTTAGATTAGGTTTATTGAAGCTACATCAGTATATTAGCAACACGAATCTTCAACAAAAAATAAAAACAGCTGGCAGCAGCTGATGAGATTGTGGACTCAGTTCTTTATTTTCCTGCACGGCAAAACTAATTCAGTAATAATTTCGTTAATGAGTTGTTTGTTCCCTTGTACACTTCACCATGTGATTAGATTAGATTATTGAAATGGTGACCATACTACAAGGTTGGTATCGACGATGTCTAACCAATCAAATGCTTAACCTGAATGCTGATAATGATAATGCTGTACTGAGTTGTGTTGTCCCTGCACCCTTCTAATATTATAAACTATTTGCTAATCTAGGAAAAACAATATATGCTTGAAAATATACCAACCACATGTGCAAATACTGACAAAAATAATAATGTTAAATTTTTAAATTAGTGTTATTTGGGTTAAAACGATAGAAAGTGAATAATCTTCTTCATAATTCCTTTTCTGAAGATTTTCATGTATTTCCTTTTACTAAGCAAAAGTTCCTCCTCTTGTATTAAGTCTCAAGAAATGAAATTGAAATTAAGTAAAACAATAGTTGCTAATTTTTGGATAAAGTAAATTATTGATGAAACGTATTTTGGCAATTTTAATACCGCCTTCATTTGTGTGAAGCAACACGAGCGCAGTAGCGATGTGTCGGCCCTCTGAATGAAGGCGCTGACAGTGCAAGTCGCTGGAATATCGGAGATATTTTTATGTATGCACAACAAGCTTGCCATTTTAAAGGTATTAATATAGTACGTTTTAGTTCCCTCTATAATCAACTAGTAGTAATATCTTATTTATATTTTCACTGAAAATTAACAATCACACAAAGGTGAATATTGTAGAAAACATTTTCACATATGTAACATAAACTCCTGACTTCCTGTAAACAATTTTTAAATATATTGGTTATTTGGTTTCTGTAAAATGGTTTATCCAGATTGAACGCTTTAAATATGCTCCTGGAAAAACTACGAAGGACGTATAAAATTCCTCAACTCTACTGTGTCTTAAAATTAAAATAAGTAAGCTATAGAGTATACCATATTATTGCTTCAAGGACATTTTTATGGATGAATGAAGCTGACGTCGCCACAGACTGGGAGGGTGGTGACGTCCTGTAATCCAGCTACTTGGAGGTAACGAATTGTGGATAGTTGTGAGAGATGGTCGGTGGATGTAGTGTTCTTTTGTGTGGATTAACGTCCACACTATTGAATACTACGTTAATCCACAGAGACTATCCTCATAATTAGACCAATTCGTAATTCAGAGGCCGTGGTTCGGATTCCACGTTAAACTGTAGGTCCATTAGCTGCCATCGGCTGTTGGGCTATTAATTAACAGTCCTGTCTAGGGAACATATCAGCCTTAGTCAGTAACAAGACTACAAGATCGCGCCACAATCATCCTACATTCATTCCTCATTCATACTTGGCTTAAAATACCTACCTGGGTCGGTCGCCATTTCAGTTAAAAGTTAAAAGTAAAGTAAAAGTATAAAAGTTGATGTATTTGTAACGTAAATATCCCAGCGGTTTCTTATACTCATCGATAAAATAAAAAAGGTTCAACTTAATGGTCATGTGGCCGTCCTATAACAAGTGCAAATACAAATGAAAATAATTTGACAAATTGTAAATATAAAAATATCAGAATTATGGTTTAAAATAGCTTTCTATCAATGGATCCTGGTGTAGTATTTCGACTACGGCTGTTTCGTGTTGCTTGAACACATCATTAAGTCTTGAGTATTGTCGTCAACTGTTTACATTACACTAAAACACTACTATTTACAATAAAACTACACATCGGGAACAGCTATGTACAAGAAGGGCGTGCGGTGCGCGGCGAGGGGTAGCTTGTAAATAGGGGGGCTTCTTGTAAATAGCTGTTCTCGATGTGTAGTGTTATTGAAAATAGTAGTGTTTTAGTGTAATGTAAACAGTTGACGGCAATACTCAAGACCTGATGACGTGTTCAAGCAACACAAAACAGCCGTAGTCGAAAAACTACACCAGGATCCATTGACAGAAATGTATTTTAAATTATAATTTTGCTCTTCGAAGATCCAGAGGCTATCCATAATGAAATAAAAATATCAGTGAATTCTTACAAAATAGTGGTACCAATGAATACTACTTTGCAGCATTTTTGTAGGTTAAGGAGTCTCTTTATATTTTGGAAATAACTAATTTCCGAGTAGAAAATAAGTTCTAGATAGGTCTAATGCCCAGGAAAATTCTTGTTTTCTTGTAATATTAAGTTTAAAATCTAAAAATTTAACATTACGCTTATGGAGAATCAAAATGTAAACAATACAAATCAAAACATCTGTTTATAACCGTTTGACAGTTGTTGATTGAAGATGGTGGGGAACAATATGTGAATAGAGGTTTTTCATAAATATTTATTTTATGTATGTAATAAATGCAAAATTATCAGGTTACTAACCAATTTGTAAAAACTTAAGGGTAACATAACTGTACGAAATAAAAGCAGAAAAAAGTATTTCCAAAATCTTCCGTGTTTTGATAGAAAACGTATTCATTCTATTGCTTGAAGCCACTGTAACAAACCAATTAATTGGTGTAAATTAAATTTCTCTTTTGCTTTTCAATCCTCATTCCGTTTCTAACAAAATCAGTTGGTCACAGGCTAATAATAACTGTATGGATAAACAGTAAATGATCGGCTAAAACAATTGAGGTTGGCTAAAACACCTTAAACGGAGTCGCTCATTTGGCAAACGCCGTGGTCCAGCGGTAGCGTGTTGGTCACGTAAATCGAAGGTCGCGTGTTCAATCCCCATCAGGGACAATACTTTTTGTTTAGTGCTATATTAATTATGGTGTATTAAATCGGTTTTATTTAAACCATATAAATGTTTTCATTGAGTAAAAATGTGTTTTAATTTTTCTAATTAATTTTTATAATACATGTATTATTCTCGGTCACCAGGTACTAGAACTTTTAATTGTCATAGTTAGCATTAAATATATGAATGACGTCAATAGACGACAGTTCAGTGGAGACGGTACAGAGTGATAATATGGAGCTGCTAGTGTTTGTGTGTCTGTGTGTCTGTGTGTCTGTGTGTTTGTGTGTCTGTGTGCACGGATGCCGGCGCCAAGCCGGCCTGACAAACACCCTCCCCGTTAAGATGTTGTGTCTAGCTTCTCTCATTTAACTGAAATGCCGCTTTAATGGCCCACCCAACCGTATTAATCTAAATGCAAATGCTACAGATTTAATTAAACATTTCTCAATATTGCTGTGCAAAAATATTTTATATGTGGCATAATTTGATGCAGTGTTCAACATATTCTTGAAACGTTTCGTTACTAACAGAGATATTAGTTGGATTGGTTTCAAAATAAATTTAATTAAAATCGTTGTTTGTTTTGGACTTTCAGTAAAATTCAAACTTATCTGTCCACATTGAAAGTGCTTTGTAAAATATAATAAGATTTTTAAGCTACACGAAATTTTGTAAAAAAAATAAAAGGGTATAATTGAATGTACCTGTAGAAAAGAGGGTAAGTGATTTCAATTATCATTTCTTAAGCCAGGAATAGAGATTTTAATTTCATTTATGAATGATGTTTTTTTAATTATATATCTCTTTATATATCTTTTGTTATATATCTTATTATACATTTGTAAAGAGGCTGTTGCAGTTAAATTGAGCTCGGTTTTTCCTAAGTAACAAATTTATATAGTTGAAAATCTCATAATTTGTTTATAACAATAGAATTCCAATAAGTTCTTAATATATAAATGAATTTCTTATTGTAAAACACCATAACCTTAAAAACCTTAAAATTTTAGGAAAATAAAAAACAGTTTTTCAGAAAAAGTATAAAACATTTTAATTTTGTAATGCTTTATTGTTAACCTCCCAGGTATTCAAACCCTTTATGCTGTTTGTAATCATTAAGTTTAACATACCAATTTAAACAAATCTGAATTTTTTACCTTTTGTGTTTCTATTTTATGGTTTGGGCTTATTGGGCAGCAATATAGATCAAACATTATATTCAAAGATAGGTATAACCAAGGTAATAGCCAACGTCAAGTTGGCTATTTACACAAAAAATAAATTTACCCTGAGTTTTTTGGAGGAACTCCACAACAGCAGCTCGCTTGAGGTGATTCTACACCAAACGGATGATTCGAAGAATCATCCGTTTGACTTCATAGACTTCATTACATTATAAGTTTGTTATTTTTTGTGTTTCTGCACCAAACGATATATATAAAGTTGTACATAAATAATATGTTAAAAAGTCAAAATCGAGAATTGGTTAATGGGTTTCTGCAATAAACGATTCAAATACATCCTAATAATCACAAGTTTATCTTTAGTAAACTTTTTTTGCGTTCTACAATTTAGTTTGCATTTTTAGAATGCGTATTCTATAAGTGCAATAGGAGAAATCAGCCTAAAACTATCTTGAGGTAAACTATTTTCTGTGGACCAATTACAAAATGATAACTGATATCTTATACAGTACTAATAGCTGTTTATGAAAAAATCTACAAACTACATATTCTTATTAAATAGGGAGAAACTTAAACAGGAGACTAAAAGTTTAGAAAGATAAAATATATTAACATACTTTGAATCAAAAATTTCAGGGACGCTTAGTCCCGAGTTCTAGTGTAACGACAGCTTCAGAAAGAGCCATATATTGAGGTCTCACCCCTCTGCGTTGTTCATTCACCCCCACGCCTACAACTACCCCTGTCATCTCAAATTACCATCCCCGAACTACCAGCCCCCATTACTACCCTAAACATGCTAAACAACCCATAGTTGTTTTCACTTTACGCTTTCCCGTCCTCATTTTAGAAAACAATATTTTAGCCAGTTATATTTCAATAAAATTTACTTTATTTTTAATACTTTGTTTTCCTGCATTTGCTCGGACGAGTTCGTAAATCAGACATATCGGTCAATGAGAACGCATAGTTTGGGAGGCTTTGCACCCCAAAAATGGGTTTTTTGCGTTTTTCATATGTAATTCGAAAAGTTTTTAGATTTTATCTTTCACCATTAAAATCAGCTTAAAAAACTACACAATTTAGTTCCTTAAAGTTTTTCTATACCTCCAGCGGTTACCGAGATATAAAAAAATCTAAGCACAGTACGTTGTATTTTGAGGCTCCAATGTTAATCTTAAGGAGGATAAGGAAAAATTAATATTTCACTTATTAACCAATATTTTTTTATATAACTTTATATTTAGCTTCATGTGGTTGAGGTTCATCCAGTTATGCTTAAAAATCATAGTTTATGTGTTTATCATTGCAGCTAACCTACATACTCTTTTCCCATGTTAATCATATGAAGAATAGGCAAACACCTTTATTTATGGACAGATGTTGATGAAAGTTGGTACAAATGTTAAAAATAAAAGTTTTTGATGGTATAAATGCCTACTCTCAGTGTTCCTCACAGCAGCAAACCTGCACACTCTTTACCATGTTAATCTTATGGAGAATAGGCAAATAATTCTCATGTTTATCGACAGATTTTGATCAAACTTGTCATATATTATTATAATTATTATATTATTGATTTGGAAATTCGCTGAGTACGCAGGTCTGCTGCGACGGGGGTATTTTACTCGTAAAAACCACCAAAACTAATATGGCTTAGTTATATCCAGCATTTGCTAATATAAAAACATTTTTGTAGTCTTATTTTACTAGGTCTTAATTTCGTTACATTTTTGTTGGTTTTGAGCCTTCAGCATAACGGTAAGAGATTGTTCTTCTGTTAGATATCGCAGTGCTAAAAAGAATAGTCTTGTAGATATAAGAGTTAGAGTCCGGACATCCTACCTAACCTGAAGGAAAACTTCAAAACAAGTAAATATGTGGATGACGAACCCCCAGTTCCCTACAGGATGAACCATCATATGAGAGAAACACCTCCTAAGCCAAATACGATATTTTCAGTCGGTGGTCTTTTTGGTAAAGTGGTCTAAACCATAAAAATATTCAAATAAGTAAAATATGTTTTTCATAACTCTTCCTTATGAAATAAAGGCATAAGCAAAGTTTGGCTTCAATAGATTAAATAGTTTTTGAAATACATATTTGGTAAAAAATACAAAATGGTATGTAGTGGCTAAACAAAGGATATAAAACATTTTTATGAGTAGGCTTAATGTCGGTCCTAGAAGCTACATTACACTAATATACTGTATAAAACATAACACTCTACAACATAATTACTAACTATAAATCATAATCACTTTTGGTTATGTGAAATAATCAAAAGCTCAACCAAAACTTAACCGATAATTTCTTCACTTAGTAGGAATTAATATACCATTTAATAATCTTACAAAATAAAAACAAAAATAATAGTTTCAATGCATCTCGAGCTGAACATAGAAGTTAAACTCTAACAATAAACCACACATTTTAATCGGTATTTTTGGTTAAACAAACTTAATAAAAAATAGGACAAAATAATTAGCTAACAAGTAATTATATTGCTTACATTAATCTAATAAAAACAACTTTAAAATTACCGGCAGAAACAAAACAACAGTAATCCCTTAATTTTAAAATTTCTGTAACAGATATAACCAGAACGAGTCTGTTAATGGCGCAGACTGGTGTTGTTTTGCAGTTAAATGTAGTGTGAAGTGAGAATGTTGCGTTTATGCATTTACCGGGAAAACACTCTGAGCTAACAATGGTCTTATCGCCCGCTCGCAATGTCGTGTTATTGCTCGGCTTGGCTGTTCTTTGGTCGTTTCTGAAATAAAAACAGTCGTAATCAGCTGATGTTACGACAAAGAGAACACTCTCCACTTTCGTTCAGATTAGCGTCGTATGTTTCTTAGAAATAGTCGTAAAATTATACGGCATTAAGTTTTTTTTGTTTGCCATTTTTGGCAGGCTCAGCTTTTTTCGTTAGGTAGCCTCGCAGTTTACTGTCTATTTTTTCTCATCTAAATTTTGTGGTCACCTCGGGGATCGAACCCGTCACCTCTTGCACCGAAGTCCAAGACGCTAACCGTTAGGCTAGCAAATGACTAGCATTAAGTTACTGATTAAGGTTTTCATTAGAGTTTGGTTGCGTCTTTGATATACAATTAACCCAGTTTCGAGTCTAAACTTTACATTGTTGACCATCAGACAGTTTACAACTTTCATTTTCAATATAGAAAGACTTTTCTGTGGTAACGAACCGACCAGGAAGGAACTTCCCTGTGGAAAATTAGATCATGTATCACATAAGAAATTTTTTTTAAGTTGTAACAAATCTCATACATTTAAAATTCAACACAATAGTTCTGATAGTTTCTATGGAAACCTGTTACACGTTTCCCATCTTAAAAATCACCAACACCCCCCCAGAGCTAAGACATATCCATGTCAAAAGAACTTGAGACTTAAAATTGATGTATCACATGAAACGGTTTTATTTAGAAAGTAACATCTTTAATCAAAGTTATTTACCTTTAGTAAATGTTATGTAGTAATTATATCTTAGCTTTTTGGGTTTTTTGCCATATGTATGGCAAGACAAACCAATCCAGGAGAAAAGTTAATTTACTAAAAGTCAATAACTTTGAAATGTTTTCTATATTAAATAATGTTTATTCATGATGATACCACATTTGATTAAAAATAGCGTTGCACAAATTGATGAAGATAAATGAAAATTTTAAGCTTTTCTAATAGGTTAAGGTTAGGTAAAATAAATGTAATTTTTCTGTTATTACATAGTTCCTAAGGAAAATCTATAAAAAACTACTATTAGATTATAAAATCATGCTTATATGTAGGTTTAGCTCACAAGTTTTTTGAAGTTTGGTCAAATAACAAAAAATAGTTGTAAGAGTACAAAATTTAAAAAAAAAATTAAAATTTATAGATGTTATGATTGTAATTTTGATAATCCATTATTGAGTTTCTAAACAATAGGACAATAATTTTTAAAGAATTAAATTTGGTTGAAATTGTATAGAATCTATATTTGTAAAAGTATAGATGTTTTTATGAAACTATTTTGAATGAAATATTATTTAACATATTTGATTGATTTGATGGATTTGTATTATGTTTATTTATATTTATTTTTTATTTATTTTAAAAATGTGTTTATAGCATATATATTATCTTAGAATAATTGAACTATTTTACATTACTTCATAGACATTGATATACACACTAGGACTGTCTTATTTTATTTGATCACTATGTAAAAACTGGGTTGATCTCGATCATTATGCTTGACGTAGTTTCAGATGTCCTCTCCATGGAGCATAGCTCTGAAGGTCTTATAAGCATGGGGTTTTTTGAATTTCTGAAGCACTTACTTACACGCCTCCAATGACTAGACCTGGTGGAATGTGTCACTTCAAGTACTTCTTTGCACTGGATATATGACTCCATGACAGTGCCTTGTGATCCTCGTCACCACGATAGCAATAGATCACTTTCCAAGACCGCTGCAGCTATCGGCTACATGGCGAAAGCCCAGGCATTTTAAATACCTGAGCTAGTCTTGTACACGACATCTGACCAAAATGACTCTGATGTAGCACTCAGTCAAGAGTTTCGCTGCATCCCTCACACCCATCGTAAGGATAGCCAACTTCTGTCCACGAGAGTTGGGCTTTAAGACAAATGTATTTGCCTCATCGGTGTTACAAAGGAGAGGTTTGACGGTGTTGTTTACCACTTCCTCAGTCGTGAGTTTGTCAAGACCATTAACCTCCAGCGTTACAGTCACGTTTGTACTCAGGTTGGTTTTTAGATAGATGCTGAAAGCGGAATCACTCCCGATGGGTTTCCAGAAATCGACCATAAGGTTACTGGGACGGGGATTCTTGAGGGTGTTGATATTTGCGCCTCTCTCATCAGGTTTGTCTTTCTAGTAGATCTCTCCAACTGCGCATGATTTACTCTCCTACAGTCTGATCAGAAAAACAACCACACCCCAGTTCTCTATACCCGTCCCTATCCCCCCTCTTCTTCTTATCTCTACTTCCGATTCGGCAGGACTCCAGACTAGGGCGCTTGGGTGAGGGGGACAGAAGCTTCAGCAGAACTGGAGGAAACTGCGTCGAATCAGAAACGACCTTGCAATACTTCCAAAAGCTCCTCAAATGCGATAAGTGGTGAAGGTTTATCTCTAGGAATACGATTTCTCCTATAATACCTTCCTTTACGTACTCGCTTGTATTCTCCTGCCTCTTTGGCGAGACTTTCAACACCGTGATCAATGCCAATGGATTTCTGGAGACGTTCATCCTCTTTAGCCGGTTCTATGATTATTTATACGACGATGGTTTTTTGACGTCGTCTCGAGAGGAGAGGGGGTACACGGCCGCCGAAAAGAGCGGTGTTTCGCTGTCCGGTTGATGTTGACCGGTGATCTTGGCAGACGAGATTTTCTTTCGATTGTGTTTACAGTTCCTTCGCTGATCCCGAGAAAAAAACATTTAAAACCCTAGTGACAGGAAGTAACGAATACAACAACTGGCCAAAGTATTTTATTTGAATTTAAGCTAAGACTTACAAATTTACATTGAGTAACCATTATTTTCTTCCTCGATTTTCTCGATTTCACGCTTCTTCTGCTGAGACTCCAGTATGTCAAACAGCTTGCTCATTCTGTGGGTTGCCGGCTCGGTCTGGGAGGCGGTATCCACTGACGTTGCAGACATAACTGACTGTGACATTGGGGTCAACGATTCGTCTGAGAACACCGAGATACCCGTCAGAAATGATATGTCAGCTGACAGTGGCTTGCCTTCCGCCACCAGTGGTTTGATCTTCCCTATAGGGTCCCGCTTTGACAAGCTCTCACTCATCTTAAACGCATTCACCTTCCCCAGTTTCCCTCCACCAGACTCCCTGTTTTTCATCTTCATAAACTCCAGGCTCTCCTCTATCTTCTCCTTCTCAGTAGGTTTACGGGTGGATCTTTTCTTTCCCTTCTTTCTCTCCGCCAGTTCCCTGAGTGCTTGTTTTAACTCTCTTGTCGCCTTACTCGCCAGGTACTGGCTGAACTGTCTGTCCGTGACGTACTCAGAGTCATTCTCCAGTATCTCTCGAGCGATCCACGCCATCGCCGCCCTCTGCACCAGCGTCACCTCCGTGTCGTCGTCGTCGGCCTCCATGGTCACCGACAACACCCGCTCCATCAGGGGAGACGCCTCGTACAGCGTCCCGGACCTCTTCATTCTGCTGATCACGTTACCCATTCTATCTCCGGTGTTCTTTTTTCTGAGGAAGTGGTAAAAGTTGTGCACGCTTGACCAGAAGTAGATAATAAAGCCTGGAATGAAAAAAGTACTTAAAACGTAATAAAAGTACAGGCCTAACAAATTTAGATAAGCCTAATAAAAACTGTATGCTGATTTTCATCGTGCACTTCCACTAAACTCATAACCTTGTTAATGGAAGTTTAAAAGGTAAATCGGTGTATTAGTTTACAATATAGGAACTAATAGGCTATATATAAAAAATATCAAGGACTCACTCTTATTAGTTTTTTCTCAACGTTGTGTTCAAATGAAAATAGGACGGACCAGTATGATGATGACTCCGCTCAGATGGAATTCAATGTATAACTAGTTACTACTTCATATTGACTAATTATCAAAACTACAACAGGTTGACATCACGTAGAAATGCATGTAAGGATAAATGTAAAATTTGGACCGATCTCCACCAAAGTTTTAAAAACTACCAGTGGCGTAGGAACAAAACAGGTTTTAGTCAAATAGAGGACTTAAATGTTTGTTTTTTTATTTCACCGTAAATTTCAAAAACTTTAGATTTACTAGTCTAAACATTTCATTGGACATATACTGTAAAACTGTTTTTAGGAATTTACTTTCTCTGTTCCTTGAATTTAGTTTATCGGGCTAATATGGAAAAGTTTTAGTACTCTTCAATCTTAAGTACCGACTCGGTATATAACCCAAAGGTCCAAGGTCACTGGATCAAAACCAATGGCTGACAAATCCTGTCAAATCGAAAACGGTCTCCTCTGACTATGTGGTTCACGCCATTCACTCACTACACAATGAATAACAGACTAATGAGGAAAGATATGAACAATATATTTTCGCTTACTTACATAATTGGGCACCTTGAAATCCTGAATACTGAAGGCAAGGCAAGTGGAAGACGTCGTATGAAGCACACAATGCGATGCCGACCATGGAGACGACCAGTTCTCGTAACACGGACCTGAGGAACGTCACAATCAGCCAAGGAACCAGCAACACTTTCTGTCGTTCCTGAAATGTCACGTCCATATTGAGCAATCTGGACTAGGATGGTGGCGACATCCTGTAATCCAGCTACTTGGAGGTCACGAATTGTGGATAGTTGTGAACGATGATCGGTGGGTGTAGGATTAACTCTTGTGTGGATTAACGTCCGCACTATTGAATACTGCATTAATCCGCAAAATACCTTGTAATTCAGAGGATCGGATTATTAATTATCTTAGTTGCCATCGGCTGTTGGGCTATTAATTAATTTAAGGAAACTACTAGTCAGTACTACAAGATCGCGACAATTCAATCATTTCTCATTCATACTTGGCTTAAAATACCTACTGGGTAGGTCATCAAATAATTAATCTAATCAATCAGGTCACCACCAGAACTAGGACGTGATGTGGAAGTGTCTATAAAACGTGGACGTGATATATGACTCTAATTAGATATCTAGTTAGATTATATTGGTCTACTATGTAAAAATCAAGCTACATTTAATCATATCAGATAATTAATCGCATTTACTTGCCCCTTGCACATACTTAATTTAACATAACTACTAGATTACTTATTTAATTATTTGGACTTTTCCTTACGCTTCAAGTGTTTAACTACACTACGTTTCGGGAGGTAAGAAAACTCCTCCCGTTATCAAGTGACCCTAATTAAAATCTACGTTACTTTACTTAACCAAATTGTTTTGTATCCATTCATACATATAAAACACGCGTACAATAGTTCTCACCGTTACACTTACTTATTACAAATAAAAGAACATCATGGTATTAATCACTCAGCTTAAGAATTCAAACATAATATCAGTTAAATAACGTAGCCTATACCTATAAAAATTACACTGGCAAAGTCGCCTCTATGCCAGTGAGGGCTAGCCAACTAGAAAATTGCAAATAATCAAATAATTACAAATCCTCCGCTATTATGAGTTTCAAAAATATACAGTGCTAGATTACGTTTGTATCTTATAATTAGTATGATAACCATTGAAAAAATACTGACAGTACTAAATGGTTTGGAGTGAAATGAAAATTTAAAGTGAGGCAAATATAATTTATGGAAAAGTGTGGAAAACGTAAGCTATTGAAGGACATATAAAAATAAAAAATACAACCAACCCAAAACATTTAAAAATAAACATGCCAAAATAAAATTCCAAAACACTACCTAAGCGCACGTTTTTCTTAACGTTGGGGAAACGTGATCTTCGGCTGAGATAGCTATGCACATGTTGAGAGAACATATTCTTAGTAATTCCTGGAGAGGAAATAAAACAATTTAAGGTTTGTTTAAAAATTATAATGATTATGTAGGCTCTACATATTTGAGGCTTCGCGAGGTATTTTCGTTGATTCTGGTATTTTGAAGCTTCTGCCGTAAAATTCTCTCATTTTCCTCTATTTCATTCTTATCGCATGTGTCCATTGTTTAAGCGTGTCTACAGTATAGTTATTCTGCTCTGTTTCCGGACGTGTTTTCTGCATCTAAGAACAAAGAACACAACGTATGCCTACAGTAGGAATTTAATAACACGAGGACAACACGTTCGTTTATGTGCGCACCTTTACCCCACAGTGCATTGGAAATAAATTTTGGCCACAATTTTCTTGAAACTAATAACAACCAAACAGGGCTCACGTACAACATACCTTTAACAGGCTTTAACTATGACGGGTAAATTTAGTCAATGTAAAAAGTAGAAACGCACAGTCCTAAATCTCGAGGACTGCAAATTAGATCTCTATGAAATTGTAGTTGCGGCCAGACGTGACTAGATGAATATACACGTACTTCGCTAACCTCTGCTCTATGTATTATATGTTATTTTTTATATAAGAACAATCTATGTAAATAAATAATCTTACCGTAAAGACAGGGTAAGGCAGGAGTATGTGGGTTGCCAGTGTTATGTGAACAGAGTACGCCTTAACTGAGTCCAGTACGTGAGAAACTATAAAGATACAAATGAATAATGAGATGCCTTGTTATAGTAATATTTAATCCAGTAGATTTCTTAAACTGTAATTGCAAAGCAAATAACTTGAATATTATACTCACTTATATATTATCACCAACGACTCTGAAATAAATGTTAAAAGTCTGCATCAGTGGTAGCCACTTTGGATTTTAGTCCAGTAAGAGCAATTTTAAATTCTAGCGCCTATATCTCCTTGACCTATTGTCATAAATTAACGGAAGAGGTGTCAAATTAAAGGTATTACAGTCCTCCAGGGCACCACCTTACAGAACTTCTTATTTTTGCTCTCAATAAAAATAATAATGATTTATTTTGTAAAATATTCCTGGATTTTTGTTTTTATATCAAGTTAAATTTTTGAACATATTGAACATATTGAAAAGGTCATGCCCTTGAGCCACATCTCATCAACGTACTTCCAAAGTTTTACATTGATACTTTGATAATTAACGCCACTACACACGCCAAAGTGAAGGTATGTTCCGCCAGAATTTAACATTGCCCTTACGGGACTAAAATTCAAGATGCCTACCACTGATGCAGACTTTTAATATCAATTATAGTTCCGAATATGACAATTTACGTTCTAAAATATCGATTGTATGGTTGTAGGGCAACAACAAATATATTTTTTTAGAATTTCGACTAATGGGTCAACTATTGTTTTAAACTACATTTTTCTTATTGGTATCAATATAAATCCTCCTAGTTAATTTAGGATTTTATACCAGAGAAAACAACATTGAAATAAAGAAAAGTATTTAGCAGTTAAAAGGCCATAGATCCAGGATTTTCTGAAATAAATTGATAATTGCGTATATAGATAATTCAGAAACTATAAAGAAAGAAAGATATTCTCTGCAAAGTCCCTAAAGAACCTTATCAAGGTAAAATATGAAATATATTTGAATTTTAGTCATTTGTGATCTTAGAAACTAAATTTTTTGTAGATATTTAAGTAAAAATATTTGATTAAAAGTTAAAAGCTATATGGTTCCTAAATTTAACAGCAACTACTCGTATTAGAAAAGTTGGCAAAATAAATAAACGTATATTGTAAAAGTAGTTGACGCACTTTTATATATATACTTGTAGTAATCATGTTGGTACTCTTCACTGATGTTATTTTCTTCCGTGGTGTTGTCTGCAGTGTTTGGTAATGTGGGGAGCAGGTCGTTGAGCCGGATGAAAGGTCTATATCCGGCGGCCTCCGCTAGAATTTCCACCTGAAACAGTCAATCGACCAGGTGATCACAAAAGATAACACATATTACATGCATTGAACTATACCACGTTTCGATTGGATGACGTTTTGTGCTCAACTACTGATTGCAACCGAATAGCTGTCTAGGTTAATTTGTCAATAACCCATTGAATACTCTTAGTCTGAAATCAGATGTATTCCCAATCCAATACTTCCGTTTGCGGCTATTTTTCTACTCAATGGTTACTATGTGTTTCAGATCATGCTGAAACATGAATTATGTAACTCGAATAAAAGGTTATTACAATCGGTGTAGCATAGTGAAGAATAATTACTTTGTGTAGAATAAAAAATCGAAATCACTCAAAATAAAAATGATTTCTCTTGAGGTGCGTCTGATAGCTTTTCCGCCAGTTGTGTGAATTCTTGGTTAATGGTCCATAACGGTTTTTTTTATCTCCTTGACTGGTAGACTTGTGGAACATATACGGTACTTGAGCCTAGGTTTGACTTAATATGGGTGATGTTAACTGTTATTTAGAAAGGGTGAACTATTCATGCTACACCCTTCTCTGTGTACCTACCTACCTATGTGGCCACACAAACCGTAAAAGGTTTTTGGCCTCGCCAACAGCCGCACGCCATCCGTCTCGGTCCTGCATGAGGTCTGGTGCAACATCAAGCTTCTGCATGTCCTTCTGTACCTGATCCGTTATAAAATTATAATCATCCTCTCTGCGTAGTCAGCTCTTAAGTAATTCCCATTGGGTTTAATTATTGTTTTGCCTCCAAATCAATAAAATAAAGAATTGCAACAGTCTAACCTACATTCATCGCTAGTATAGTATTACACTCACAAATCCAAGGGCGATGAAGAATATGAGTTCGGTGTTGTGGGAGATAAGGTTCCAACCCTTGTCTACGATGGATTCCGTCGAAGCCAACCTCTGGGCCTTGACAGGGTCCTGCATCTTGCCCCCACTAACCTCTGATGTCTTCTGTTGGCAAACAAAATGTAACACATCACGATCAGCTGTTTGGTCTCTCTCTATAATAAGCAATATCGTATATCAAGAACACAGAATAATCTGTATGGTTAGTAACATTATTGGTTCAAACTTTGATGTAATTAAAATATACTGTTTTATCCCAAACAATATATACTTAGACTCGAGAAAAGAAAAATTGACTTGAACAATAAACATAACTTGTTTGGAATTGACAGCCATTTGACAAGCTATAAGAGTTGGAAATTAATAAATCCCTTAAAATTAAGAATCCCATCACCAAAGAGAAACTTTTCCTCACGTCTAATTCGTCAGGAGGTCCTCTTGCATCAGCTGGTCTTCTTACTCAATGGAAACTTACAAATAACATTTATTTTAGCGTTATTTTTCCGATGGAGTTAGTTGTAAGTCTAAGAAATAATGAATTGTAAACCAAAAAAACATTTAACGCTTGGTAAAAATATTGAATTAAATATTTTATTTGTGATAAATAGTTCATAATATAATGGTAATCATTCCCTGCAAAAGGAGTATCGTGGGATTTATTTTACTTTGTTAGTTTTATGTTATTTACCTTTCACATATTTTACAGGAGTTAGTTTTGTAAAATATCCGCACACAATACAGGGCGCACCTGATCGCGCCAGAATTAACCATTTAAATGCTAATGCGATGGCAGCTTTGTTACACAAATTAGTGCAAGTAAATCTTTTAACCCAACAATATCAAGGATTCCGGCAAATTAACCCATTTGCTTCAAAACATTCTGGAAGTAGTTTTTTGTGGCTGTTTTGATTCAGAAGGAAATCTGAACTGAACTGAATAGATACAAACTAACTAAACGATTGATTATAAATTTATGAGTTAACTATTGCAGAAACGTGAAACGTAACGTGTAGCCTATTTTATAATAAACACAATTACCGTTAAATAACGTTTCATCTATGTAAATCAAATTAGTTTTGTCTGTAAATTACTCAGAGATATTCATTTTTTAGTTATTTTTACATTTCGCACGTTAGAGAAGCCAGAACAAGTCTGTCGGTTTGTCTGTCTGGTTGACGCTCCAGGACGCATTTTACGCCGTCTTCTCCTGAGAAAAAAAACGGGAGAACTGAAAGCAATGAAACTTATTTTATACATTCTCTACATTCCAGAAAAGGTTTTTTAATGCTTGAAATTGTCCTCCGTCTCTTTAAAATCATAAACGAGCATTTAAAAAACCACTTCTTACGTGATATCAATCCTATTTTGCTCTCAGTTTTCAACGAATCACCTACTGGTAATAATCAGCTGTCTTTGTAGTTTTTGACACTAAATGGTTTAAGCATTGACCATTTAATTTAATAGAAAAAACAAACAGCTGTCAAAATACAACGAACATTAGTTTCTTTACATTGGTCATTGATTTTAAATTCACGACGTAATTATACTATATTAAAATGTTATCTTGACGTATTGTGAATTTTAATAATTATATATATTTTCTAATCTAATGTAATTAGTTTTGTCATGTAATAAACCTAACACAGAATCTTACAACCCGTACAAAGGACGGGCTTGCTGCTATTTTTAATAAGATTGTAATAATTATGGAAAACATTAAGATGATCCGTATATTAATTGATCGATGTTTAACTTCTATTCCATAATAATGCAGTTTCCTCAACCCTGAGGAGGGGTAAGGGTTAATGATCGTAGGAATCATGACACCTGCAGTTATAATGGTGTAATGCTATACTCGGTTTTACTATGAAACAATTAGGATAATGATAACAAACTCAAACGTGGCAGAGTCTATGTGTAAAAGAATTACTGCATATTTACCTTAATTACGATGAAGATAAATTGAAGTCTTCTAGATCCTAAGGTTGATGAAATGAGTGATATCGATAGCAAATAAAAAGTAGATGATACGTACTAAGTAAATGATAAGTAGTACAGACTAAATGTAACACGATCCAGGGATAGGTATTACACAATATCTAACAGCTAATCTAATACCTAAAAACGTGAAAGATTAAACAATGATGGTAGTTTCAGAGTGATTTTTTAGAAATAAAATATTACTTAAAACCTCCAGGCTAGATTTTTTTGGTTACTATTTCTGTCTGTAGGAAAAATAGGCAAAACTATCTTTTTATTTTTTTGTTACTTCAACCTGTATTACTCTTTAATTCGTGTACCACGTCAAAACAGGATATAGGTTTGAGGAACCTAATATACTATAAGGATTGATATGAGCGAATAACCGAAATTTTGTATTTGGCAAAGCAATAGTTCTATAGGGGAAAAAGTAATCTAGAAAGTGTTTTTTCTGGATATGTCTAGTGGGGATTTTTTTCTATTCCTCCTGAATTCGCCTTAAAAGCTGTCATTATATCTGTATGACGTCACTGTTTCAAAATTTTGTCTGACGGATCAAAGCATTCCAATAAACAGCTTCTCAGTCTTTTTCCTGGTTTGCAAGCAACAGAAGACATCTTCAACATCTGTTTATGCTATTTATCATCACAGTAGTTTTAGATTTGTATTACGGACATTTTCCATCAGGATTTTATGTAAAACAAAGTTTTACGACGTTTCGGGGCCTGAAGTCTTATCCCGTCCTCAGGTGAGTTAGTACTTCAAACATAACATGATTATTACGTAATCCGGTAAAAAGCTGAAAACAAAAGGTTTTAAAGCAGTCAAAAACTTAGAAAACAATACTATTCGTTTACAAAATACGTACACAAGAAACAAACGTCCACTTGATACGAAGACTCAAAGAGAACTAACCGTAATTGTTAGTGAATGGAATTGGTTTGTAGGTTTATGATTTTTTTACAATTTTTTGTTTTCAACTCTATACCGGACTATTTATTAATCAGTTTATGATTTAGGTACTAAGTCACCTGAGGACGGGATCAGATTCTAGATCCCGAAACGTCGTGTAACTTTGTTTTACTTAAAATCGTGATGGAAAATGTTCGTAGTAAAAATATAAATAACATAAATTCACCATCACCAATGATGTATTTCAAACAAAGAATACAGTAGATATGGACTTGTACAGAAGATTTCGTGGCATAAAATTTTGCCATATGAACCCACTCATTCATGCACTGTTGAGACAAATTATTGGCTGAGGTGGAGTAGAAATTTACTAGGCTGATACAAACTGATTATCGTTGTAATAGCGTGTACCATAGCGCCAAAGACGCATTCCATCATTATTTCACACCATTCTCCATCTTTTAGAAATGCTAAGCTTATCGTGTACCAAACTAGAAACTAAATATGTAAAATATGAAGTTTAAAAAATCCATCTTTCAAATAAAAAAAGCTACACATATTACGTCATATTTTAATGACGCAAACATTTGAGCAAAAATATTACACTTCTCCACGTTACATTCCTACATAAGGCGCTAAAGTGATAAAATTTAGCGGGTGAGTGGTTCTGAAGAATGAGGTCGTATATGAAATTACTGCCGGGATGGGCTGAGGGGGAAATAATGTGATGCAACAGGAGAAGGGGAAGGGATCCAGGGGGTTGAGAATTACTCTGCCGTCCTGGTGTTATATGCGTCGCGTCTAGCCGGCACGGCAGCCCAGGCTGTGTTATCCCCTCACAGCAGTTGGAAAATACAAAATAATCTCATGACGTCATTGACAGGTAAAAGTTTTGAAAATTCATAATAGCGTTGGTTATTAGTTATTAAATTAACAATTAGTTGGACTTTTCCAACGCGTCTTGTGTTTAAAATCTACACAACGTTTCGAGAGTTGGATAAACTACTACCGTTTTCAAGTGCCTAACGATATTTACATTTATACAAACAAAAGGTTATTTCTACATATAAAAAAGAAACCGGTCAAAAAACACAACAAAAAATATAACTATAGAATTAAATAGTACAAATGTACAAATGACGAATGTACAAAATAGGCTAAGTAGAGTGTTTTGTTTACTATTACAAACCACTTGCTGTAAAAAGGGTATAGCCTAATCAACAATCGATGAATTTCTCAAGATAATCAAGACTTATAGAAAAAGAAATGAGATTAATGCATTGGAGTTATTTATTTATAAAGAAAAATGCAAAGGTGAAGAAAAATTAATAAATCAACAAATACACTTTGATTCTGCAAGAACATTTATAGAAATCTGTTTCCGGAACTCAGCCAGCTAATAAACGCTACATCCGACGGCATGACAGGTACTTCCGGCAGCCAATAATATTCAAGCAGGGACGCCATCTTGTTTCACTCAGCCTCCGTTTGGGACTGAAGAAGTCCAGTGTGACTGTATGAAATCGGTCGTCAATATAACACCTTTTATATATATTTACCGTTTGAATATAATTAAAATATAAGTGTAAATATATTAAGTAGAGTTAAAAGATGTGAGTTTTTACTTCATCCCATAGCAAAACCAACACGTATAATGCTGATCTAGAAGTTATTGTGGATTAAGGCTTACACTATTGAACTCTACAAAATTCATCCTTAAACACTATCCTAATAAAACCAGTTTGAAATTCAGAGGAAAAACTAATTGTTGTTCGGCTGTTGGGCTACTAATTAAAAGTCCTGTTTAAGGAGCATGTTCAGGCTAGTCAGTAACAAGACTACAAGATCGCGCCACAACCATCTTACATTGTTTTCTCATTCATACTCGGCCTAAAATATAATGGTATCATTTTAGAGAGTTAGGGTGGTAATAATAAAAAAATACAAAAACATTTCAGTAGTATTATGTTATATCTTGGTCAATTATAATTAAGTGGGGTATGTTATCTTGATTGTTACATAAGTAACAGGTGTGATATTAGCTATTTGTTAAAATGTAATTAATTTTAGTTACCTCTTACCGATTTAAGGATTATAACAGAGTTATAACACATATGGATAACATAAGATAACATTACATCTTCTTTTTTGCCTAGAATCACTTTAGAGTCTTGCAATTAGATAAATTACCCAATGAAAGACTGATCATTACACGACAGTATTTATTTTGCTTAAATTTTATTGTGAAACATTTTAATCACTAGTTAAATCAATTGTATAAGAAATTTACTGGTTTAGTCAAGGGAAATTCCAAATTGCCTAGTGTAAAGTGAAGCTGAATCCAGAATCGCAGATAGAGCGGTAACGAGTTAAGTTGTGCCGGATCCAATAACATGGTAATCGCCTCACATAACACACCACTGGCTCACACTTGCAAACGAGTCAAGACCTTGAATATGCATTGGTATCTTATATAACGTGTTATAGAATATTTGTAAAATAATAATTTTATAAAATCACCGATCACAAAATAAAGATCGCACAGTATTCTACTTAAAGGTTAAACATTAATCAACAATAGTGCTTAAATTTTTAGAAGTCTTGGATTCACTAAATCACGAGCTTTTACTGACAAAGATGCACTTCTAAAGCTTTTTCAGAGAAGCAGTAAATTGATTTCTATCATCTGTATATATAAAATTTAAAGCCCTCACTCACTCACTCATCACTAATTCTCCCACTGAAATTTTGTATATTGGTTCTTTAGGCCTAAAATAGGAAAGTCTAATAGTTTTTGTGGCAATCTTCCCATAAATCTCTACTCTATACGCCTTCAAATTTTCTATGTTAATCTTATAGGAGAAATAATTTTGTTTTGGGTTCCAACATATGTGACTTACCTTTTAAGATATAAACAGCAGCTGTTTTTATTTGAACCATTGAGCAAGCCAAAGAAGCAGGCATAAAATAGTAAGTACTCAGTGGTATCTAATTACTGTATACATATAATTTCTCAGAGGGGAATTTCTGTGATTATTTTTTATGATTAAAAATCAAATGTTTATTATTATCGGTACGAAGTTCGCCGGGTCAGCTAGTCATTTATAAACAGAGAATGGGTCAACATGGCCAAGAATGAGACATGTGAGTTGTTCAAGGAATAGTGGTGTATCTCAGGGCAGCGTTGTTGGGCCTATTTTGTTTCAGCTGCGTTCATATGATTTCCCAAAAAGTGTGTTTGTGCTAACGATTACCAGCTGCAGCTATCTTTCAGCCATAATATGGTTGACCGTGCGATTGGCTGAATCAATGGCGATCTACAGAATATCTATTGGTGGTCTGTCAAACAGTCTTAAAAATTTAAATAGGTATTTAGCCCCATTACATTATTGTGCAGTCCTTAACAGAGAAATCCATGGCTATCATGTTACATGTTAAGTATTAAGTGACAAAATCAAAACCTTTGGAGTAACATTTGGCGAAGATCTCTCTTTTTATTACCATTTGAATTGGAAGGCTAAGGATTTTCAAAGATTTTTCACCAAAGGTAGCTAAAATTCAGCTTATCCATTCCTTTCTTCCTTATACTTTCCTAATATTATTTATCAGGTGGTACTTTGTCATGTTGTAGGGACTCGTGTATACATTTTTGAGATCGTGTTTATAAAATACTATTAGTAAATACATATTTTAATGTGAATAGTATTTTACCTCAAAAAAGCGTTTTTCTTAATCCAATTTTAATGTTAGAATATTTATTTAATGCCGAAGAGAAAAGGTAACATTTTTCATTTTTCAAACCTTTTTTACCAGTGCAAAGGACGGGTACTTTAGCTAGAGGAAATCACATGAAAATGGTCCGATGAGGTCTTGGGCAGCTGTTCCCCCATCGCCCCATCTCTTTCCCAGCAGTGTTGCCATTTTTCATTTAGCCTATCAGCTGACGTAACCATATGCTATAATAGAATAGGCCGATTTGACAACACCGCACTGACTCTCATCGGACCATTTTCGTGCGTTTTACTAAAGATTAAATGGTAATTTTCTTTCTAGGGTGGCCAGTAATGTATTGAAACATTGAAATGAGTTTTATCTAGCTACGTAATTTATAACATAGTAACGTTTATTTCATAAATCTTACTCCTCAGTACTAATAACATATTGCCCGGGTTGTTACTGCCATATTGTGCGAATATACGTGTTATAATTCACCAATACTGGTTCTATAATTGCAGTCGATAGCAATCAAGGAGCTTTGATGTGGCCACCCCCTCAGTTAAGGCACATTGGCGAGACCGCAGAGCCACAGCCAATAACGTGCATGTTGGGGGACACGGGACGTATTCAAGTATGAACACTCTTAAACAAATCATACTTAGTTATTAATCATTTTGAAAATGATTTATAATTTATGAAAAGATCATTTATTAACTACTTTTACTGAACTAGTTTTGGTAAAAGTATACCAGGTTGTTTCTGCGTTTATTTACTGTTATACAAAATAAAAACAAAAAATAAAATGAATCCTACATTAATAATACATAGATCCTGTAGGTAATAAAATATAGCATATGTTATACTTCAGGTTTGCTGTTTATACATGGTTTAAGGGTACAACGATACAGTTTTCAACTACTAATCATTCATATACTAATTATAATCTACTATAATACTATTAAATCATCAGTATTCATATTGGAGTGGTTTTCGATAAACATGATATAGTTAATCGTAGTAAAATACGAAATATAAACAGAAAACGTCTCACTGGTGTTTATTCGACAGCAAGAGCAATTAGTACTTTACAATAAGGGCTCAATCTATTTATGTCTGAACCAAACTTAGCTCCAACCAATAATGTTAATGGACAGCCATTGAGTTTATTTGTCTGCAATCAAAACTCTTATTGGAGTGATAAAATTCCCGGCTCAGAAATGGAGCCTGTTACAACTTGGGAGGGTTGCGGTAATTTGTGAACTTTTAATAGCTCTTCTAATAACGAACTTCTAATAACGGTCTAGTTTTCCTTAGCCTCGTACAAGAGACGTTATGATTACAAAATGTTGATCACATTTACAAAACAATGCAGTATTAATACAATAGGCCTGTTCAAATTATGATATTGATAATGTTTCCCTATTTTATTGTTTATAGCCGTGTAAGATAGAGGTGAAACTGTTATATTCCATTGAACCTCTTATTTACTGAAAAAAATACTTACTTATACTTTGTACTTTTAACTGAAATGGCAACCTACCCAGGTAGGTATTTTAAGCAAAGTATGAATGAGGAATGAATGTAGGATGATTGTGGCGCGATCTTGTAGTCTTGTTACTGACTAAGGCTGACATGTTCCTTAGACAGGACCGTTAATTAATAGCCCAACAGCCGATGGCAACTAATGACCTACAGTTTAACGTGGAATCCGAACCACGGCCTCTGAATTACGAATTGGTCTAATTATGAGGATGGTCTTTGTGGATTAACGTAGTATTCAATAGTATGGACGTTAATCCACACAAGAGAACACTACATCCACGGACCATCGCTCACAACTATCCACAATTCGTGACCTCCAAGTAGCTGGATTACAGGACGTCGCCACCGTCCCAGTCTATTATACTGTTATTATATAATAATATAATACTATCGCCATATTTTGTTCCTTCTCTATTTTTTGTGGCCAACAAAAAGCTGACGTATGATGGTTGTGATGTATTTTAATTAAAACCAGAGAAGAGTGTTTACATTCTCTCCTCGCCACACCTTAAGATCGGCTGACTTAATCATAGCTGGATACATTTTGCACGATCATTACAATGAAAGTACAAAGTTAGTACAATGTAAATATAACAGACAAGCTTCGCTCACTAGAGGATAACGTGGTTATTGTCAGCAGTCTTTAGTAATTAGAATATAGTTAAATAAAAAAAAATAAAATAAAAATATCATACAATTATAACTTAAAATAACGTAATACAGTAGCAAAATGTACAAGAAGAAGTCACAGTTAAACAAATGTAAACTGTTTAATCACTCGCATAAACCTAAAACTAAAATTAAAACAAAATAAAAAAACATAAACATATGCAAGTGCTTCAATCTTTGGAGTATATCTTCAACTAACAGATATTAAAGCAATCAGCTGTTGAAAAAATCGCTATGATGTATAATCAAAGTTATGGTTCCACAGTATGGGATCCTTTTTAGGCTCCCAGGGAGAAACTAAATTAAGCTACAACAAAATTGATAATCCATAAACCTTCTCAATGAAATTTTATCTAAGTGTACTACTTTTCATGGCCAATCGTCCAACGGTGTCAAAGAACATAAACTTCAAACATACAAATATACAAACATACAAATAGATGTAGATACCCGTAAACCTTCAGTGATAACACTAGTCACTTTTTAAATTATAGAGGGTATTTTTGTAATTTTTATTTATTTATTTTTTAAACAAATACTATAATACAAGCAAGGTTTGTTTATACATTTGCACATGGATCTCGAAAACGGCACTAAGGAATTAGTTTAAGTTTTGGAAATAACTGATTTCCTAGTAGAAAATAAGGTCTAGATAGGTCTAAAGCCCAGGAAAATCCCGGTTTCCTGGTAATATTAAGTTAAAAAAAAATAATAATATTAAGCTTATGGAGAATCAAAAATGTAAACAATACAAATCAAAACACCTGTTTATAACTATTTGACTGTTGTTGATTTAAGATGGCGGTGGACAATATGTGAACAGAGGTTTTGCATTAATATTTATTTTATGTATGCAATAATTGAAAAACTATCAGATTACTAAACAATTTGTAAAAACTAAAGGGTAAAATAACTTTGCGAAATAAAAGCATTACCAAAATCTTTCGTGTTTTGATAGAAAGCGTAATCATTGAATTGCTTGAAGCCACTGTAACAAACCAATTAAATGGTGTAAAATGAATTTCTCTTTTGCTTGTCAACTCTCATTCCGTTTCTAACAAAATCAGTTGATAACAGGCTAACAATAATTGTAGGGATAATTAAATAAACAGTATATAATCAGCTCAAATAATTGAGGTTGGCTAAAAGTCCTTAAACGACATCCCAAGCTTCATAAACGCCCCTGCTCAGAGCTAGCACGGAGGATTCACGTGCGGAAGGTTATAAGATCGATCCCTGTCCTGGGAGGTAAAAAAAGCATTTATGCTATTTATTAAGGTGTAATAAATCGGTTTAATTTCAACCACATAAACTGCGTTTACATTGAGTAATAAATGTGTTTTAATTTTGCTAATTAACTAATATAATACATGTCTTATTCTATCTGAGCAAAGTTAAGTCACCACGTAACTAAGAGGAATGACAAATAATCAGTGAAAATTAATACATAAATATGAATCGTCTTTATTATTTACAATATGTTTAAATATAATTTTTGTTGTATATCAATATTGCTATCCTATTAACATTAACATAATGAGAGGTTTTATAACGGTTGGTCATCAAAACAAGAACTTACATTCCATACATATTAACCTCAAACCCCACCAGAGTAGTGTGGTGCCTTTTGAACATAAATTTTTAAGGTGTACTTTTAATTATAAATCATCTACTCCATCTATAAAGGGTGAAATGTTTGATAGTTTATTCAGACGGAAAAATGTACGTAAAATAGATTACAAAGGTATCGGGTTTATATAAGAGACTTTGAGGGGAAATTGAATGTGAGTCGGGAGGACGAGATTGGCTGAGTCTTCCTAGGTAGAAGATGAGTTTTTAATGGCCCGCGCAGAGCTACACGCGCTGTTGTACCCCTTATGGCACGCTCCTACACATGTTACTTTAGAATGATTATTTCTCTTTAGTAGTTTTGTATATGTTATTATTTTTTTAGTTTGTATATTGCCTATTTTCATTTTTAATGCCTGGATATCCTCATATATGAAAGAGTAAAACTTTTTCTCTTATTATTTTCGGAAATATTTTATAATCCATAAATAGTAAAACTTTTCTTAATCATTAACATTAAGTTATGTTTAAACTATAACCAATATTTTTTGATTGATATGGATGTGTCTAAGCTCTGCGGGGAGAAGTTAACAGATTCAAGTAAAGCAAAAGGTGCAGCGGAAGAGGTTTCCCGTTTTTATAGAAACTACCAGAGCTATTGTATCGTATTTTTTGTTATAAGAACAGCTGTTTGGATGAACTGAAAAAATCCCTTTACACATATCTATGATCTATCCTATTCCCCACAGGGAAGTAAATACAAACATTTTTTAATTATTAATACTTAATGCGAGTAGTATATTTTTTTAAAGAACTTTCCAAATCCTGTTCAGTAAAAAACATAATTAATCACTAGCTAATAGGGGCTTGGCCCGGAATGGAAATAGTCGGTGTCCTATGAAGTTTGGTTTTCGAACTAAGAGACTTACGTCGAAACATAAGAGTACAAGGTAATAAGTATTTGTTTCTTTTACTAACTAAACGTCTGGAATAAGAAAATTGGTCCGTTTTGCAATTTCACCTAATTAGCTTAGATCTAAACCTTTGTTGTCTATTCCATTTGTCGTTGGTTTTTCTCCTCGCAGCCTGAGCTCTATCTCCTCCAACGAGACTCCCTCGGTCTCGGGAAGGTTCCGGTAGAGGAAGACGAACCCCAGGGCCCCGATGAACCCATTCAGAAAGAATATCCCGGGGACACTGATCCAGTGGGCCAGGAGGAAGTAGGACTTGATCTGAGTGAAGTTAAAAATGTAGGCGAAGGCGGCGCAGAACCCACTACCGAAGCTTCTGGCTCTAAAATCCATTAAAGTTACTAAAGTGGTATCCTAGATGTAATGTAATTATAAACAC